>JAKSZT010004976.1:756697-863345 GCA_026826555.1 Tolypeutes matacus
TTGCAAATGTTTGTATGTATTGTGAGAATTTTGATTTTTACCCATAAGAAAAAAAAAAAAAATATATTGATAATCTGTGTTCTTGTTTTCATTCATATTGAGATATTTACTAATTGCTTTTACATTTCTTTTTTGTCCCACTGATTGTTTAGGAGTGTGTTTTTTAGCTTCCACACATTTGTAAAATTTCTCCTTTCCTGTCTGTTATTGATTTCCAGTTTCATTCCATTATGATCTGAGAAAATGCTTTGTATAATTTCAATCTTTTTGTATTATTTGAGACCTGCTTTGTGACCCAACATGTGGTTTATCCTGGAGAAGGATCCATTAGCACTTGAGAAGAATGGATAACCCACTGATTTGGGATGTGACATTCTTTATATATCTTTTAGGTCTTGCTAATTTATCATGTTGTTCAGATTCTCTGTTTTCTTGTTGCCCCTCTGTCCATTGTTCTATCTAATGATGTGAGTGCTGTATTGAAGTATCCAGCTATTATTTTAAAGATGTGTATTTCTCCCTTCAGTTTTGCCAGAGTTTGCCTCATGTATTTTGGGGCACCCTGGTTATGTGCATAGCTATTTTTGACTGTTAGTTCTTCTTGGTGGATTGTCCCTTTTATTAATATATAATGGCCTTCTGCATCTCTTATAACTTTTTTTGCATTTAAAGTCTGTTTTGTCTGATATTAGTATAGCTACCCTTGCTCTTATTTGGTTGCTGTTTGCATGGAATATCATTTTGCAACCTTTCACTTTCAGTCACTTAGTATCCATGGATCTAAGATTAATCTCTTGTAGATAACAAATGGATGCCTGATGTTTTTTAATCCTTTCCATCAGTCCATATCTTCTGATTGGAAGTTTAATCTATTCACATTTAATGATATTACTATAAATGTATTATTTACTTCCACCATTTTATTCTTTGGCTTTCATATGTTATATCTAATTTCCATTTGTATTTTTGCTTTTTCAGTTATCTTTTCTGGTAGTCTTCTCTTCTACACTCTCCTCCAAGCCTTTCTCTCTCCTGTCCTTTACTTTCAGGATGTAAGTCTCCCTTAAATGCTTCATGCAAAGCTGGATTCTTCTTTTAATGAATTATCTTAGTTTCAGTTTATTTGTGAATATTTTAAACTCACCCTTATATTTGAAGGACAATTTTGCTGGATTAAGAATTCTTGGCTGGCAATTAGTCTCTTTCAGTATCCTAATTATATCATAACACTGTCTCCTCACCTCCATGATTAATGATGAGAAATCTGCATTGTCTTACTGGGCATCCCTTGTATGTAATTGTTTGCTTCTCCCTTGCTGCTCTCATTATTTTCTCTTTATTTTTGGCATTTGAGATTCTGAGTAGTATGTGTCTTGGAGTAGGTTTATTTGGATTTATTCTTTTTGGGGTATGCTGTGCTTCTTGGACATGTAAATTCATTTCTTTCATCAGCGTTGGGAAATTTCCAGCCTTTATTACCTCAAATACTACTTCTGCCCCTTTTCTCTTCTCTTCTCCTTTTCAAACTCCCATGATACTTATGTGTTGCTCTTTGTGTTATCATTCAACTCCCTGAGCTCCTGCTCATTTTTTCCCCATTCTTTTATCTCTCTGTCCTTCTTTCTCTTCAATTTCAGCTGTTCCGTCTTCTCCATCATTTATTCTTTCTTTTATCATTTTGAGTCTGCCATTGTATGCCTCTAATGTGTTTTTCATCTCACCTATTATGTCTTGCATTCCTCAAAGCTCTGTTATTTTTCTATTCAGATTTTCAAATTATTCTTTGTGTTTGCCCAATGTTTTCTTTTTTTTTTTTTTAATTTATTTTTTATTGTGGGTAAAAATCAAAATTTTCACAATACATACCAATATTTGTAAAATGATATATAAATATATATGCATATATGTGCACTTGCTTACAAAAATGTTATTTATATATATATATATATATATATATTTTTTTTTTTTTTTAAGAGGTGCTTAACTTACCTAAATATTACACGGAACCTACAGGGATTCCCATGTTCCCCACCTCCCACACCTCCCACAACATCCCACACAAACATCTCCCACAAGTGTGGCCCCTCACCCTCAATGGACTTACACATCCTGGGGCCTTGTCACCAACCATAGACCACAGTTCACATCGTAGACCACACTCTCTTCCACACAGTTCTGAATGGTGTGTGCTGATTTAAAATGGCCTACATCCGTTGCCACAACGGCACTCAGGACAACCTCCAAATCCCGAAGAAGCCCCTGTATTTCAACTGCACATCCCCTCCCTGCCCTGAAAGTGTCCAGTGGCCACTGGCTCCACCTAACTGTTATAATTTCTTCCATTGCTAGAATCACCATATGTGTACAACAGAATACCATTAAGTCCACTCTAGTCCATAGTTCTTCCCCAAATCCTGAGGGGACTGGGATGGTGATGTCCACTCCACCTCCAAGTGAGAGAGGGCTTATATCCCATGGATATGGGGGTGGGATGATCCTGCCTGCAGATGCAGGCCCTCTCCATTCCCTGGGATGGCCGTTGCCCTTTGTTGTCTCCTCACCTGGTGATTTGGATAAGTCCATTGAGCTGTAGGGTAGGAGTTGCAGCTCCACCGAGATTCCACACACACCTGGCACATAGGTAGGCCAGAGGCTCCAGTTTCTGGAAGTATACCTACAAACTCCAGCATCACATACAGGTTTGAATAGAAGGGACTGATGAACCATGTGCAGGAAGGACTTATTTGAGTCCAATTCTGTCATTCTCAGGAGCACAGATTCCAAAATAGAGCCCACTGATAAGGTGTCAGTCTCTGGGGCTATCCCCCCTTATTTAAGACCTGGGTGTCTCCAGAGCTCTCAGGAGCCCTTCTGTGTGGGGTGATATGCACTTTGATGTTCTATGAGTTCCTACTGAGGTGTCCGTAAGCGTTAACTCTGGGAGGACCTCCCGACTCTCTTTGAAGTCTCTTAGCCACTTGAACTCATTTGTCTTTACCTTTTCCCCATTTTATTCGAGGTCTTTTTCCAGTTGTGTTGCCAGTTGGCACTTGGTATTAATCCCTTGTTGTCAGGGAGGCTCATCCCTGGGAGTCATGTCCCATGTTGAGAGGAAGGTAATGCATTCATATGCTGAGTTTGGCTTAGAGAGAGGCCACATTTAAGCAACAAGAAGGGTCTCAGGTGGTAACCCTTAGGCACCCCATAACAGTAAGCTAAGTTTCAGTTACAAGAGCAAAGACTCATAAGGGTAGTCATCAATAAAAATAATTCATCAGTGGGCTATCCTCTTTTGCCAGACACTGCCTCTGCACTCAGAGGACTGTTGCTGCTCCCTTGGAGAATGTGGCAGAGCTCTCCAGGATAGGAATTCAGATTCCCTCATTTATTGAGTGATTGTCCACCCACCGTGACCATGCCACATCCTTTGATCTTTTGAACAATTTTGTATATCTTTCATGTATATTCAGATGAACTTACTCCCATGAATCCCCCCTCCTAGACCCCCCCTCCAATAATCCACTGCAGTACCCATTGTAACCTTTCTGTGATCTAAATCTTCCATGAACATGTAGCCCATAAAATAATCAAATACACTTAATAGGAAAAAGAAACAACAATGAAAAGCTTACATGCAAGAGACAAACATAAGGAAACTCCAGGAAAAAAAAAAAAAACCCAAAAGACAAATAAACAATCAAACAAAAAACAAAACAAAACAAAATATAATTAGCGGATTGGGACATTCAAAAAAATGGGGAAAAAAGCAAAAGAAATGCCTTTAAAAAATATATATGTATTCTTTTTTTCCTTTTATCACTGTGTTATTGGATATCCAGTGTGCCGTGACACCTTCCCCCTCTCAATCCCCAGTGTCTCCCAAATTTTCATTTAATTTTCAAAGAAGTTTTAGGTCACAGCAAAGTCACACATGGAATACCAGAGACTCCCAGATACCAAACCACCCCCCCTTCCCCACCCCATATTAATCCCCTCCCTTTTTTGATGTTAGCATTGTTATAATTGTTATACAGATAGCAAAATATAGCAACTAAACATTGTCAATGATTTACAGTACAGTTTACAATTTAGACAATACAGTTTAATAAGTTTTGATGATATTTACCATGTCCTGTGTCCATTACTGTAAGGTAATGAAAAACCTTTCCCATGACCACTAAGTACCCCATTAGATCTTAACTATTCCTTCCTCCCCACCCCCCTGGGGCATATGACACTCCCCTGTCTTGACTCATGGAATGTCAAGATTCATAGTTACATGCCCTGGGTATTTGAACCTGCCCTTCCTAATCTACCCACCTGTCAACACTGCACCACCAAACCAGTAAATATCACTACCCATCTGTCCTATCCTTCATATGCAACTATACTCCATCCCTTTACCATAGATTATGTCCATATAGGTGATGGCTCAAAGCCTGCTCTTCTCTTTCTCTCCCTTGTTAACCTATCTTTCAGACAATGGTTCTCAGAGACTTCTCACTTTCCTCAGTTCAAATCAGCGAGGTCATATACTGTTCATCCTTCAGTGTCTGGCTTGCTTCACTCAACATAAGGTCTTCAAGATTCATCCACGTTATTCCATGGGTTAGCACTTTGTTCCTTCTTACAGCTGAGTAATATTCCATTGTATGTATGTACCACATTTTGCTTATCCATTTGTCTGTTGATGGGCACTGGGGCTGAATCCAACTTTTGACAATGGTGAACAAGCACGCTATGAACATTGGTGTGCATATAACTGTTTTTGTCTTTGCTTTCAGTTCTTCTGGGTATATACCCAGCAGTGGAATTGCTGGATCATACGGAAGATCTATTGTTAGTTTTCTGAGGAACCGCCAAACTGTCCTCCACATGGCTGGACCATACCACAGTCCTACCAGCAGTGGATGAGGGTTCCTATTCCTCCACATCCTCTCCAACATTTAGTGTCTCCTGTTTTTTAATAGCTGCCATTCTGATGGGTGTAAGATGGTATCTCATTGTATTTTTGATTTTCATTTCCCTGATAGGAAGCGATGTTGAGCATTTTTTCATGTGCTTTTTAGCCATTTGTATTTCTTCCTTGGAGAAGTGTCTTTTCGGGTCACTTGCCCATTTTTAAAATGGGTTGTTTGTCTTTTTATTTTCAAGGTGTAGGATTTCTTTATATATGCAGAATATTAGGCTCCTATCAGATATATGGTTGCCGAATATTTTTTCCCATTGGGTAGGCTGCCTTTTTATTTTCTTAATAACATCCTTTGAGGTGCAGAAGTTTTTAATTTTGATGAGATCCCATTTATCTATTATTTCTCTTGCTGCTCGTGCTTTGGCTGTGAAGTTAATGAAACCATTTCCTATTACAAGGTCCTGTAGATGCTTCCCTACATTATCTTCCAAGGTCTTTATGGTTTGGGTTCTTATATTTAGATCTTTGATCAATCTTGAGTTGATTTTTGTATAAGGTGTGAGATGGTATTCTTCTCTCATTCTTTTGGATATGGATATCCAGTTCTCCAAGCACCACTTGTTAAGGAGGCCATTCTCTCCCAACTGAGTGGGATTCGTGGCCTTGTCAAATATCAGATGACTGTATATGCGAGGATCTATATCAGAACTCTCAATTTGGTTCCATTGGTCAGTAGGTCTATCCTTGTCCCAATTACATGCAGTTTTGATCACTGTAGCTTTGTAGTATATTTTAAAGTCAGGTAATGTGATACCTCCAACTTCATTTTTCTTTTTCAATATATCTTTGGCTATTCGGGGCCTCTTGCCTCTCCAAATATATTTTGTGGTCAGTTTTTCCAGTTCCTTAAAAAAATACAGTGTTGAGTTTATTGGGATTGCATTAAATCTGTAGATTAGTTTGGGTAGGCTAGACATCCTGATGATGTTTAATCTTCCTATCCATGAACAGGGAATATTTTTCCATTTATTTAAGTCTTCTTTGATTTCCTTTAACAGTGTTGTGTAGTTTTCTGTATATAAGTCCTTTACATCTTTAGTTAAATTTATTCCTAGGTATTTGATTCTTTTAGTTACTATTGTAAATGGTATTTTTTTCCTGATTTCCTCCTCAGTTTGCTCGTTATTGGTGTATAGAAATGCTACTGATTTTTGAGCATTGGTCTTATAGCCTGCAACATTACTGAACTCCTTTATAAGTTCTAGAAGCTTTGTTGTGGATTTCTCAGGGCTTTCTATGTATAGGATCATGTCATCTTCAAATAATGAAATTTTTACTTCTTCTTTTCCATCTGGATGTCTTTTATGTCCTTTTCTAGTCTCAGTGTTCGTGCAAGTACTTCTAAGACAATGTTAAATAGGAGTGGTGATAGTGGGCATCCTTGTCTAGTTCCCGATCTCAGAGGGAAGGCTTTTAGGATTTCACCATGAAAATGATGTTAGATTTGGGTTTTTCATATATACCCTTTATCATATTCAGAAAGTTTCCATCTATTCCTATCTTTTGCAGTGTTTTTATGAGGAAAGAGTGCTGTATTTTGTCGAATGCTTTTTCTGCATCTATAGAGATGATCATGTGATTTTTTTCTTTCATTCTGTTTATGTGGTGTATTACATTGATTGATTTTCTCATATTGAACTATCCTTGCATACCCGGGATGAAACCTACTTGGTCATGGTGTATAATCCTTTTGATATGTTGTTGAATGTGATTAGCAAGTATTTTGTTGAGGATTTTAGCATCTAGTTTCATTAGAGAAATTGGTCTGTAATTTTCCTTTCTTGTGGTATCTTTATTTGGTTTTGGTATTAGGGTAATGTTGGCATCATAGAATGAGTTAGGCAATATTCCTTCTATTTCTATTTTTTGGAAGAGCTTAAGTAGAATTGGTGTTAGTTCTTTCCAGAATGTTTGGTAGAATTCAGCTGTGAAGCCTTCTGGTCCTGGGCTCTTCTTAGTTGGGAGGTTTTTGATGACTGAGTCTATCTCTTTACTTGTCATTGAACTGTTGAGTTCATCTATTTCTTCTTTCATCAATGTAGGCTGTATGTGGGTTTCTAGAAACTTGTCCATTTCCTCTAAATTATCATTCTTGTTGGCATATAATTTTTCAAAGTATCCTCTTATGATACTCTTTATTTCTGTGGGGTCAGTAGTGATATCCCCTTGCTCATTCCTTATTTTATGTATTTGCATCTTTTCTCTCTTTTTCTTTGTTAGTCTGGCTAAGGGTTTGTCAATTTATTGATATTCTCAAAGAACCAGTTTTTGGTTTTGTTTATTATTTCCAGTGCTTTCTTATTCTCTATTTCATTTAGTTCTGCTCTAATCTTCGTTATTTCCTTCTTTCTACTTCCTTTAGGTTTAGTTTGTTGTTGTTTTTCCAATTCCTCCAAGTGTGCAGTTAGGTCTTCAATTTTAGCTCTTTCTTCTTTTTTTATATATGAATTTATGGCTATGAACTTCCCTCCCAGGACTGCTTTCACTGCATCCCATAGGTTTTGATATATCGTGTTGTCATTTTCATTAGTTTCAAGGTAGTTACTGATTTCTTTTGAGATTTCCTCTTTGACCCACTGTTTGTCTAAGAGTGTGTTGTTTAAATTCCATATCCTTGTGCCTAACCTGTTTCTCTGGCCCTTAGTGATTTCCAATTTCATTTCGTTGTGGTCAGAGAAATTACTTTGTATAATCTCAATCTTTCTGAATTCATTGAGAGTTGTTCTGTGGCCTAGCATGTGGTCTATTTTGGAGTATGTTCCATATGCACTCGAGAAGAATGTAAATCCTGCTTTATTTGGGTGTAATGTTCTGTATATGTCTATTAACTCCAGGTCTTCTAATGTACTGTTGAGTGCCTTTGTTTCTTTATTGATTCTCTGTCTAGATGTTCTGTCTAATGATGATAGTGTGTGTTGAAGTCCCCTGCTATAATTGTAGAGGTATTTATTTCTCCTCTTAGTTTTTCCAGAGTTTGCCGCACGTATTTTGAGGCACCTTGATTAGGTGCGTAAATGTTAATGATTGTTCTCTCTTCTTGAGAGATTACTCCTTTTACTAATATGCAGTGTCCATCTTTGTCTCTTACAATAGTTTTGCATTTAAAGTCAATTTTGTCTGATATTAGAATAGCTACTCCTGCCTTTTTCTGGCTATTGTTAGCTTGTAAAATGGTTTTCCAGCCATTCACTTTAGGTCTCCTAGAATCCCTGGGTCCAATGTGGGTTTCTTGTAGACAGCATATAGATGGATCATATTTTCTTATCCATTCTGCCAATCTGTGTCTCTTGACTGGTGAATTTAATCCATTAACATTCAATGTTATTACTTGTAATGAATTTCTTACTTCAGCCATTTTTATTTTGGGTTAATTATGTCATATGTTTTTTTGTCCTTTTTTGTCTTTTCAGTTGTTTTTAAACTCTCCTCCAACT
The DNA here is from genome assembly GCA_026826555.1 of Tolypeutes matacus. Taxonomy (NCBI): domain Eukaryota; kingdom Metazoa; phylum Chordata; class Mammalia; order Cingulata; family Chlamyphoridae; genus Tolypeutes; species Tolypeutes matacus. Next base: position 765,104 of record JAKSZT010004976.1, read on the forward strand.
CTCTCTCCCTTGTTTTTTCCTTTCAACTTGTAGAGATTCCTTTAGTATTTCTTGAAGTGCTGGTTTCTTCTTGACATACTCTCTTAATTTCTGTTTATCTGTGAATATTTTGAACTCTCCATCATTTTTGAATGCCAGTTTTGCTGGATAGAGGATTCGTAGCTGGAAGTTTTTTTCTTTTAGTATTTTGACTATGTCATACCACTGTCTTCTTGCCTCCATGGTTTCAGCTGAGAAATCAGCACTTAATCTTATTGTGCTTCCCTTGTATGTGATGGTTCTCTTTTCCCTTGCTGCCTTGAGTATTTTCTCTTTGTCTTGAGCATTGGCCATTTTGACCAGTATATGTCTTGGAGTTGGCCTGTTGGGATTTATACTATTTGGGGTGCGCTGTGCTTCCTGGATCTGCACATCCATCTCTCTCAGTAGGGTTGGGAAGTTTTCAGCCATTATTTCCTTCAACACTCCTTCTGTTCCCTTTCCCTTTTCTTCTCCTTCTGGGATGCTCTTAATGCGTATGTTTGTGCGTTTTGTGTTATCGGTTAATTCCCTGAGTCCATGCTGGATTTTTTCTATCTTTTTGTCTATCTGTTCTACTATCTCTTTGATTTCAGCTCTATTGTCTTCCATATCACTAATTCTTTCCTCTGCCTGTTCAAATCCGCTGTTATGTGAATCCAGCGTCTTTTTGATTTCTTGGATTGTGCCATTGTTCACCATCATATCCATTATCTTTTTAGGCATGTTTGCAATTTCTACAGTATGTTCTCCCAGTATCTTCTTTATATCCTTAATCTCTTCCTTTACTTCTTTAAGTGGGTCCATGATATTTGTTTGGATATCTTTGATTAGTTGTTTGATGTTCTGCATCACTTCTTGGTTTTTTAATTTGTTCATTGGACTGGTCCATGCTTTCCTGTTTCTCGGAGTCATTTGTATTTTTTTGTTGCCCTCTGGTCATCATATTATCTTGATGCATTTGTTCAGTTGATTAGCCTTTCTCTATGATCTAGAATTTTATTTAGCTGGTGGTTCTGCGTGTGAGCTAAGTTTTCTCTTTGGCACTTTTTCTTCATATTTTATTTTCTTGCTTCTTTCTCTGTTCCCTTGAAGACAAAAGATTAGGGCCAGAGGAATCAAAAGATGTAAGGAAGGCAGAAGAATAATAGTAATATCGATAAAAGTTAGAAGAGGGGCCAAATGAGACTTAATGAGATGAATATTTAACTTGTGTAGGTAGTGTAGAGTAATAGGAAAAAAAGTAGAGTTCCTATTATGGACTGGGAAAACAAGTGGAGGAATATATATATAGTGATTCAGAAGGCTAGAATTATGAGGAGGGATAAGAAATAGTAAAGAAAGGGCTGAAAGGAAAAAGTTAATACTAAAAAAAAAATAAGTAAACAAAATAGATGGAATAGAAATTGACACCCTTAAGTTGTGGGGCTATGAAAAAAATGTTGTATCTAATAGTCACAACAGAAAGCATAAGGCAGAAAGATGAAGGAAGGATAAGCAATAGTTTGCAATACAAAATCAATATAGACAGTGAATGGGAAATTACTGAAGAAGAAGCACAGCAAAGAAGCGACAAGCTAGCAGCACCTAATTTAAAAAAATGAAAGGAAAAAGAAATGGGGGAGAAAAGAGGAAAGAAAAGCAGGAGACCAGAAATAAACAGAGAAAAACCAAAAAAAAAACCACACAGGCAAGCAGTCAAACAGAGCTAAGGAGGGTCAATGATTCCCCTAGGGTCCACGTGGATCCTCTCTGCCTGCTTGTGTTTATCAACCAATTTCCCCACAGGGTTCTATATGCAGATCCTGAAACAGCTTTTAGTTATTAAACTAAATTAAAAAGAATTTATTTTTAATTTATTGAAGTGACCCTCTCCCTTTTTTTTTTTTTTTTTTTTGTGAAATACAGGACCCAAAATATTTCCTCCTCTAGACCAACCCCCTTATGGAGGGGACCCCGTGGAAATTAATCAAGCATGTCCCACTTCCTGGACTCCCCAGGGTAACTGTAGCTCTGATGTTAGTCAGTGCAGAGTGCTAAAGACGGCCAACTCTGCCCCTTCTGGAGCCGAGCTCCAGTGTCAAAGGGTTGCTATGTAAATCTGTTTGGCTCTGCAGATTTGCCTCTCCTCTCAGCCTGATGCTGCTTCAGGTTGGCTTATCTGATCCCCAAAGCTATGGGGTGGTCCAGGCAGCCAGACTGATGGCAAAAAAAAAAAAAAAAAAAAAAAATTCCCTTCCCTGACCTCCAACAGGAGCCTCCCTCTTTTGGAGAGTGTCCCCTCTTCCTGGCTCTGTGGTGGCCCAGGGCTTATCTCTGGGCAGCTAGGCAAATCAACTCCCTCCCCTGAACAGAATCACCCCTCCCCTCCACCGGGTGCCGATTTGCTCCGGCTGTTCTGTTCAGCCAAGGTCCAAGGGGCTCCAGGCAGCCAGCCAAATCCCCAGAAAATAAAACTTTCTTGCCCCGCTCGTGGCTCCAACCGGTTGTTTTACTTTTTTTTCTTCCTAACTGCGGGACTCAGCCATCCATGCCAGCCACCACCGGCAGGCTTAAAACTCACGAATCTCTACTGTTCCATCCACGCCGTTGATCTCTGCAGATAGATATCCCAAGCTTCTCATTCTACGCGTGCACAGCACAGACCCCTGGGCAGGACCCCGTCCACAATCTACCTTGCTCTGGGAGCTTGCAGTGTGTGCCCTCCTACACTAATGCCATCTTGGCGCCTCGCTCTGCTCAATGTCTTCTTGATGTACTTTATCTCTTTAGCTGTATTGTCTTTCAACTCATTGATTTGATTTAGTAGATTTGTATGAAAACTTGTTGATTTAGTTGTCTAAATCCTGTGTCTCATCTGGGGCTTTGATATATTTCTTTTCTTGGGCCACATCTTCCATTTTATTAGTATGTCTTGTAATTTTTTGCTGATGTCTAAGCATCTGACTATGATGGTGAGTTTACTGTGATGCTCAATTTCTTTCTCTTGCATTGGGATTTAGTGGCAAGAGGCTGTGTGTCACTGACATTCTTTGATTCTTCGTTCAACCTGTTCTATCTCTTTAGGATTATCCCTGTTTAGTTGCTCAAATCTGGACCATGGACCCAGTAATGAGTCGCAGACTCACTTCCAAGAGCCTTGGGGAAGGAAGCAGTAAAGGCCCCAAAATGTCTCTAGATTTTAAACTTTTAATTTCCTCACATGCATGTCCTTAGTCTGCCAGCAGATGGAAATCTTTGGCAGACCTCTCAGTTCAAACCCTGGTTGGAATGTGTTCACTGCAATCCTGACCAGAACATTGTGACAGAGGATCCTGCTTCAAGGCTGTTTAGAGTCTCACAAATTAAACTTTCTTAGAGGCTGTTCTCCACCCTTTGCCAGCAACCTTTTCCCTGGTAGTATATAATTCCACTCCTCTCTGCGTCCTCAACAACTAATCATAGTCAGCAGGGAGAGTGTTTGTGAGTTGGCTGTCTTTTGTCCCCAGCTGGCTCCTAGGGCAAACAATGACCTGGCCTCATCCAATGACATGGAGGTGCTTGTGGGACACAGCAGACCAAATTTATTGGCTAAAAGCTGAATCAGCCTTAGGCTGCGTCCCTCTCTCTCGCCTCTTTTCTGGGTAGGTGGACCCTTGCAGCCCCCTCTGTAGCTGCCAGCCAGAGTCCAGAGAATTCAAAGTTGTCTTCTCCGAGGGTAGGGGGAAGGGCACTGGCAGCTGCAGCTGCAGCTTTTACTCACAGAGTTTTCCCATTGAGTTTCTTTTTCTGTGCTCCTCTCTCTTTGTGATGTCCAGCCTTCTCCAGTGTCCTAAACCCTAGAACATATTTTCAGGTTGTTTCTGCCTGTCCTCTAGCTAATTTTTCTGGGAGAAAAGTAAGTCCTGTGTCTTTCTAATCCTCCATCTTCCCAGGAGTAAACCACAGTAATTTTGAAGTAGTGAGGAAGATAAACAATTTCAAGATCACAGCATGATGTTATGTGCACGGATTGCGGTACTATGTCCACGATGCAGTGGCACAGGCTAGAGTTCCACAAGGCCCTGTGTCCCAGTCATGTCTCCCACCGGCTGCTTCATTTGCTTGTTCCAGCACCCATACAGTCAGCAAGTCACATTGCAGACACTTCTTGTTTGCTTTTTAGCTGCTCTGTGGACCCAGTCTCTTGGGGACTTCACACTTAAGTTTTGGCTGTTAGTGACCCTTAAGTCCTCTCTCACACAGCAAGGTAAAAAATGGTGGCTTCCTTTCTCTCTGTGTGTCTCTCTCCCTGTGTCTCTGTTTATATCAACCCCAGGAAGAGGGTGGAGGCCCAAGCTGGCTCATGCCTCAATGATATAGTCCAATCAAAAGGCCCCACACCCATGAGAATGGATTAGTTCAAAAGCATAATCTTTTTCTTTTTGAGATTCATAAAAGAACTTCAAACTGTCACAAATGGTATAAAAATATGACTCAGCTAATGAGGTCCAGGCAGGAAGATCTTTGATAAACTATCTTGATTCCACATTTCCATCTGTCAGCTGGAAATTTCCACTTGAAGGTGCCAGTATTAATCTTAAATTCTATGTTTCTGAAAATAAGCTAATTTGTCAGCAGAAACAGCTCAGTGTCTTTCCATCCATGACTGTCAAAGGGGTTGAATTCTATTTTCCTGTTTCCCACTCCTCCTTCATCCTCCCTACTCTCACACCTTCAGGGCCTTTTAATGGTTTCTCAGAGTATCATGGTTTCTATCCTCCCCTTTTCCATTCTTGTCTGACATCCTGTGCCCCAGCTGTGTTTGCCTGTGCTATCACGATGACCTCTGCACTGGTCTTCCTAGCTCTCTCTTCCTTCTCCAAATTATCCTGTGTGCTGCTGGCAGATCCCGTCTGGCATGAGCCCTGCTTGGCACACCCTCCTCTGCTCTGAAGCCTTAGTGGTTCCCTGCTGCCTTCTCCATGGAGGCACTGGAGGGCCTCATTTCCTACTGGAATGGGCATCCCTACCTTTGTCCAAAGAAGGCCATGCCTAAATCCTGGGTAGCTAAAAGTGAACTGCCCTGACATCTGGGTGGGGGATAGAGCTGTACTCTTTTGGGGAGTATGGGTGAGTGGAGATTTGACGGGAGCAGCTTGCCCATGGGGTTTCCTGGAGCCAACTTAACAGCTGCTTTACAGAAAGGGTCCTCCATAAGGCAGATCAGACAAGGGTAGAGGGAGTAGAGTTTCCCAGGAGCTGCCTGGGAAGGGGCTGGGGAATGCTCTGCCCCTATCTGAAGGGCTCCTACATGTACATCCTCACAACCAGAGGAATCCATGATGCTGATGGCACCCATTCAGGGACCTTCTGGGAGGACCAACTGCCAGAGATGCCAGGAGGAGAGCTCATCTGGAATGCAGGGGGAAGTTTTCCCTGGGTGCCTAGAATGCACTGTGGCAATGAATCCACTTCAAACCCTGCCAATCACACACAACTCCTGTGACGTGGAGCCAGCCACCGCATCTCTTCTGAGTTTGAGTTGGGTCATCAGTGAAACAAGGATAACATGATCCTGTGGCTAGAAAGTCTAACCCAACAGTGAGTGGGAATGAAGAGCATGGCCTGGGGCCCAGGACTATAGTGGTGCATGCTCAGGAAGGGCTGTGGTTATTAGCATTTACCCCAAATGAAAGAAGGGAAGTCCTCCCCATCCCTGCCTGCAAACTACATTTATGAAACGGGGAGGCCAAACATGTGCTGTTCGAAAATGTTTTCCCATGTAAACCTGCCCACCTGGGGAGTATTTTCCAAAATGTGCACCTGCAGTTTGGTGCCCTTGGAGGCCAGTTGTGGCTGTCTACTGACATCTTGGGGGTCCTCACCTTTCGATTTGTTGTCTGGAAGCAAAATGTTCCCAGCTTGTGAACTGTACCCTGGTTTTCCTCATTTCAAAGATTTCTTGCTGTCTATGTTGGCAATTCCGCTATTTCATGAGGGTTTCTCATAGAAAGGAAACACATGGGATTGCTTATCTGAGGTACCAGGAAATAAAACACGGCTGCCCAGTGCTTTCAATGATATTTGGCATTCTCCACTTAGAGACTGTCTTAGTTTGCCAGGGCTGCCACGACAAATACCACATGCTGGATGGTTTCATGACAGGAATTTATTGTCTCACAGTTTCAGCCCCAAGATACCTCAAATCAAGGTGTTAGCAATACCATGTTTGTCCCTGAAGTCTGTAGAGTTCTAGTGCTGACTTGATTCAATATTTGGGGTTTCTGGGCTTGCATGTCTGCCTCCCATCACATTGCTCTCTCTCTTTCTCTCTCTCTCTCTCTCTCTCTCTCTCCCTCCCTCCCTCCCTCCCTCCCTCTCAGTCTCTCCCATCTGCTCTTCCATTTTCCACTTCTTCCTGTGGCTTTCTTTTTATAAGGCTCCAGTAATAAGGATTAAGGCCTGCCCTGGTTCAGTGTGGCCACACCTAAATAGAATCTTAGAAGATAATATTCACAAATGAGTCCGCTTCTGAACTGATAATACATCTTCAGGGCTCCTACTTGTGAATGGCTTCACACCCACAGGAATGAGGAGTAAGATTAAGAGCATGTCCTTTGTTGGAACACACAATTCAATCTACCACACAGGCATAGGGTGCCACAGAGAGCCTAGGATAAGAGGGATAAATAATTGGAAGGGAAAGCAGAAGAGCTGCTGTGGACACTCCATAAATTAGGCAGAACAACCAGGAACACAGTCCTGTAATCACTGGGTAGAATAAACACATTCTGAAAAATGCACTTTGGTTTCCTTCTAGGTGTGTGAGCTCCCTGATAATTAGAATTTCTATTTCAAGGTAATTTATTTGAATTTCCTTTCTGTGTGAAATGCAGTGACTTAGCCGGAAACTTTAGGCCTCCAAGCAAAAATTCAGTAAATGGCCCTCTTGAGCTTTGCTAATTATAAATTAAGAAGTTCTCCCAGGAGCGACTGGGGCAATATTTATGCCTTTGGGAAAAGAGAAAGAAGGCAAGGCAAAGGCAGATAAGAAACAGGGCTGGCTTACTCTTTGTTGATTGTTGTTTTTCTTCCTGGCTGATGTATGATTATCTCTTCCTACCCCCACTGGATCCAACCAGGAATCCATGCTCAGCAGACCCAGGGGCTGGTTTTGGAGATGATGAGCTCTCCTGAGGTTGTAAGGGAAGAGGATATGCAAATACAGACTCATGGACTCCTGTGGGGAGCTGTGAATATATTGAACAAATTCATTGAATAAGAATTGAGAAGGATGGGCTAGTTGTTGGGGGCTCCTTCTGCCATCTATATTCTGGGGCTTGTAGGGTGGTCCCTTGGGGTTGGTTCTCTGCTCTTTGGGATTTCCAGGCTCTTCAACATCTCTTGACTGAGACTTAGCAGATGAGAGGGTCTCTGGAGTGAGGGACAAGGTGGGGGACAGGTCCTGATAGAGAGACGAGTCTGCAGTGGGATGAGAGACCATGCATGGCTGCTGATGTTGGGCAGAGGTAAACAGTATGGAAATGGGTTATCCTAGAGCTGGAGATCCCCACACTTCAGCCCCTGAGGCAGCTTCAGGGATGTTCACCAACAGGTCTCAGTGCATCAGTTATGACATCTCCCTGTGAGGGTATCAGAAATAGTCGGAGGACAGTAAATCAAGCAGGCATGAGATGAGTGTAGTATTAGTAATGACATAGGAGTCCAATGAGGAGATGTTGCCCTGTGTTGTCACTAATGATGTCACCTGTCATGAGCTCCTACTCATGACACAATTCATGTGTGACCACCATGCTAACACTGCAGGGAAAGGTGAGGCTTGGGAGGTCAAGGAACTAGACCAGGGTCCTATGGCAAGTGAGTGATGGGACCTGGGATTGAACCCAGGCCAGGCTGTTGCCTTCTTTGTTGCCTTACTGCCTTTCCCTAGATAAAATGTACAGGGCAGAACCTGGATGTAATACAAGCACAGGTGGAGCTCATTGGAAGCAAAAGCAGGGAAGCGAGGTCCCACTTTTCTGGAATCCAGTGATCTTTGACCTTGGACATGGAAGCTATTGGAGTCTCCAGTTTGAAAACTCTTTCCTACTCCATGTGATTCATTGGGAAAATGGGACCCAAGTCCCAATGTCTGTACTAGAGTTCCTTAAATCCCATTTTGCCTAATGCCTCATGGGCCCCAAAGCTTAGAGGGGCTCAACCACAGGAGGGTCAAACTGTTCCAGCTGTGGAGAGAAGAGAGGCCAGTCCCATGGCCCCGGCCTCCCTGCTGAGTGCTGGAAGACAAACTACCCTATGCCATTCATGCCAGAGATCCAGATGGAGGTATCCTTTCAAATCTGGGTAACCAACCAATGGTTTTGGCTCCACACTGCCAAATGCTGTGGAGACTCACTTCCTCACAGCCATGTGTGACTTGATGGGCTGTTTTGGAGTTTTTTAGTCCCAGGTTCAGTTGTCAGATTCAATGTACCTCATGGTCAAGGCTATGCTTCAAGAGAATGGCCCAGCAGTCAGTAAGGCCAACTGAAGCCCTCTCTCCAGGGTCCTAAGGAGGCAATTTAGAGACTGGACTTCAGCACTGGGAAGCCTCAGGCGTACGTTTTCCAAACTCACTTGCCAGATGGTGGGTGTCCCAGTCCAGGGCATGTAAGTCTGGTGGTCCTTAAGCCCCAGAAGAGGCCTCCTTCATGCTTCCTGGTCAGAATGATGACAGGCTATCTTAGTCTACTAGGCTGCTGAAGGCACTATACCAGAAATGGGTTGGCTTTTACAATGGAGATTTATTATCTTACAAGCTTACAGTTTCAAGGCTGAGAAAAATGTCCAAATCAGGCACCACCATGCAATGCTTTTTCCTGGAAGAACAGCTAACAGTGATCCTGGACTCCTCTGTCAAATGGCAAGGCATGTGTGATATCTGCTGGGCTCTCCCTTCTCCTCCAGCTTCCTTGCTTTCAGCTTCCTGCTTCTGTGGTTCTCTTTATAAAGGACTCCAGTTAAAGGATTACAACCCACCATGGGCCACACCCTAACTGAAATTACTTAACCAAAAGGTCCCATATACAATAGGTTTACACCCACAGGAATGGGTTAGCTTCAAGAACATGATTTTCTGGGGTCCATCCAACTTCAAACCATCACACAGGCCAAGATAGCAAACTGCCCCTTAATATTTGCTCTCCCTACTTCCATGGGCATAGAATCTCTAATGTTAGTTCTGATTTTAAATGACCACCTAGAATGAAGACAGCATATCCCAGCCTGTGTTTCAGCTAAGTATAGTCATATGTCTAAATTCAAGTCAGTGGGACATAAGTTGAAATGTCATATGGCAGATTCCAGATGCCTTTCTTAGAAGACAGCTGGCTTTCAAGTTTTGCCTATTCCTCTTTTTTCTGGTTAGAATACAGATGAGATGGCTGGAGCTGGAGCAGTCATCTTGAACCATGAGGTGACTGCATAATAGGAGGTTGTGCACAGAGGAGGAACAAGAAAGGAAGAGCCTAGTTCTATGGATCTTTCTTCGATTTGGCTTCTCTCTATTACTTAGTCTTGTTTTCCACTATGTTTACTTCATTCTCAGGCCCTCAGCAACATTAACTTCACCTCATAACCACCCCAAACCCAGAGTCTTCTCTCTGAGAGCTCAAACCAAATCCCAGAATATCATTGTCCTGTGTGGCCCAAGTTGGGACAGAGGCCTAGCCTTGAATCAGTCATCGTAAGCTGTTAAAAGCTTTGCACACTATGCTTGTTGCTGTATGGAAGGAAATTTAAGCATTTAAAAATATCTTTTAAAACCAGCTTTCCATTTACTCACTGTGCTTTATAGCCACTGACTGAGATACATCCTTTGTGATATATGAGGAACCCGAGGCCCGGAGGAACTATATAGCCTACCCTAAGATGGACATGTATCACCTTTGGCTGCCTGGTCTCAAGCCCCTTTCTATTTGTGAGAATTTTGGGGGTGGCCAAGGTTGGCCAGGGAACCCTCTCTGGACCCCTGGGGCTGTGACCAGGGCTTTGCTGCCTTGGGCTCATTCTTGGTGGTAGAGACCAGCAGGGGGTTGCAGCCAGGACTCTGCTCAGTGTCCTCTGGGCTTCTGAGCCCCTTGGTACTTGCTCTGGCTCTGAGCCTGCTTCCCCAGCCTGCTCAGCACCTTCCCAATAGCACTTTCCCTTCTGGGCTCACATCAGCAATGTCTGCTTCTGTTGTTGGAGCTGAGGACCCACCAGTTGCAGCTCAGATGTCTAATCCAGCCTGGCACAGAGGTAGTGGCTGGATGGGCTTGATGGCTTCCCATCAGCAAGACTTTATGGTTTTGGTTGATTCAAACATGGGGAAAAGCCCTAGACAAGCCTGGGGCTGCTGCTGTGCCCAGCAGGCAGTTCACAGACTTGGCTGCAGACTCCCCAGGCAAGCCGGGTCCTGCCACATTAGAAGGTCAGGAGGTGGGACCACGGATTCCCTCAAACAGTGCAACTGGAATCACGGAACTGTTGGGGTGCAGAAACAGAACCTCAGGGGATGTGAGAGGCTGTGAGCACAGCAGAATTTCTTCTACACGAGTCTAAGAAAACCTCATTAAAGCCAAGCAGTCTAACCAAACCTAGAGAAAATATAAGGCCTGGAGAGATGGATACCATAATTTTCTATAGGTGAGGGGTTGTTGAGATCTAAACAAAAATTAGTGTGTGTGTGTGTGCAATTTTGCATATATCCATGTTAAACTTAAGGCCAATTTTCTCCTCTTAATTCTTCCTTCCAAGGTTGAAACCTCAGGGTTTGAGATGGCAAAGTATAGGGTTGTGGATGGGAAGAAAAGGTTTGTTACCTGTGGACTAGCAGACCCTGGCTGCTGGCACCTCACTGTGGGGGCTGTGGGGGCTGTCCTTGAGTGCCACAAGGAACAATGGCATCAGGAGAGCTGGGGTCTGTGGCTCACATCCTCTCCCTCCTAGGGCCTGGCTGCCCTGGAGCTCAAGAGGACACATGGCCAAAGACACAGCTATGTGGCTTCCCCCTCTTGTCCCCAAGAACTGCAGCAGACCCCATGCCAGACATTTGTTGCTCAGCGGTGTTGTTCTAGCCAGTATTTATGCAGGAGGAGGGAGGAGCCTGGGGGGACCTGCCAGTCTCCGGCGTAAATGGCACTTGGCATTTAGACCAAATCCAAAGCCAGTCATGTGGAAGAGGCATCACCCTAATCACCACTTTCTCCAGACTTCCACGGTGGGCAGAGTGCATTCCCAGGGCTTCTGACATGGGTGGGGGAACTGTGGCTAATGGAGTCGGACCTTGGCTCCAGGAGAGCTCCTGGGAGTGGAAGACGGGATGGGGTAGAGGCGAAGACGAACAAACAAAAGTTTCCTGCTGTGAAGGCCCAAAAGAACACAGGAGCTTTGAAAGTAGAGTCACTGACCCCCAGGAAAACACGTCTGCCTCTCTTAGACAAATCAGAGTCCCAGGCTCAAGTCAAGTGGTTCTCAAGTTCGTCACCCCCTGGAATCACCAGAGGAGATTTATAAAACACTGATGCCTGGCTGACTGACTTGGCCTCGGTGTGTATAAAAGCTTCCTGTTCCCTCCCCCCAACCAGGGATCCTAATGTCCATTCAAGGCTAAGAGCCAGGGGTCAAGCTGTGGGTTACGCACCAGCTGGACCTGTGACCCTCTGCCCTGGCCTCATGCCAGGGCCATTGGGGGGCCTTCAAAACACCCCAATGTCCTGCCCACCCCCAGAAGTTCTGATTCAATTGATCTTGACTGGGATCAGGGCATCGGTTATTTAAAAAGCCCTCTGGGTGATGCTAGGACTCAGCCAGGGGTGGAGATCCTTTGGGTTTTGCTGTTGGCACTGCCTTTGGTCATAATAATTATTATGAAAATTATGATTTATTTCATAATTGAATGAAAGTGTCTCTGCTGATCTCTGATTTAGGTGGAGGCCAGTGACCTTGGCCAGAACTTAGGTTCCAAGAAGACCTTGCAAGGTACCTGGAGATGTAAAACCTAACCTTTAGGATTCTGCTGGAAGGGAAGTGTTAAGGTACAGCCACACTGCAGTCCACCACCCCTGTCCCCTCTGGGCTAGCTTTGGCCAGTGGAATGTGGTAGAAGTGGTGGTAGACCAGTGCCCAGCCTTGGCCTTAAGAGGCCTTTGTGTTCCTGCTCCACTGTCAGAACCTGGCTGCCACTTGTGAGCAAGCCTGGATTGGCCAGCTGGGGGAGGACACACCACATGGAGCAGAAAGAAGCCGACCCAACTGATGCCATCTTAGACCAGCCAGGCTCTGGCCACTGGGCAGCTGGACACACACACTCACACACACACACACACACACATATGTAAGCTCAGGCAAGGCCAGAAGGACTCCCCAGGTGAGCCACCTAAATTGACACCCCATAGAATCCTGAAAGGAATACATATCTGTTTTTGTTTTAAGCCACTCACTTTGGGGTATTTCAAGAGGTAGCAAAAATGAATTCGATTTTGTACGGGGGATGGCTTGGAGATCGATTGGCATTTGGTAACTGCCTCAGTCATGTATGCCTGTGGGTCAGCTCAAGTGACCATTTCTGGTTGACCCCCTCATGAGTAAGTTGCCTCAAAGGCCAGGGCAGACCCAGCCTCTTCCCAAAGCAAAGGCTGCATCTCTGATGAAATTCTGCATCTATCATCCATCAGGTGTGCTCTTATGTGAGTTGTGTCATTTCCCTATCAAACTGGAAAGCAAAATCTGCCACCCAGGGTCTGTGGTGGTTGGGGGCTGTATGTACCCCAGACAAACATATTCTTAAACTTAATCCATTCCTGTGGGTGTGAACCTATTATAAGCAGGACCTTTGAATGAGGTGACTTCAGGTAAGGTGTGGCCCAGGATGGGTCTTAATCCTATTGCTGGAGTCCTTTATAAACAGAATGAAATTCAGACAGAGAAAGAAAGTCATAGAGGGTATAGCCAGAAGTTGAACATAAATGGAACCTAGAAGAGAAGGGAGAGACCAGGTGACACCCCGTGTGCCTTGATATGTGACAAACTAAGGACCAAGGATCACCGGCATCCAGGCCTGGAACACCATAGTCTTCAGGGAGAAAGTATCACCTTGATGATGTCTTGATTTCCACTTTCTTTTAGCCTCAAAACTGTTGCTAATAAATTGCTATTGTTTAACCCAACACACTTTGTGGTATTTGCTTGAGCAGTCCAGGAAACTAAAATAGGGTATTACTGAAATTAAAGAAGGAGCCCAGTATAGGATTGCCTTGTGTACTCATGGGGAGAGTCTTCTAGGAGGGTGTCCTTAATTTTAAACTCAAGCCAGCAAGCATTTTTCCAATTGCAGTGGCATGCATGAGCTGCATCACTCCCCATTCCTACAACAATAGCTAAGAGATGGAAGTCTCCCCAGACTTTTCCTTTGCATGATTGTCTTTCCCAGTGAAAACCTAGCCAGGTGTTTGATGTCTGATGTTTTCTCTTCAGAGGAAGATTCTTCAGGCTTGGTCTTCCAGATAGTTTCACTTGCTCCCCCACTGCCAACACTCCAGGTGCATTTGAAGGGCTTTAGGAAGCAACTCAACCCAGCTCACAGTTCTCAAGCCTGTGAGCTTGGCTTGGAATGGGGCAGAGGAAGCTGCTCTTGTTGGAACACTGGCATTTCTGGGAGGTCTTTCCACCTGGCAAGACTTTCCTTCAGCTACCAGCAGCACATGAGAACAGAGAGCTTCTTAGTGGGATGAAAAGCATGTCTGGGGGTAATTTGTGCTGCTTTCCCTGATGACTGCTTTTCTCCATGCATGGCACAGGAACTCTGTGTGAGAAACCCTTGTAGTATGCTTGGAGCTTATGTACCCAAGTGAGTCTTGTGACCTCTGGGGACCTTATTATTTTCTCAATGGTTCTGTTATTACTTAAAACATACCTGAGCTCTGTTCTGGAGACTGCCTTTGGATCCAGCCCCTGGTGGTAAAAGATTCCCTTGGCCTGCCGTCCCCTTTCACTGCCCATACCTGTGATCAGTCTAAGAGGCTCCTTCTGGCTGTAGGATCTGCTCTGCCTGGGTGTGGGGCAGACCAGAGTGGGGGGATTGCTATCCGCCCCCCCCCGCCACTGGCAACCCTCAGCCAGAGTGGACAGGAGGTGGACAAGTACCCCAGATAACCCTGGGGTAGGGTATCACCTGCTTATCATCACAACCAGACTGGCTCCTTCCCTCCCCTTTTTCACATGCCCCCACTTCCCTACCAGTGTATTCAGGGCTCCCTACCATGTCCATTACTTCCCTCGAATTCCTACCCCAGCATCTGCCTCTGGGGCAACTATACCTAGGGTCCTACATTTGGGGGACATTATTCCAAAATGTTTGGTGCTATGTGATCCTTTGGGAGAAAATGGAAAAGACAGTGATAATTGACACCATGTTTCCTTTGGGGGCCCCTAGCTCATAGACTGGGAGCCTCAGGGGGTGGAACTTGGGTCTCGCTCAGACCCCACAGGACTGGTATCATCTTTCTAAGGCAGTCAGCCTGTGCCTTCCACCATCTGGGCAGAGCAGGAAGGTCTGATGGGCTAGGCAGAGCATCCAGGAGGATGAGGGGTCTCTTTGAGTTTCCCCAGAGGGCTACCCTTGCAGGAGAGGGCCACTAGGAGTGAACTTTATAGGGCCAGGCAGTGGAGATGGAGATGGAGAGCCTGGGGGAGCTCTAAGCTCCCATGGAAAGCAGCTGCTTATTTCAGGTGACGCAGTAAGGTGGGTCTTCCTGGAAACACACAGTGGGGCTACCAGCTCATGAAATAACTGGTGGAAGTGGGCATGTGCCACCGTTTTCTTGAGGCCTCAGTGTGGGATCTTCAGGCTGAGGGTGGGGTCTGTAGTCAGCCTGCCTTTCCCCCACATCTCTCTTTTCCCATCTTACAGTGACTGTTTACACACTTATGCACTATACAAATGCTTCAAATATGCAAACATGCATTTATATCACTCTTGCATTTACAGTATATATTGTGCAAACACACACTGAGACATTAAATGGGTGTACACACATGTAGAAAAACAGAGAATGTTTAGTTGTGCTCCCATTGATGAATATTAGAGAGCCCAGTTATCCCTTGATTTGCATATGCAGCCAGTGCTCGCTGAATGCTGGCCCCGTGCCATTTGAGGCAGGCAGATCCTTCCAGAACTCTTTCATTGGGCACTGGCAGGTCTCACACTTGATTTCGGTTCTGGGAGGAAAGGCTAATTTTGTAAAAGGGCTTGGGAGTGCATGGAGGAGCCTGCTGAAACCCAGGACCCGGGAGTCTAGGCTGAGCCCAGGAAAGCCTAGAGGCAGGAACTGTGCCCTCAAGCTGCCCGGGAAAGCATTGTCCTAAGCCCCCTACCCCACCCCCGATGTCCTGCATCGCTGAATAGACACACAGGTACTGGGTCTCCAGGAGAAATGGCTGAACCAGGCTGCACTGCCCCTGCTCTTGCAGGGCTAGCAATGGGGAAGGGGCAGTGAGATAAAGACCCAGAGGCAAAGGGACTCTTTGCAAGAGGGCTGAGGCACCTGCAGCTCTGGGCTGCGGGATGGAAAACAGCGACCTGCTTTCCCAAACTCTCCTAGTAGGGCTGCTGCCACTGGAGGGATTATCCAAGGATGTGCTTTGAGTAGCAGAGCACACCTGAGCGCACGTGAGCTCAGCCACTCTCCCAGGAGTGGCTGATGCGGCAGGGGCTGGATTTAAATGGAAATACCTACCTAGGGTTTGCAGGGGCCCAGGGCCCTGAACCCGGGCGAGGTGTCTCAAGCCGAATCATTCCAGACATGTATTTTTTTAAAGGACTTGGGACTGTTAATATTCAAGGTGATGGTAGAACTTAATATTTTAAAAAGTGGAATTTGAATTAGGGTAGAACCTTCAGAAGAATGCTCTTTTACATGTGGATAGAAGGTGGTATTTCCCATTCTCTCTTCTGAATTTCCCAATCACTATATATATATTTTTAAAAATAAGAGTTGTGGGTTTAAAATACAAGATTCCCATATACCACCCAATATTAAGCCTTGCATTGGTGTGGTACATTTGTTAAAATCGATGTAAGCACATTTTTACAACTGCACTGTTAACTATAGTCTAACGGTTTAACTTAGGGTTTATTGATGGGGTAGTGTACCTCCATGCATTTAAAAATTTTTTATTCTAGTAACATATATGCAACTTAAAATGTCCCCTTTTAACTATATTTAAATATATAATTCAGTCCTGTTAATTATGTTCACAATTTTGTGCTACCCTCACCACCATCCAATCACCCTTGGCTGTACAGAGGGGAAATCAAGTCTCTGAGAGATTTGTACCGCTAGCATGAAACCAGGCTCCTAGTACATCTGAAGGGCTTTAGAGTGGAAAAATTGGCCAGCAGTTGTGTCTGCTCTTTTCTACCATGCATTATTAACAACGTGGTGATTCATTTCACCCTTTAAGCAGGGTCTGCACCCCTAGCTTCCGTCCCCACCAAACTTATCTCTGACTTGGCCCAATTTGCACATTTGTGTCACTGACCTTCCCCCCGTGGGTATTTGCCAAAGTCTTACATAACCTCCTAAAAAGATTGTTCAGAGCACAGTATCTGTGCTAACCCTCTCAGGGGCATTTGCATTTTAAATGAGAACACTTTTTAACTCAGAAGGGATGACTCTCTATGAGTGAATTTTAGAGGGAGGCTAGCACAGAAATTTTGTCCTTGCCCGGTCTATAGGTCATGCTTGTCCTTCGTGTCTAAGCTCTGCTCCTGGGTGTACAGAATGCTGGCTGCTGAGTGCCTGGGGCGGGCACCAGGTTTCTTTCCACCACACTTTCTGGGGCTGTGAACCTAAGAGTGAGGGGAACTTTGGGTGTAGGACCAGGCTATTTGGTTGTAATTGCTCAGAATGAAGCTGGTTTATTTCCATCTTTGGAAAACTTTTTTTTTTTTTTTTTTTTTAATCCCCATCCTTCCCTACCCTGAACGTATTGTGAGAAATCACAGATTGTTATTGTTTTAAGCCTCTAAAGTTTGGGGGTTTATTACACAGCAAAGGTTAACTGAGCCACTGGGTGCCTGGCAGCTCCCCAGGTACGGGGAAGCTGGTTTTCGCTAAGCCAGGACCACCCCAGCCTTTCTGTTTCCTAGGGTCTGGCATCCATGGGTTAACTCCTGACACCTAGAGATGCTTCAAGAAGCTTTATCATCCTATACTTACCTTCAAGTGTCAAATAATGACTCCAATCAAGAGAGACACTAGGTGAAGTCCTCTGGGCCCAGTTACTGCCCTGTTCACATGACTCTGTCCTCTTAGCTTCTCCTGCTTCATGTTTCAAAGGCATGTGACAACACCAGCTTCAAGGTTATTGTAAGAATTAAGCAAACCTAGATATAGAGTGTTGAATCTTATAGAATAGCTACACAATGCATCATTATTATTATAAACAAAATTTGTAAATTTAATTGATAATCCATTTGCTTTTTTTTCTCAGTGCTACCTGAAATATGGTCTGCAGACAGGCAGCTTCAGCATCTCCTGGGAGCTTGGTAGGAAAGCAAATCCTCAAGCCAACTGATCAGACACTCTGCAGCTAGGGCTCCTGAATCTGTGTTTTAATCAGCTCTCTAGATGATTTAAATCACAGGTACAGAAAACCTTGCAAAATGTATAGCTTAATGAACACTTTCGTAACCTGTTAGGGAAGAGACACCTGTTATCACCTCCAGGGAAGGGTCCCACCATGTGGAGGGCAGCAAAAGCACAGGATACCTGCCACCAAGAAAGGCAGTCCTGCGGTCCCAACCCACTCCATGCCTCGCAGGTGCCAGGGTAGCCAGCAGGCATTGATAGAAAAGCATTTACTCACAGAGAGAAGAGACAGAGCAAGGAAGAAGGTCTGCAGGCTCCCCTCTTGTACTGCAGGCAAAGGCCCTTGCTCCCTCCCCACTGGGGGCATTCAGGCCCTTAGCCATGCCATCTCTGTGAATGTTTACACAGGTTTCAGGACAAAGGGGAGGGAATGTGCTGGCAGACCCCTTTCTGCTAGGGGATGAGTTTATGTCACGGCGCCCACGGAGGAGTCAGCCCACGCTCATCTGTCCTTGGTGCTAGGTTGACACAGGTGGTCCTGAGCACTGGATTCATCTGTGGGCCACAGGGCAGGGCAGTAGGCCATGCTCAGACTATCCCCTTCCACATAAGGACCCCACAGGTCAAGAAATGAATCTGGCAGCCCCCCAAGGAGCCCCTTCCTAGACCCATCCCAATCTCCACCTGCATTTCCTCCCTTTTGATAGTGGTCACCTCATTGTATTTTCAAGTGTACATCCCTGTACACCAGAGTTTAGTCTTCCTCTTTTGGAAATTTGATATGACTTTTAATTTACAGGATCCCCCTACACCTCTTTTTAACAATCTGGTGAAGCGCCTGGGCTGTTTGGCCTGTGTAGAGCTTCTCAGTCTGGTTTTACAGATTGCACACTTCCTGGTGGGGTTTCACACACTCTTCTCTCCTCTGTGTTTTCTGTAGCTGGATCCAGAGATCTGCTTGGACCCAGATCCATGCCCTTGTCAAGACTAGAGAGCCCATCTGCCTTCACCAGGATGTTTCCCTTCTCTGTGATGTCAGCAGCTGTCACTGCTCAGTGTCTGCACAAATTAATTCATTTGGGTTTGCAAAATGGCTACATTCTATTTTGATCATTTTTCCTCACTTATTAGTGGCAATAGTTTTATAAAGAGACACTTTTCCCCATCTGCTACTGGGTTTCCCAGAAGTACAGTTCCTTTTGGAAAAGCAGGATAAGTGCTTGACACTTTCTTTTTATCTAATGATATCGAGTTGGTTTCATATCATCTTCAAAAGATGACCAATTAATTAAAATTTTACTATAAATTCATGAAATTACATTTGATAGAGTTCAATATAGTGTAACTATTCTCTTTTTTTGAGGCTTGAATGATTTCATATTGGTCAGTGAGAGACTTTTCAAGTTGGCTCCTGAATCTTTTTGTTCCAATCCTAGTGTTCTTTGCTCTCTATTATGACAAGGTAATCAAGGCTCATCTCATACATTTCCTCTCTTGAGCCCAGACTAGGGCATTTCTCCAAGAATCCCTGATTTCTTTTAGTGGGAAATGGTATTTCAAAATCACATTCTGGATGCCAGAGAGACACTCATTGCTACTGGGTTGGTTATTGTTTTTTATTTACATATTTATATCTATATACATATGTATGTATGTATCTACTTTAAAGCTAAAAACACCTAGTTTTGATCTGCATTTCTCTAATAGCTAGTGAAATTGAACATCTTTTCATGTGTTTTTTGGCCATTTGCTTTTCCACTTTGGAAAAATGTCATTCAATTCTTTTGCCCAATTATAAATTGGGTTGTTTTGTAATTCTTGTCGTTAAGTTTTGTGATCACTTTCTATAAGATGGAGATCAACCCCTTATCAGATATATGGTTTCCAAAGATTTTTTTCCCATCAAGTTGTCTGTTTTTTCACTTTCTTAACAAAATCATTTGAAATACAAAAGTGTTTAATTTTGGGGCAGTCTCATTTATCTATTTTTCTTTTGTTGATCGTGATTTGGCT
Organism: Tolypeutes matacus; assembly: GCA_026826555.1. Lineage (NCBI taxonomy): Eukaryota > Metazoa > Chordata > Mammalia > Cingulata > Chlamyphoridae > Tolypeutes > Tolypeutes matacus. The sequence goes on from JAKSZT010004976.1 coordinate 784,729, forward strand.
ATAAGGTGCAAGAAACCACCACCAGTCACAAGAACTTGAAGGTGATTCCCCACTTTTTCTTCTAGGAGTTTCATAGTTCTAGTTTTTATATTTAGTTCCTTGATCCATTTTGAATTAATTTTTGTATGAGGTGTGAGATAGGGGTCCTATTTCTTTCTTTTAGATATGGATATCCTGTTTTCCAAGCACCATTTGTTGAATAGGCTGTTCTGATCCAGCTGAGTGAGTTTGACAGCCTTGTCAAAAATCACTTGACCATAGATGTGAGGGTCTATTTTATTCTTTTTTTTTTAAAAAGATTTTATTTATTCATTCATTCATCCCCCCCTTGCTGCTCATGCTCGCTGGGTCAGCTAACCACGCCATGCGGGTGGGCTTGCCTTCACCAGGAGGCCCCGGGAACCGAACCCGGGGCCTCCCATATGGCAAACAGGAGCCCTACTGATTGAGCCACAGCCGCTTCCCTCTATTTTATTCTTGACTCAATTCCATTGGTCAATCTGTGTACCACACTGTTTTTTTTACCACCGTAGCTAAATTATATGCTTTAAAGTCTGGAAGTGTGAGTCCTCCAATGTCATTCTTCTTTTTAAAGCTACTTTTGCTATTTGGGGACTCTTACCCTTCCAGATAAATTTGATAATTGGCTTTTCCAATTCTACAAAGAAGGATTTATTGGGATTGTATTAAACGTGTTTATTGGTTTAGGTAGAATTGACATCTTTTTTTTTTTTTTTTACTTTTTTTTTTTTTATTGTGGGTAAAAATCAAAATTTTCACAATACATACCAACATTTGCAAAATGATATATAAATATATATGCATATATGTGCATTTGCTTACAAAAATGTTATATATATATATATAAATATATTTTAAGAGGTGCTTAGATTACCCAAAATATTACACGGAACCCACTGGGATTCCCATGTTGCCCACCTCCCAAACCTCCCACCACATCCCACACAGATATCTCCCACAAGTGTGGCCCACCACCCTCAATGGACTTACACATCCTGGGGCCTTGCCACCAATCATAGACCACAGTTCACACCGTAGATCACACTCTCTCCCACACAGTTCTGAATGGTGTGTGCTGATTTAAAATGGCCTACATCTGTTGCCACAATGGTACTCAGGACAACCTCCAAATCCCAAAGAAACCCCTGTATTTCAACTGCTCATCCCCTCCCTGCCCCAAAAGTGTCAAGTGGCCACTGGCTCCACCTCATTGTTATAATTTCTTCCATTGCTAGAATCGCCATATGTGAACAACAGAATACCATCAAGTCCACTCTAGTCCATAGTTCTTCTGCTAATCCTGAGGGGACTGGGATGGTGATGTCCACTCCACCTCCAAGTGAGAGAGGGCTTATATCCCATGGATATGGTGGGTGGGATGATCCTGCCTGCAGATGCAGGCCCTCTCCATTCCCTGGGATGGCCATTGCCCATCGTTGTTTTCTCACCAGGTGACTTGGATGAGTCCATTGAGCTGTAGGGTAGGAGTTGCAGCACCAATGAGATTCCACGCACACCTGGCACATAGGTAGGCCAGAGGCTCCAGTCTCTGGAAGTATACCTAAAAACTTCAGCATCACATATAGGTTTGAATAGAAGGGACTGATGAACCCTGTGCAGGGAGGACTTATTTGAGTCCAATTCTGTCACTCTCAGGAGCACAGATTCCGAAATAGAACCCAGTGATAAGGCATCAGTCTCTGGGTCTATCCCCACTTATATAGGACCTGGGTGTCTCTAGAGCTCTCAGGAGCCCCTCTGTGTGGGGTGATAGGCACTTAGATGTTCTATGAGCTCCTACTGAGGTGTGCATAAGAGTTACCTCTGGGATGACCTCCCGACTCTCTTTGAAGTCTCTTAGCCACTTGAACTCATTTGTCTTTACCTTTTCCCCCTTTAATTCAAGGTCTTTTTCCAGTTGTGTTGCCAGTTGGCACTTGGTATTAATTCCCCGTTGCCAGGGAGGCTCATCCCTGGGAGTCATGTCCCATGTTGGGGGGAAGATAATGCAATCATATGCTGAGTTTGGCTTAGAGAGAGGCCACATTTGAGCACCCCACAACTGCAGGCTAAGTCTCAGTTACAAGAGCAAAGACTCACAAGGGTAGTTATCAATAAAAAGAACACATCAGTGGGTCATTCTCTTTTGACAGACACTGTCCCTGCACTCAGAGGACTATTGCTGCTCCCTTGGAGACTGTGGCAGAGCTCTCCAGGCTAGGAATTCAAATTCCCTCATTTATTGTGTGATTGTCCACCCATCGTGACCATGCCCCATCTTTTGATCTTTTGAACGATTTTGTATATCTTTCATGTATATTCGGATGAACTGATTCCTATGAAACCACCCTCCCAGACACCCCAAACCAATAATCCCCTGCAGTACCCATTGTAACCCTTCTTGATCCAAATCCTCCATGATCATGTAGTCCATAAAATAATCAAATACACTTACTAGGAAAAAGAAACAAGTATGATAAGCTTACATGCAAGAGACAAACAAAGGAAAATCAGGGGGAAAAAAAAAAGAAAAGAGAAGGAAAAAAAACGAATAATCAAACAAAAAACAAAACAAAATAAAATATAATTAGCGGATTGGGACATTCAAAAAATGGGCAAAAAAGCAAAGGAAATGCCTTTAAAAAAAAAAATATATATATATTCATTTTTTTTCCTTTCTCTTTTCTTTTCTTTCCTTCCTTTTATCACTGTGTTATCAGATGTCTGGTGTGCCATGACACCTTCCCCCTCTCAATCCCCATTGTCTCCCAATTTTTCATTTAATTTTCAAAGAAGTTTTAGGTCACAGCAAAGTCACACACGGAGTGCCGGAGACTCCAAGATACCAAACCACCCCCCCTTCCCCACCCCATATTAACCCCCCCCACCTTTTTTTGGATGTTAGCATTGTTATAACTGTTACACAGATAGCAAAATATAGCAACTAAACATTGTCAATGATTTACAGTATAGTTTACAATTTAGATGATACAGTTTAATAATTTTGATGATATTTACCATGTCCTGTGTCCATTACTGTAAGGTAATGAAAAACCTTCCCCATGACCAACAAACACCCCATTAGATCTTGACTGTTCCCTTCTCCCCAGCCCCCAGGGCCCATGATACCACCCTCTCCCGACCCATGGATTGTCAAGATTCACAGTTACATGCCCTGGGGATTTGAACCTGCCCTTCCTAATCCACCCACCCGCCAGTGCTGCACCACCAAACACAGGAACACCACCACGCATCTGCTCCAATCCCCAACATGCAACCACACTCTATCCCTTTACCATAGATTATGTCCATATGGGTGATGGCTCAAAGCCTGCTCTTCCCTTTCTCTCCCTTGTTAACTTATCTTTCAGACAATGGTTCTCAGAGACTGCTCACTTTCCTCAGTTCAGATCAGTGAGGTCATATACTGTTCATCCTTCAGTGTCTGGCTTGCTTCACTCAACATAAGGTCTTCAAGATTCATCCACGTTATTCCATGGGTTAGCACTTTGTTCCTTCTTACAGCTGAGTAATATTCCATTGTATGTATGTACCACATTTTGCTTATCCATTCGTCTGTTGCTGGGCACCGGAGCTGAATCCAACTTTTGACAATGGTGAACAAGCACGCTATGAACATTGGTGTGCATATAACTGTTTTTGTCTTTGCTTTCAGTTCTTCTGGGTATATACCCAGCAGTGGAATTGCTGGATCATACGGAAGATCTATTGTTAGTTTTCTGAGGAACCGCCAAACTGTCCTCCACAGTGGCTGGACCATACCGCAGTACCACCAGCAGTGGATGAGGGTTCCTATTCTTCCACATCCTCTCCAACATTTAGTGTCCCTTGTTTTTTTAATAGCTGCCATCTGATGGGTGTAAGATGGTATCTCATTGTAGTTTTGATTTGCATTTCCCTTATAGCAAGTGATGTTGAGCATTTTTTCATGTGCTTTTTAGTCATTTGTATTTCTTCCTTGGAGAAGTGTCTTTTCAGGTCACTTGCCCATTTTTTAAATGGGTTGTTTGTACTTTTATTTTCAAGGTGTAGGATTTCTTTATATATGCAGGATATTAGGCTCCTATCAGATATATGGTTGCCAAATATTTTTTCCCATTGGGTAGGCTGCCTTTTTATTTTCTTAATAACACCTTTGAGGTGCAGAAATTTTAAATTATGAGGAGATCCCATATTTCTATTTTTTCTCTTTCTGCTTGTGTTTTGGCTGTGAAGTTCATGAAACCATTCCTATTACAAGGTCCTGTAGATGCTTCCCTACATTATCTTCCAAGGTCTTTATGGTTTGGGCTCTTATATTTAGATCTTTGATCCATCTTGAATTGATTTTTGTATAAGGTGTGAGATGGTATTCTTCTCTCATTCTTTTGGATATGGATATCCAGTTCTCCAAGCACCACTTGTTAAAGAGGCCATTCTCTCCCAACTGAGTGGGATTCGTGGCCTTGTCAAATATCAGATGACTGTATATGCGAGGATCTATATCAGAACTCTCAATTTGGTTTCATTGGTCAGTAGGTCTATCCTTGTGCCAATACCACTCAGTTTTGATCACTGTAGCTTTGTAGTATGTTTTAAAGTCAGGTAATGTGGTACCTCCAACTTCATTTTTCTTTTTCAATATATCTTTGGCAATTCGGGGCCTCTTGCCTCTCCAAATATATTTTGTGGTCAGTTTTTCCAATTCCTTAAAATATATAGTGTTGACTTTTATTGGGATTGCATTAAATCTGTAGATTAGTTTGGGTAGGCTAGACATCTTGATGATGTTTAGTCTTCCTATCCATGAACAGGGAATATTTTTCCATTTATTTAAGTCTTCTTTGATTTCCTTTAACAGTGTTGTGTAGTTTTCTGTATATAAGTCCTTTACATCTTTAGTTAAATTTATTCCTAGGTATTTGATTCTTTTATTTACTATTGTAAATGTTATTTTTTTCCTGATTTCCTCCTCAGTGTGCTCGTTATTGGTGTACAGAAATGATACTGATTTTTGAGCGTTGATCTTATAGCCTGCAACATTACTGAACTCCTTTATAAGTTTTAGAAGCCTTGTTGTAGATTTCTCTGGGCTTTCTATGTATAGGATCATGTCATCTGCAAATAATGAAATTTTTACTTCTTCTTTTCCAATCTGGATGCCTTTTATGTCCTTTTCTTGCCTCAGTGCTCGTGCAAGTACTTCTAAGACAATGTTAAATAGGAGTGGTGATAGTGGGCATCCTTGTCTTGTTCCTGATCTCAGAGGGAAGGCTTTTAGGATTTCACCATTGAAAATGATGTTAGCTTTGGGTTTTTCATATATACCCTTTATCATATTCAGAAAGTTTCCATCTATTCCTATCTTTTGCATTGTTTTTATGAGGAAAGAGTGCTGTATTTTGTCGAATGCTTTTTCGGCATCTATAGAGATGATCATGTGATTTTTTTCTTTCATTCTGTTTATGTGATGTATTACATTGATTGATTTTCTCATATTGAACCATCCTTGCATACCCGGGATGAAACCCACTTGGTCATGGTGTATAATCCTTTTGATATGTTGTTGAATGTGATTAGCAAGTATTTTGTTGAAGATTTTAGCATCTAGGTTCATTAGAGAAATTGGTCTGTAATTTTCCTTTCTTGTGGTATCTTTATTTCGTTTTGGTATTAGGGTAATGTTGGCGTCATAGAATGAGCTAGGCAATATTTCTTCTATTTCTATTTTTTGGAAGAGCTTAAGTAGAATTGGTGTTAGCTCTTTCCAGAATGTTTGGTAGAATTCAGCTGTGAAGCCATCTGGTCCTGGGCTCTTCTTAGTTGGGAGGTTTTTGATGACTGAGTCTATCTCTTTACTTGTAATTGGACTGTTGAGTTCATCTATTTCTTCTTTCATCATTGTAGGCTGTTTGTGGGTTTCTAGAAACTTGTCCATTTCCTCTAAATTGTCATTCTTGTTGGCATATAATTTTTCAAAGTATCCTCTTATGATACTCTTTATTTCTGTGGGGTCAGTAGTGATATCCCCTTGCTCATTCCTTATTTTATGTATTTGCATCTGTTCTCTCTTTTTCTTTGTTAGTCTGGCTAAGGGTTTGTCAATTTTGTTGATATTCTCAAAGAACCAACTTTTGTTTTTTTTTATTGTTTCCAGTGCTTTTTTATTCTCTATTTTATTTAGTTCTGCTCTAATCTTTGTTATTTCCTTCTTTCTACTGCTTTTAGTTTTAGTTTGTTGTTGTTTTTCCAATTCCTCCAAGTGTGCAGTTAGGTCTTCAATTTTAGCTCTTTCTTCATTTTTTATATATGAATTTATGGCTATGAAATTCCCTCCCAGGACTGCTTTCACTGCATCCCATAGGTTTTGATATATTGTGTTGTCGTTTTCATTAGTTTCAAGGTAGTTACTGATTTCTTTTGAGATTTCCTCTTTTACCCACTGTTTGTCTAAGAGTGTGTTGTTTAACTTCCATATCCTTGTGGCTAACCTGTTTCTCTGGCCCTTAATGATTTCCAACTTCATTCCATTGTGGTCAGAGAAATTACTTTGTATAATCTCAATCTTTCTGAATTCATTGAGTGTTGTTCTGTGGCCTATCATGTGGTCTATTTTGGAGTATGTTCCATGTGCACTTGAGAAGAATGTAAATCCCGCTGTATTTGGTGTAGTGTTCTGTATATGTCTATTAAGTCCAGGTCTTCTAATGTATTGTTGAGTGCCTTAGTTTCTTTATTGATTCTCTGTCCAGATGTTCTGTCTAATGATCATAGTGGTGTGTTGAATTCCCCTGCTATAATTGTATAGGCATTTATTTCTCCTCTTCGTTTTTCCAGAGTTTGCCACACGTATTTTGAGGCACCTCGATTAGGTGCATAAATGTTGATGATTGTTCTCTCTTCTGGAGAGATTACTCCTTTTACTAATATGTAGTGTCCATCTTTGTCTCTTACAATAGTTTTGCATTTAAAGTCAATTTTGTCTGATATTAGAATATCTACTCCTGCCTTTTTCTGGCTATCGTTAGCTTGTAAAATGATTTTCCAGCCATTCACTTTCAGCCTCCTTGAATCCCTGGGTCAAAGGTGGGTTTCTTGTAGACAGCATATAGATGGATCATGTTTTCTTATCCATTCTGCCAATCTGTGTCTTTTGATTGGTGAATTTAATCCATTACCATTCAGTGTTATTATTCGTAATGAATTTCTTACTTGAGTCATTTTTTCTTTGGGTTAATGTATGTCATATGTTGTTTTGTTTCTCTTTTTGTCTTTTCAGTTGTTTTTAAACTCTTCTCCAACTCTCTCTCCCTTGTTTTTTACTTTCAACTTGTAGAGATTCCTTTAGTATTTCTTGAAGTGCTGGTTTCTTCTTGATATACTCTCTTAATTTTTGTTTATCTGTGAATATTTTGAACTCTCCATCATTTTTGAAAGTCAATTTTGCTGGATAGAGAATTCCTGGCTGGAAGTTTTTTTCTTTTAGTGTTTTGACTATGTCATACCACTGTCTTCTTGCCTCCATGGTTTCAGCTGAGAAATCAGCACTTAATCTTATTGTGCTTCCCTTGTATGTGATGGTTCTCTTTTCTCTTGCTGCCTTAAGTATTTTCTCTTTGTCTTGAGCATTGGATATTTTGACAAGTATATGTTTTGGAGTTGGCCTGTTGAGATTTATACTATTTCGGGTGCACTGTGCTTCCTGGATCTGCACATCCATCTCTCTCAATAGAGTTGGGAAGTTTTCAGCCATTATTTCCTTCAACACTCCTTCTGTTACCTTTCCCTTCTCTTCTCCTTCTGGGATGCCCATGATGCGTATATTTGTGTATTTTGTATTATCGGTTAATTTCCTGAGTCCATGCTGGATTTTTTCTATCTTTTTGTCTATCTGTTCTACAATCTCTTTGATTTCAGCTGTATTGTCTTCCATATCACTAATTCTTTCCTCTGCCTGTTCAAATCTGCTGCCATGTGAGTCCAGCGTCTTTTTCATTTCTTGGCTTGTGCCATTGTTCACCATCATATCCATTATCATTTTAGGCATGTTTGTTATTTCTTCAGTATGTTCTCCCAGTGTTTTCTTTATATCCGTAATCTCTTCCTTCAGTTCTTTAAGTTGGTCCATGATATTTGTTTGGATAGCTTTGATTAGTTGTTCGTTGTTCTGCATTGCTTCCTGGTTTTTATTTTGTGCATTGGACTGGTTCATGTTTTCCAGTTTCTCAGAGTCATTTGTATTTTTTTGTTCCCCTCTGGTCATCATATTATCTTGATGGGTTTGTTCAGTTGATTAGCTTTTCTCTATGCTCTAGAATTTTATTTAGCTGTTGGTTCTGTGTGTGAGTTAAGTTTTCTCTTTGGCAGTTTTTCTTCTCATTTTATTTCCCTGCTTCTTTCTATGTTCCCTTGAAGGCAAAAGATTAGTGCCAGAGGAATCAAAAGATGTAAGAAAGGCAGAAGGATAATAGTAATATTGATAAAAGTTAGAAGAGGGGCAAAATGAGACTTAATGAGTTGAATATTTAACTTGTGTAGGCAGTGTAGAGTACTCGGAAAAAATATGGAGTTCCTACAATGGACTGGGAAAACAAATGGAGAAATATATATATAGTGATTTAGAAGGCTAGAATTATGAGGAGGGAGAGAAATAGTAAAGAAAGGTCTGAAAGGAAAACATTAATACTAATAAAAAAAAATAAGAAGAAAACAAAATAGATGGAATAGAAATTGACACCTTTAAGTTGTGGGCGTATGAAAAAATGTCTCTAAGAGCCACAACAGAAAACAGGAGGCAGAAAGATGCAGGAATGATAAGTGATAGTTTGTAATACAGAATCAATATATACAGCGAGTGGGAAATTACTGAAAAAGAAGCCCAGCAAAGAAGCGACAAACTGGCAGCACCTTATTAAAAAAAAAAAATAGAAGAAAAAAGAAAAGGGGGAGGAAAGAGGAAAGAATAGCAAGAAACCAGAAAGAAACAGAGAGAAACCAAAGATCCACACAGGCAAGTAGTCAAAGAGAGCTAAGGGGGGTCAATGATTCCCCTAGGGTCCATGTGGATCCTTCCTGCCTACTTGTGTTTATCAATCAATTTCCCCACAGGGTTCTATATGCAGGTCCTGAAGCAGCTTTTAGTTTTAAACTAAATTAAAAAGAATTTATTTTTCATTTATTGAAGTGACCTTCTCACTTTTTTTTTTTTAAATTTTTATTTTTTTAGCGAAATGGAGGATCCAAAATAATTCCTCCTCTAGACCAACCCCCTTACGGAAGGGACCCTAGCTGGGCCTGTGGAAATTAACCAAGCACGTCCCACTTTCTGGACTCCCCAGGTTAGCTGAAGCTCTGATGTTAGTCAGTGAGGAGTGCTAAAGACGGCCAATTCCGCCCCTTCTGGAGCCGAGCTGGAGCGTCACTGGGCTGCTAAGTAAATCAGTTTGAGTGCAGATTTGCGCCTGCTCTCAGCCTGATGCTGCTTCAGGTCAGCTTATCTGATCCCCAAAGCTATGGGGCGGTGCAGGCAGCCAGATCGATGTCTAAAAATAAAAAATACCCTTCACTGTCCTCCAACAGAACCCTCCCTCTTTTGCGAAGTGTCCCTTCTTCCTGGCTCTGCAGTGGCCTGGGTCTTATCCCTGGGTCACTAGGGAAATCAGCTCCATTCCCCGCCCAGAATCCCCCCTCTGGTTCACCGGGTGTTGATTAGCTCGGTTGTTCTGTTCACACAAGTTCCAAGGTGTGCCAGGCAGCCAGATCCCCAGAAAATAAAACTTTTTCGCCCTGCTTGCGGCTCCAAATGGCTGTTTTATTTTATTTTATTTTTCCTCCCTAACTGTGGGGCTCAGCCATCTTTGCCAACCACCACCGGCAGCCTTAAAACTCACGAATCTCTACCGTTCCATCCACGCCGTTGATCCGCGCAGATAGATGTCCCAAACTTCTCACTCCACGCGTGCACAGCACAGACCCCCAGGCAGGACCCCGTCCACAATCCACCGTGCTCTGGGAGCTTACACTGTGTGCCCTCCTACACTAACGCCATCTTGGCCCTGCCTCTAGAATTGACATCTTAATGATATTTAGTCTTTCAACCTATGAACACATAGGTTTCTTTTTTGGTTTCTTTTGGAATACAGGTCCTTTATGTCTTTGGTTAAATTTATTCCTAAATATTTAATTCTTTTAGTCACTAGTGTAAATGGAATTTTTTTTCTGCTTTCCACCTCAGAGTGCTCATTAGTCGTGTATAGAAATGCTACTGATTTTTGCATATAAATCTTGTATCTCATCACTTTGCTAAAACCATCTGTAAGTTCCCATAGTTTTGTTGTGGCTTTTTTAGGATTTTCAAAATATGGGATCATATCAAGAGCAAGTAGTGAAAATTTTACTTCTTCCTTTCCTTTGTTGGTGGCTTTTATTTATTTTTCTCGCCTAATTGCTCTAGCTAGAACTTCCAGCACCATATTGAATAACAGTGGAGAGAGTGGTCATCCTTGTCTTGTTCCTGATCTCAGTGGGAAAACTTTCAGTCTTTTTCCACTGAGTACAATGTTAGATGTGGGTTTTTCATATATGCACTTTATCATTTTGAGAAAGTTTCCTTTTGTTTCTATCCTTTAGAGTGTTTTTTCAAGAAAGGGTGTTATATTTTGCCAAATACCTTTTCTGCATCTATTGAAATGATCATGTGATTTTACTAGTTCAATATATTAATGTGGTGTATTACACTGATTGATTTTCTTATGTTGAACCACCCTTGCATACCTGGTATAAAGCCCACTTGATTGTGATGTATACTTTAAAAAAATGTGTTTTTGAATTCAGTTAGCAAGTATTTTGTTGAGGATTTTTGCATCTATATTCATTAAATAAATTGGTTTGTAATTTTCTATTAGGTAATGCAGATCACAACTACAATGAGATATCATCTCATACTATAAAGAATGGCTAATATTTTTTAAAAACACTCAGAAAACTACAAGTGCTGAAGAGGATATGAAAGAATAGGAACACTTTCTCACAGTTGGTGGGAGTGTAAAATGATGCAGACTCTGTGAAACACGATTTGATGGTTCCTCAGGAAACTAAATATAGAACTGCCGTATGATCCAGCAAGCCCACTACTAGGAATATATTCAGAAGAACTGAAAGCAAGGATGTGAGCAGCTATTTGCTCACTGATGTTTATAGTGCCATTATTCCCAATTGCTAAAATATGGAAACAACCTAAGTGTCCATCAACTGATGAATGCATAAACAAGATGTGGTATATTCATATGATGGAATATTATTCAGCTATAAGAAGAAATTAATTGGGGAAGCACATGTCAACATGGAGGAAACTTGAAGATATTATGTTGAGTGAAATAAGCCAGACACAAAAGAATGAATATTGTATGGTGTTACTGATATGAACTAAATATGATGAGTAGACTTATGGAGTTGGACCATGAAGTTTAAGATGGTGGAAGATGGAATGTGGGATGAGAAGAGGGAGATGATGCTGGAGGTATATAGAATGTTTAATAAGGTCAATTGCAAATATATGGTCATGATATGACTTGGTAGTAACATTATAACGGATGTAACAAACTCTTGATTTATGGATGTGATTATGGTTGAAATGAGTAGTCTATGGAGATTAATGTTAGTTGGAGGACAGCTGGAAGAAAATATAGGAAATGTATAACCATGATTTCGGCAGTAGATGAGGATTGTGGTTAATAATGTAAGTACAGGAATGTTCTACTACAAGGTGTTAAGAATGTAGTAATACATGGGAAAATATAACTTATGTAATTAATAGACTATGGTTAACAACAACATTGTAATGTTTTTGTAGCAAAAGCAAAGTTGGAACTATATTAATGCTAAAGGTAAAAAAAAAGACGATGGGGTGTGGTTTTGTAAGATATATGTTTAAAGTTTTTTTGCTCTTCTTCATTTTTTTTCATTAACAAGGAGATCTTGACTGTGTCATTTAACTCATCTGTGTTCATATCTGTATCTTTCTGAACATTAGAGGAACAATTGAGTTAGTATTTGGAATTATATAAGATAAAAGTGCCTGAACAGAACTTTCTAGGAGTAATCCTTCTGTAATTTGTTGAACTGCCTTTTTCTGTTATTTTATTTTATTTTTTTTAAAGTTTGAAATAAAGTTTGAATAATAAAAAAAACCTAGAATACCTAATGTTTTCCCAACCAAAATTTGGGGTTGTATCCATCTATATCTCCTTTCTTCCACAACAAGTATTCTGATTCTCAAGACCACAGGGGTTGATAGAATATGGTATAATTACTCATTCATTTTATCTCACATCACACAGTCTATGAAATTAGAAAATAATACTAATACTATCTACCAATATGCTCACTAAAAGCAGTAAAACATATTTCCCCTGTGCTCACTATATTTGCCCTGCTTTTCATGATTGCACATACATGCACTGTTTGAGCTCTACACTCATCCCTGTTAGCCATCACTGAGTTTTAGATATACAAGTACCTATACATACAATGCTCACCACCAGTCCTACAGCAATGTCTCTTATCATTTTGGTTGTCTGAAGCTCATTCTTTATTAGATTCCTCAGGAAATGTTCGTGGGACCAATACTTCCTGAGTTGTGTGATGATAACAGTTTGCCTGTGGCTTTTATAACTAAAGTTAGTTTTGCTGGATATAAAATTTTGGCTCACATTTTCTTTCCCTGAATATTTTAAATCTATGACCCCATTTTCTTATGGATGAAAGTGTTGCTAGTATTTTATTTTTCTTTCAATAACAAGTGGTTTGCTCTTTTTTGCCTACATGCCTAAAGGAATTTTTTTTTTCTTTTTCTTAAAATTTTAGTAATTTTACTATAATATGTCATGGTTTGAAGTTGATGGTTTTGGGTAGATGTTCTTTTGTTTTGGTTTACTTTTTTAGGGACTTTTATTCTTTTTATATTATGTATTCTTTGCTTCTCTTTTATATTTGTCACTTTCTCTTAAATCTTTTTGGTCTCTTTGTTCTTTTTTATGTTTTAATTTAACATTTCCTCTTCTCACCTTTTTTTTCTAGAGCATTATCCACAATGTTTATGTGCTCTTGTGTTTCTTCCAGTTTAGTCTTCACTTATAAAATAAATTTATTTTATTTCTAACTCTTTCTTGAGTTTTGTTACTGCATTTGTGAGTTTTTCTGTTTACTAAAGGTGTTCATGTTATATAATATTCTTAATATCTTTTAACACATATTGAAATAGTAGTTTACTGTTTTGATTTGTTTCATAGGTATGTGTCTCTGGCATGCTCTTATTTATCAGTAGGGTTGTTATTCTGTTTCTTATCTTATTATTTTATTAATTTTATATCATATTATGTTAATTTTCTGTGGTATTGCACCTCAATGCATCTCTATTGTTAGTTTTTAAAAAAACAATCAAAATTCAATTCATTCCTCTTTTCTTTTAAAAATTTTTTTCCATATAACATGCTTCTATTGCTAGCTTTTTATGTGAAATTAGTTTTCTTGAACTTTTATTTTTAGAAGGAGACACAGTTCTGTATAGCATTTCTAACTACACACAGATCCTTCATCTGTTGTTTTCCCAATGTTAAAAAATATGGTTGTCTGCTTTCTGAGATTTCCTAGCTTGGATTCCTCCTCCATTTTGACTTTCTCCCCAGTCTCTCCTCAGTACTGGGCTCTGTCATGGAAGGAAGCCCTGTTGGGTCAGGTTGAGAGTTCACATGGCTCCATCTGCTGCCTTTCAGACTGTGCTGCAACCCCCCCACCAGTCCAGTGCATCCAGTGACCCCTCTGTTCAGTTACTGTTTTCAGTTTGGCTTGCTCTGTATTCTGATTGTTCTGGGGTCTTGTTCTCAGGGCCAACAGATGTCCCACTGCTTCCTTCATCTCCTCCCACACATTCAGGTCTGGAGGCCTTTGGTATTTGTACACCTCCTCATATATTGGATTTGTGGGGGTATCTTGTTACCTAGTTTTGTTGTAAATATGATTCAGGGGGTTTTGGTTTCACTCTCTTGTTGCTCTGTCTTTTTTTATGCCAGATATGGGGAGATTAAACCCTTGCACAGCTCCTCCATCTTCCCAGAAACTCCCTTTCCTATTAGACAATTCTCAAACCTGTGAAAGCTAGGGAAGCACTGCCCATCCCATTACCTGGACTTGGCTTACTTGGTGGCACCTACCCCCTGGTATCTGGCATACTTAATTGAACTGTCTGCCCACACCAGGGTGTGCACTCTGTGAGATCAGGGACTGGTCTGAACTGTCCACTGCTGTGTCCATAGCTCAAATGTTAGTTCATAGCTGGTGCTCAGCAAATATTTATTGAATACATATTCAGGAAGCAGTGGAAAGAATACGCCTTGGGAGTTGTGAGCTGTGGTTGAGGTATTGACTCTGTCAGGACCTGGGCTTGTGCCTTTGAGTAAATCACCTGGAACCTTTGTACATCTACTCTCTCATCATGAATGCTGGAGGGACTGGCCCTCAGGTAGGTATGTGTATACACTGCCTTAGAAGGGACTTTTGAGGTAGCCTACGGTCCACAAAGCAGAATCAGACTGACCTCTTTGTTTTACTTTCTCTGCAATTAGAAGTGACAGTGGGAGTCAGCATACATCTGGAAAGTTAAGGAGGTCATTGCTTTTACCAGCGTCAAAGTGCTTCTGACAAGAGCACCGGCTTTTATACTCAGGTCGCTGATTGAAAAAGCAACATTGGCTGTGATAAGTGCTTTGGGGATAGTTTAGAGAAATACAATTTTCAGAAAAGAATGGGAATTTTATAAGAGCCAGATCCTAGGAAAGCAGCTGAGGAGTAAAGACATTTTCTGCAAAGATGACAGAAAGTAATTTTATCTTTTCCATGCCATTAATTTTTATTCTACTTGTATCCATCATGCATTTATTCTTTCATTTATTCAAACATCTGTTTACTGACCCTGCTAAGTACAAAGCATAGTTGCCCTTGCATTTCAATCTGTGTAAAATTGCCTTGATGTTATTTTTATTCTAATCGGAGACCTTCCCTTACAGTTTATACATTCTGTTTTAAATACATGAATAAAAAAAAGAGGTGAATGGGCATGTGCTACCAGAATTCTTGGGTTTCCACAGCTAATTTTTGAATTCTTATCTAATTTTATTTAAAAAACCCAAATAAAATTAGGATAATCTAATTTTAAATTCATGTTAAAAATTAGTTTGTTGAAAAGGAAGGGGGCCTAAATGGCTGCATTAGGAATTGAGTCAGAGAGCTTATAGACAAAGCTCAAAGATGATGCATTCCATGTCAGCACAGAGAGCAAGACCTCAGTCCTGGAAAGCAGGGCAGAGGGCTCGAAAACTGTCCATGCACGTGGGTCCCTAGTTCTCAGAGACTTACCTCTGGATAAGGAGGCATAGTCCCTGCCCCATTCATATATTCAACAACTATTTATTGAGCACTTACTTGTTGAGCTGTTAGGTGTTGAGCTGGTCAATTAGAATAGAGCCAAACTGAAAGTAACAATCAAGCCTTTATTCATTTACCATGATAACGTAAGCAAGGGACAAAAAGGGGCGCTGGCTCCCCAGTTTTCCTTTTTCCTCACGGAAGTGCCCTGGATTAGGGCCAGTCAGATGGAGGAAGGGCAGTTGGGGGAAATCATCTCACTTCCACGGAGCTCTGAACAAAAGGCTCCTACCTTCTTATGGACCCAGTGGTGGGTAGGGAGTTAGAGGGGATGAAAGTGCCTTAGCCAAGGTCCCCCCAACCCCCACTCCCCAGGTGGTCTCCCAGTGGAAGCACCTGGGCTAGTAATGCAGATATGTATATGAGCATGGGTGGCTGGCGAGGGGTGTCCTGAGACTTTGCCTGCACCTCCCTCCAGAGATCACATGCATGGCTGTGAACCAAGTCTTTACCCATGACACTTGCCAGGTACAGCTTTGTAACTGCCCATGGCCAGGCTTGAAAGGTCACACATAGGATTTGGCCTGGAGTGCGGCTTCTCAATACTTCATCCCAGGCCTTGGGCCAGGCTTTGAGGCTGCTGTGGTCAAAGGACAAACATGATGCTGGCCTTTGTGAAATAATGGGTCATTTTGTGACCTTGCTATAAAGGTGGGCTTGCAGAGCGCCCCCTTCCCTTTGCTAAATATAATATAGGAGGAGTCAAAGCATTTCCATATTCTCCCAATATCACCCCCCAAATAGGGACTCTCCTTCTTTCCTTCATTTAGATATATTTTTCTCAGTGAGATGATCAGTTTGCCTGCTGGAAGCTTCCCAAGCTCCCTTCCAAAGCTTTTTATTTATTTAGTTTTTTTCTTGGCTTCCAGACCCTAATGCCCAGCTCTCAAGTCTGACTGCATATTAGACTTCTCATGGGGAAAGCTTTAAAGGGTACCCAGGTCCCTTCCTAGGAGTCCTGACGTAACTGCTTTGTTTCCGCAGTGACTCAAATGCATAGAAATCCCTGGATTTCTGAGCTAGCACGGGAGGGAACTGGAATTGGCCTTAAAACAGCCCTCTTTTGGGAGTTGGGGCATAAAACAATTGCTTCTCCTGCACTGTTAAAACTGCAAGGGATCAAACTCTTGTGACCGACTTTCTAACAGTCTTTGAAAACTCAGAAAGATCCTTCAGGGTCTCAGGACAACCTGTATGTGCTCTACCTGAAGGCCTCTCGGGTTTGTGTTTCACTGTATTTCTGTAACAGACACACTTGAATCCACAGCAACATCTCTGTGGGGGGTGGGGGTTGTGATGGCGGGAAAGATAAAGAAAAATAAACTTTCAGAGAAAAATAAAACAAATGTGGAAACAACAGTAGACATGGCTTATGGGCTTTTATGGATACGGTTATCCTGGCCAGTTGGGTTTCCTACGGCAATTCTCAAACTTCAGTATGCAAAGTAATCAGCTGGAGGGTTTCTTAAAACAGATTGCTCATCCTTATCCCCAGACATTCTGATTCACCAGGTCTGGGGAGAGGTCGGGGATTCTGCATTTCCAACAAGTTCCCAGGTGACGCTGATACTATTGGGTCTATGGCCATAGCTTGGGGAGCTCTGGTTTAAGATCAAAACAAAGCAACTGTTCTCAGAAAGTCAGGGAGAAAACAGAGCAATCAGAAAAGATTTTTGTGTGAAATCCATCCACACTGGATATTAGAACCCTTTAATTCTAATCCCCCCTCCCCCACATGTCTTGCTAAGCTGGCATTTGCTTTGATTGAAGCCCAAGGTTTCCAGTATGGTGTTTCCAACATGCTAATTAGGGCAATCAGTAATTCTCTCTTTCTTGGGAAGCAGCATGCAAATGCTCTCTTTTACTCAGCTGGTGCTTAAGGTATGAGAACCTGGCAGCCTAGAGTAATGTCACACCTGAGATTTTCCCAGGTAAGTGGCCCACAGCACAGGTGTGGTCATGGGTTGGCTCAGAGGTAACAAAGTCCCTTATGTTCATTAGGGGATTGCAAACCATGACAATTTCTATCAAAGGCCTAACTATAGCCAAATGTATGTGTCCAAATCATATCCTAAGGGAGGTACTCAAGGGAGATGTTAATAAGGATGCCCTGAAAAAGTCTGGGAAAAGTTCTGTGTTGCATCATCTTCTTGTAAATTAGTATTTTAAAGGCCATGAGATGTCCTGCAATAAAGAAACTTGCTTAATGTAGTTTAACTCAGTGTTTTCCATAACCAGTGTGATCAAGGGGCACTTCCTTCCAAGGAACTCATTTTCCAATGGGATATCCCATGTGGGAAATGTACATAGATCCCTAATCCAGGAGTAGGGGGAAGAGGGTATCCAATCTTCATGGTTTCAGAAAGTAGAACTTTCTGGTGCTCTGTGTGACTCCATGGAATTATCTCTGAGCAATAATTTACATGTTTATTCTAGGTTTGGCTCGTTGGATGCACAGTTCAAGGGCTCCATCAGATTAAGTGAATTTCCATTGAATCCATCAAAATTCTCCTAATTACCACAAAGAATAGAGTATCCATGAAGGCATTCACCTATGGATGGCTCCTAGTCACAGTCACCCCAAATCCTCACCTTTTATGCCACTCTAAATTCAAATAAGATATTTTCTGCTACATGGCATCTAATATGTGATTATGATAAGTCAGCTCCAATGAATGTGAATTGTTGCTAAAGCTTACCAAAATGCCATTCACCAGACATGTTTCTGACAACATGGGAGATTCCCTCTAATCAAGCACACTTAAAATGTCAGATGAAATATTTTAGAAAACATTCCTTTAAAATAAAAAAAAATTGCCATGTTAGTGGGAAAGCAAGAGAATTCCTCCAAGGTCCAACAATACAAATAAGTGTGAAAGCACTGGCATTAGCCAGATCCAGGAGGTGGAGCTTGTCCTGGGAACCTTTCCAATCTCTAGTAACCCAGAGCCTGGGTTTCAATGCACCAGATGCATGGAGGAACGAGACAAAGTCTGGGGGGAAATCAAATCATATCAGAGTCTTCTGCATAAGTTCAGCACTCCCAAAGATGAATATTGTCAGGGGATGAAACTTCTTCTGGGACTGAAACCAGTGGAGCCCAGGAGTCAGGCCACTTCAGGGGCCATCTTCCTTCCAGGGACAGCTATCTGCCTTCTGCTTTAGCCTCCTCCTGGAGGCTGAGGGTTGTTTTGCTGACATGAGTTTTATACTGAGTCTGGACTAACCTTGCCTACTACCCTGTCATCTATCTGGTCCCCTGAACTGCCTAGTTCTATCTGTGTCTGGGTTGCTTCCTGATCGGGTGTAGTGGGAATAGAGCATGGGTAGACACCAAAAGCCAGACAATGGAAGCAAAAATCCCCAGCCTGTTGACTTCTTCAGGCCCTTCCTGGAATTATGGGAAGCAGACAGTGTTTCCAGATTGCCTGCCCCCAAAGGATGGGCTGGGGTCTTGTCACTTCTAGGTCTCTGGGAATTCCCAGGCAGGTATCACCCAGGTTGTGACCAAGATGCTTAAGAGATATCAGAATTGTCGGGGAGCTTCCTTGTGTCCTGGTTTTTCATCTGCAAAATGGAGCGAGAATATCATTTCCTCCATAGGAGGCTGGGAGGGCTGTTGATATTCATCAGGGCTAAAGGTTTTAAGATAAAGACAGAGTAGAGGCAGGTGAGGGCACCCTGGAACTGTCTCCATCCTCCAGTTTCTACTAAGGATTTGGCAGAAGAGCCTGGACAGGGGGACAGACAGCCTCACGCTGGTACCCTATTTCTCCCTCCCTCAGGTCTAGCTCCTTCTTACAATGCTCCTGCTCATTGCCCATATCCTTCTTGATTATAGCTGCCATGGCCCTCACAGGACCTGGGTTTGCCTCTTGTGGTACAAATTAAACAACTCGGAGTGTTCTAAGGCGGAAGTTGAAGAGTCCCTCATTTGGCACATGCTGTAGGGCTCCTGCTGGGCCAGGCATTGTGCGAGGCATGTGGGATACAACCGTGAGCAGAGCAGGCAGTAATCCCTGCTCCCAGGAAACTCATGCAAAGGCTCTGGGGTGAGAACAGGCCTGGCATGTTTAGGAACAGCAGGGGGTGAGGGAGCAAGAGTGTATGTAGGTGGGATGGGAGATGGAGCCACAGGAGGTCAGGTGGGGAAGGGCCTGTGGGTCATTGTAAGGCTTTGTCAGAAGGTCATCAGATGCAGGTGAAGTGCCCCTGCAAGGCTGCCCTAATAGTTGCAGCTGTGGATGGGGATAGATGCCCAAATCTGTCCTTCCTCTTTGCGGTAGAGGACAGTGGGCTGGGGAATCCAGGAAAGCCCTAGCTGGGACATGAGCTTGAGATGGCACATTGCTCCCCATGGAATTTCCAGACTTCCAGAGTTCATATGTTTCCCCTCGTCACTGGGAACCAAAGTCTTGGCCTATTCCAGGTGCCCAGGTGCCCAGGACTCTAGGATCCCAGCCACTGGGAGAAGGTTCTTGAACAATCAGAGCAGGGAAAATAGGAGATTCATTCATCATGTAGTACCTGGCATAAAATCTAGAGAGACCGTTTTTTCCTACCCATCATGCTTCTCCTCTCTGCTACTCTGCCTCAGCTTCCTTTGCTTGCTCCTCTCCCCTTGTCCCCAAATCTCTATTCCAACTGTCTGTTAGAGTTCTCTGCCTGCAGCTCCCATGATCATCTCACCTTCAACATGCTACAGGAGGCCAACATTCTCACCCACCACCCATATCCCACATCCCATATCCTCAGCAGACCATTCTACCTGCTTGGCCTTTGAAGCAGGATTCCTTGATTTGGCTCTCAACTATGTTTTCTGGCCATCCCAGAGTTACCTGTGTATCCATGCACTCATCACTTTGGAACACGAAGGCATCCAAGAAATTGGCATAGGGAGCTGGGCATGGGCTCAGACATCAGTGCTGCTACTCTCAGGATGGGTGGAGGTTTAGGAAACCTGAGAGCCCCTGGCACAGAACAGATATGTCTGCATGCTCATAGAGGCCAGCTTAATAGCCCCTCTTAAATTTCTCTCTCTTTAGCTTCAACTCCCTGTCTTAGCCATCTAACACACTGCTACCAGTTATCTATATAAAATACAACATTGATTTAGTTATTACAAGGCTTAAAAAACCTTTTTGTTGGTATTACACTTAATGGGTTGGGAAAAATCTTTATTTTTAAAGTCACGAACAAACAAGGGTGCCCAACATCACTGGCCTTACTTAACATGGTTCTAGAAGACAGTCCAGTGAACTCAGAAAAGAGTCAGAAATAAGAGGTATTGGAAAAGTCAAGACAAAGTTATTATCATTTGCAGATGATGATTGTATGGTTTGGATTCAAGATACTTGGCCAAAAGCCCATGGAAATGAACAACTCAGGTAAACTATTACACAAATCCAATAACTTTTCTATGTACAAATAACTAGTTAAAATATGATGGATAATTATTTAATTAAGTCAGACAATAACAAGATATAAATTTAAAAAGAAATATGTAGGACTTACATAAAGAGAACTTAAAGACTCTGCAAAACAGATTCCTGAAGATCTAAGTAAACTTGCTATTGGTTACAATGACTCAATATAGTAAAGATAACCATTAATCTTAAATTAATCTATAAAGTCAGTGTAATTCCAATTCAAATGCCAACATTCTATTTGGCGGAAACTGACATGGCAAAATGAATGGGGAGATGCGGGCGAAAGAAAGAATAATGTGGAGGGAATAGGTCGATTGGATATAAAACACATTATGAAGGTTCAACAACTAAACTGGATTGATACTGAAAGTTTTCAAGGAACAGATAGAGAGTCCCAAAATGTATAAAAATAAATATGCAAATTTAGCTGAAGGTGGCATTTCATATTAAAGGATAAAAGAGAAATTATTCAGTAAATGGTTTGGACACAATAAACTATTTGGGAAAAAGTGCTGAATTTGACCCAAAGAAAAAAAAAAGTGCTGCCTTATCCCCAAAGAAATTCCAGATAGATAAAATATTTGAGTGTGCAAACATGAAGCTAAAATATTCTTAAAGAACAAAGGGTGAATTTATTTCTAGCTGTGAGAAGGATATGCCTTTCTAAGCAGGATATATAGTCTTGAAGGGAAATATTAATATAGTTGACTAAAAATAAAAAACATCAGTGAGGAAAAAAATCACAAAGAAAATACAAACAATAAGTTGAGGAAAATATTTCTGGAGTGACACATTTTACAAAGAGTTTCCATCAATCAATAAGAAAAATGTTTACAAATCCAATTGAAAAAGCAGTAGTTTGCAGAAATATAAATGCAAGTAGTCAATAATTATCTAGACAAAGAGGCTTGCTCAGTTTCCTACAGAATTAATGAAATGCAAATTAAAAGAATGAAGAGGTACATTCTCCCCTATCAGAGCAAACAAAATGACAAAGTGTGACAATACTCACTGCCAGCATGGGCATAAGGAAAGGGTACTTTCATAAACTCTTGGCAGGGGTGTAAATTTTTATGACTTCCCAGGAAAGTGACTGGGTAATAGCGATCAAAGCAAAAAAAATGCACCTAACCTTTGACCTAGCAATTACCATGAACTGACCTGTTGGCTCTGCTCACAAAAGCTAGCCAGGAAGCCTTTAAAAACATTATTCTAAAAATGAAAACCAGAAAAAAAAATCAAAGTAGCTATCACTAAGGAACAGGTTAATTAAATTATGACAATTGTATAGATTGTAATATTGCATAGCCTTTGAAAAGAATGAGGAAAATAATCCTTAAATTTGTGCACTTTTTTATACTTAAGTATACATATATTTCTTTATACATACATTACATATACTTCTTTATATATATATTTCACTTCAATTTAAAAAGTTAATGAATGAAAAGGATGAAGAGGATCTCTCTCTGCTAATATGGAAATATTTCCAAGACATATTTTTAAGGGGACAGCAAGAGACAGAACCATGTGTAAAAACAGAATAACAGGTGATAAAACCTACATATTATATGTGCTGGAATATACACAGAACATTCTTGAGAAAGTACCTTTGAGACATGGCAAACAAGCCCAAAGAATAAGAGAAAGGCTTTTTACTTTTCATTCTGAAATGTTCAATACATTTTGAATTTTCTAACTATTTCTACTTTTTAATTTTCTTCTATTTCCCTGGGTGTGAGTAAAAGATGGTTTTAACCAAGTACTTACTGTGTTTTATTGAAACACAATGTTCTCTTTCACTTTTCTGCCCAATTAACCATAGGATCCAGCTGATTTGCCTCCAATTGAGCTGACTTCACAGGATGGAGGCACGTTCCTAGGGAATGATTTGAAGAGGTTGCTTCCACGATGAGCCCACCCGGCTCTGTTCTCTCCCATAGTTCATGAATGTTTCCACAGTTTTCCTGGGTCATGGTTCTGAAACTCCAGCTTGGAATGCCCTGGAGCACTGGTGAGCAGAGGCTGATGATCTGGGAATGCCGCTTTGGGAACCACAGGCCTTGTCCGTTGACTGTTCCCCAGCCTGTTGCTTGCTACAGAGCTGGTCCTTCATTTCATTGACTGGACAAATGAATTGGGTGACTCCAAAGGTCCGGAGCATCTGTGGGGTGTGACGATGCTTCATATAGGCCTGAGCATGCTAGGTTGGCTCTGCTGGCAGGAGGAGGGTTCTGGGGGACCAGGCTTTGGAGCTATGAGGTTCTCACTTTTGGGGTCAGGGAGACCAGCATAATGCCCAGGCACCACCCCACCCCCACCCCAAACCCCTGTCCCTGGCACTCACTGTTCCTGGTGCAAAGCCAGGGTTTTCTTCAGTAGTGCTGGAGAATTAATGCCGCAGAATCAACCCTTAATGAATAACTGACAAGAGTTGGCTAGCACCCACTTCCCGGCTCTCAGAGGGCATGACTCCGAGGCACACATTTCCATCTCCCAGAGATCCTTGGGACTTTAGCTCCAATTGCCCTCGGTGTGACCAGAGTCATACTCTGTTTTTAACTTCTAACCCTTCCCTGTCACTACTCCCCATCCCACTCCTGAGGCTCCCTGGAATAACCCCCCCCAGTAACCAAATCCCTGTCCTAAGCACTGAGTCAGTGGGAGCCCCCATGAGGGTAGGACCCCCACTCTACTCTCCAGGTTGACATGTTTCTATACAGCCTTCTTGATTTGACCATCAGGACAGACTGCGCAATGCATGGGGGCCATGGGGCCACAGAAAGCAAGAAGTCAGGTGAGAATCACCTGCTGATAACAGTGACAAAGAAAACTGATAGGCTCCTATAGCAAACCAACCCTCAGGACATAAATACTGCTTTTGTCTAAAGAGAGTAGGACCACGGGAGGAGGCCTGGGTGTCCACCCACTGGGATATAGGTGCCGTGACAGCCAGGAGCCAATTCTGGTTTGTCTAGCACAGGACTTGGCCTGGAATTGTTGTCCACACCCAAGAGCCTCCTTCTTGCTTGGCTGCTTCACCTGCTAGTTGGAGAAAGAAGAAAGTCTGTTGGGAATTGATGGGTTACTTGGGTTAAGTTCCTACAAAAGCAGAGAAGGAAGGACAAGTACTTGAGCATTTTATTGGGAGGGATGTTAGATTGAATTACATACCCCAATTTAGACATGTTCTTAATCTTAATCTGCATTCCTGAAGGTATGAACCCATTGTAAACAGGATCTTTCTGAAGATGTTATTTTTAGTTAAGATGTGGCCAAGCTGGATGAGGCCTTATAAGGAGAACACTGCAGGAAGGAAGCAGGAAGCTGGAGACCAGTGGAACCCGGGAGAAAAAAGAAAGGACATTGCCATGTGATTCGGAGGCAGAAAACAAGCCAAGGAACCCCAAGAATTGTGGCAAGCCAGCACCAGGATGCTACAGACCCCAGGAAGTAGCAAGCCTTCCAGCCTCTGAAACTGTGGGGCAGTAAGTTCCCATTGTTTCAGCCAACCCCATACTGTTTCATGGTAGCCTGGAAACTAAGACAGAAGGTGATTTTAGGAAGCTCCAGCAGGGGAGAGGACAGTGAGAGAGAGAGAAGGGTGTATTTAGGAGCAGGTGACTGCTCTGGGCAACTGGGGCTCAGTCCCCCTTAGGACTCCTGGGAGGTGGATAGAGCAAATCCCAGCATTGTCCAAGCCAAGGGCTGAGGAAGCCATGCTGTTTATCTTCCAAGTTCCATTTATAATAAACTGAGGGCTGTTTCTGTGGCATTGATTCTCTGTTTTCTGGTGTTTCTAGCCTGACACCCTGATGTCAGGGAAAGCCCTTGGTCAGAGTCTCGAGAGCGGTCAATGTGTGGGACGCTATGACAACTGCATGGTTTATGGACAGGCACCCACAGTGCCAGTTCCAGGGGGACGCAAGTTTTGAATCAGGATTCACCATGTTATTGAACAATTTAGAAATATGATAATCAGTGAAAAACAAATTTAAAATTAAGATGGAGCAGAGCTTACTGAAATGGGGAAAAAGTAGAGTATTTGTGCTTTCAGTTAATTGGCTCATTCAGAGGCTAAAATGTAGATGATTGGAATATAGCCACTGTGATCTGGATTTTTGTTTAATAAAACAAGTGCAGGCACAGCATTATTCTAGCCATCAGCAGTTGTTTTTCAAAGTCAATTGGCAACACTAGTATCTTTAATTGCTAAC
Source organism: Tolypeutes matacus (assembly GCA_026826555.1). Lineage (NCBI taxonomy): Eukaryota > Metazoa > Chordata > Mammalia > Cingulata > Chlamyphoridae > Tolypeutes > Tolypeutes matacus. The sequence continues at coordinate 809,876 of JAKSZT010004976.1, forward strand.
TATGCATGGTTACTGAAAAGCTAAAATAATACAGCACAAACTCTATTTAGCACCATAAAATAATGTGTGCTATTAGGAGCTTGGAGAAAATTAGCACTCTTAAAATACCTGGGTAAACAAAAACTGTATTGCGCTTTTTAAGCACAAAAATTGCAGGAGCTTCTTTTATTCATTTCAGAGGAGAGAAAACCCGACACTCAGCACTGCGATATTTGCTGGCAAACTTGGAGGTGCTGCTTCCTTGGGAAGATCAACGAAAATCTCTATGCCAAGAGGCCTGGCCTTGTGCTGAGACCTGGCAACATGGCCTGCTGGAAAACAATGGGACTTAGGATCAAAAGATAATTCTCTCTGTCTCAGTGTCACATGCATTTATTATTGTGAGTCAGCATCTGTTTTCTCTGTCTACCCATACCCTGTTTCCTTTTAGGGAATTACCTTTCTTTCATTGGATTTGGTCTGATGGGACCAGGCCCGCCTGGAGCCAAGGGGTGGGAATGCAAACCAAGTCAGGCCAGCCCATTAGACATTCTCTCCACGGTATTTGCATCTTGAGTAAAGTGACAAAAAGGTCAACAGTGGTCCCATTCGCTCATCCCAGTGATAGCAGCCTGGAAAGAATGTTTATTGCAATTCCTTCTCTTTTGTTCTGTTTCTTACTCTACAGAGGAACCTGCTTCCAGCTCACATTCCCGTGCCTGCCACTGATTGTATGGGCTTCTAATATCCTTCCTATGAATTCTCTTGGGTCTATACTCACCATATCAGATTTCTGGTTTGTACAACCACAGCTTTCCCACCTTTACACTTACTTAACCCCAGACAACTGCTTTATAATTAGCGGTGATACCTTTTCCTTGCCAATCTTTTTCAAGTCTTATTTATGTGATTCACATGGCCTCTAATTTAATTTTGAGGAATCACATATGGCAGATGTTGCCCGCACCCCGTCCATACCTTCACCCTCAAATTTTCAGTGCGTACCAGCCAGACTGCCAACTGCCAGCACCTGCACTGTTCTGCTTGAATGCTGTCCCTGGACCACCAGCCAGCGTAGAGCAAAGACAATTTTCCCTGATGTGTCCCTCCTGAAATCCTGACCCAGAGCCTGTGAGCACAGTGAAATGGAGTTTTATGCCATTCAACTTGAGATGGCTCGTTATGCTAGTCTGGCAAGTAGAACAGTTGGGGTGGTAGCAGGAAAGAGACTCTTTGGTGGGGAGCCCAGAGGGAGCAAACATGAGGCTTGGGGAACAGATTGGCTGATTCACCAGCCCTAAGCAGGAAGAGGTTGAAGACACTGTTGGCTGCAGTCACAAGCTGGGGTAGGGCTTGGCAGTCACCAGATAATCTGGATTTTTCCCAATCATTTCTGCAGTAGATTGGAGTGCTGGGCATGAAAAGGCAGCCTGAGGCTTGCCTATGTAGCTGTGCTATTATTTGTTACAATAGATCCCAAGTAAACAGCTGCATGCAAGGCACCTATGTGGACTAACCATAAACACTGGGGCAATTGAATTCTATAAGTTCAAATCCACATTGGTACACAAATAAATCTTTTGTCTGTATGTTTTCTTTCCCTGAAATGGAGGCTGTGTGTCTGATTCTGGTGAACTCTGTGATGTCTGACGATTGTGCCCAGCCACCCTGAACAGCTGGGATGCCCTTCAGGGGTTGTGCTTGGAGCTAGGCAGGTACAAGTCATTCTCCTGCAGGAGAAGAGAAAGGAAATGCCCTTTCATCTGCCTGGTCAGAAGATCCCAGGTGCCATGGCCTGTTTCAGGCTGGCGAGGAGCAGACCCCAAAAGTGTGGTCGCCAGGTAGGGACGGCTGCCTGGTGAATTCCTAGCTCCACAAGGCTGTCAAGGGTCCTGGAGGATGTGGCAGTTCCCGATGTTCAAGACCGCAGACGCTGGGGTCACACAGGGGTGGCTCTTCACTATGCTCTAACCTCTTTGGGTCTGGGTTTCATAAGTCAACGAGGGGAATAGTAATCCCCAAACCAGGAGGTTGTTGAGGAGAATGAGACGTGTATGCAAAATGCCTGGATGCCGAACAGGATGAGGTCATTGGATGTGGTCATTCGCCTGTAGCCAGTTACATTCCTACTCCTTTTTTTTGTTTGTTTTGTTTTTAACTGGTGGGGGCGGGGGCAGGGGCTATCCAGACTGTTTGCCCACTACAGTGGATCCTGAGGCAGCTCCATAAAACCCAAGGCTCTTGGAAAACAGTTTGGAAAACGATGGCTTCGTCTAACTTTCAAGTTCATGGAGGTGGCACCTGAAACTCAGCAGGGTGGCACCATGTCTGTTCAGTGTTCCTGAGAGCCACACAGGCAGCTGATGCCAGGTGGGAATGCTTCCAAGGCAAAGCACATGTTTATTCAGTATGATGTGAGAGCTGCTCTGAGACTCTGCTCAAAAGGATATGGCCCTCACTGGGCATGACTGTTGTTTGAAATGCACCCCCAAATCTCTTCCTTTGGCCTAAGGAGTTGGCCTTGGATAGTATGCAAATGAGACTGCTCTCTTTCATTCATACCTAAGCCATGATTCATTCATTTGACAAATATATACTGACTTGCTAGTGTCTGGTAGGAATTATTCTAGGTGTTGCAGGACAAAGGGGCGAGACTGACAACAGCTCCTGCCCATGAAGAGTTTCATCCCAGAAGGACAAAAAAATTAGTAAAATATATGGGATATTGGATGCTGGTAAGTGCTAAGAAGAACAAACAAGGAAGGGCATGGAAAGAGCAGGATATTTGCAGTTTAGTGAGGCGTAAAGGCCTGACTGATGATGGAGGAAGGAAGAAATGTAGGTGTCTGAGGGAAGAGGTATCTGGCCAAGGCAATAATAGGGCCAAGGTATGCACACGACCCCACATGTAAATTACTGGCTCTGGTCAAATTCTTCCATGGTCATCGGGTCATGGATACGAGAGAAGATGCAGTGAGGAAATAGCGCTACGAAAGTTAAGGCAGAGGACAGTGGGCTTCTGCTGGAGGGCGGTTGGGTCCTGGGAGGCTCATTGGAGGAGGTGTGTAGGAAAATTCACATGCCTCAGATGCTAATGGTGGGAGGCCCTGTTCTTGGCAGTGGTGATTGCTGTGAAAAGAAGCAGCTCTGCTCAGGAAAGTAGCTGATGGTTCATCCAGCCTTCCCAGAATGGGCTCAAAGGAGCACGGGATCATTGCTGCGATGAAAATGATGCTGGTTCCCACCTAAACCCCTTGCCCTGACCATGGCCAAATGCATGTCTTGGGCTGAGGGCAACCTCTGGACCCTGAAGTTCACTTTGCATGCCCATGAAGTGAGCTAGAGTGGCCAAGGATATAAGGCACCCCTGGGAGCAGCTTTCCACCAATGAGGTGACTATCCTGCTCTGGCTTCTCAGAGTTTCTCAGTAGGATGAAGCTCCACGTGCCCACAGAGGTGTCCACAGAGATGCCCACAGAGGTTGCCCACAGAAGTATCACATCTTTTTCAGCACCTCCCCACCTGTCTCATTTTCTCATTCCACTAGAGTGCTTCCTGGAATCATCTCCCAAATAAGCCACATGCGCTCAGATCCTGGGTTCAGGACCTGCTTCTGGTGAAATCCAGCTTAGGACAGCAGTATTGTCTGTTTTTTAAAGGGTGACCCCTCAGAGCCAGGTGCCTTTGATGTCCTGGTTCTGCGAGAAATCACACTCCCTGCTTTTCCCTGGTGCCAGGCTGGTGGGGTGACAAAGGCAACCATGGTTGGAGAATCCTGCTCCATTCACCAAGGCCAGGGGTGTGGCACACTGCACCTCGGGAAGCCTGTCTTCTCTCACCCATATTACTATCACCCCATGTTGCCCTGGGTGTCAAAAAGAAAGGGAATGTGCCATATTATTTGTAAAAACAACAAAAAAGAATGTGTTTTATCATTAGATCACATTTAGAATCACAAAATATGCATGCTATAAGAATGCTAAACCCTCTGACATCTCAGTCTCTCTCTCTCTGAGTGTGCCCAGGCCTGTTCTATTTAAATTGCTTTCACTCTGTGGAAATTAGCAAAGCTTAAGTTAAATACCAGCACTATGGAAGTGCCTTAAGAATTTCATCCTAGGCTGTAGAAAACATTCCAAAGTTTTAAGGTGGCGTGAGGTAGAGCCATCCTTTAGAAATAGAACCATTAATGTTGACCTTAGGAGGTGGCTGGTGTGAAATCCTGGTCCTTGCTTGTTCTTGGTCTCTCTCTACACCCTTCCTCCTTCCTCCCCAGGGAATAAGAGGCCATTTATCATATTGTAGAGATTGGGGGAGGATTTAGGCAGGCTTTATTTTGGAGATATGCTTCTCTGCAGAGAGCTTCTGGTTAACTTAGGAGACTCCAACCCAGGTGAGGGCTGTGAAGTCTGTGCTTTCCATGGCAGGTGGGTGAGGCAGCCTCTTCTAGGCGCAGAATCAGGAGCTGTGTCTGCATGCCTCCTGACCACATTTCCAAGTATCAGCTCTACTGCTTATGAAGGAGACATTTGATCCATCCCTGAGGACTTGACTGTGGGCGACATATCTCTCCATTGGTTTTGAAATTGGTAATCAGCATGCCTCGATTGGTTCTAAAATTGCGTATGAAACAGATGGGCACAATGCATGGACCCCTCAAGAGAGCTTTGATTTCTTTTTGATTTTTTCTTGTGGCTACTGGCATATGATGGTGGCTTGGCTGAGAGGAACCAGCTTCTGAGAGGAACTAGCTGCAACAGAGTATGGTGACAAACTGGCCAGATCACACAAGGATGCCAGTCACTGCCCTTGTTTCTACTCGCAACATGCACTGAGGCAGAGACTTAGGCAGCAGCACGTTCTGCCCAGGCCAAGCCTCCCGAGCCATCGCCTGGTGACGGGACACTCACTCCCACTCCTTCAACTGCCAGGAAGACCACTGCTCTCCCTGTTCCACAGGACTGTGTGGAGGAGGAGGCTTTTCTGGATGAGTTAAGCCTTGCAGTTATTTCTAAGATGTTCAAATAACCATCAAGTTCTTTGAAACTTTTCAAAGAAACCTCAAAGAGTGGATAATTCTGCTCATTCAAGGTAGTTGTAGTTGTTCCCAGCAAGCTGGCAAACCACACACAATTCATTGGTTCAACTCTGGAACAAGCTATCCAAGGCATCTGGCCATGTCACCCAGTTCAGCCGAAATTGTGCTTGAATAACTGGGACAGAGAATCATCAAAAGCAACCAAAATTTTGATGTAAATGTCATTCTGAAGAACAGATTAATAAGTAAAAATATTCGTTTCCCAAGGTATAACGACCACCAGAGTTCTCTGTAATTTCACGGTGTAGCATTGAAATGACAAATTTCTCTTCATAAAATTGTATTTAAATCTGTCTCCTCTTCCAAAAGAGGTTTTGGAAGGCTTACTTTTCTGGGCCTGAATTGACACCAGAATCCACAGCAGCAAACCAAAGGCTGTTGTAAAACTGGGGATGTGAGGTCCAAGGGTGATAGTAATAACAGGTTCCTGCATTTGCACAGCTCTGATACAAGAATCCTACCATTTGTATTACACCAAAGAAAGCAGGAAACCAGGGACACATTTGATGGGCTGTCACAGCAAATATAGCGAGCTTTACAGGAGACATATTTGCCATGCTCAGGCAGAAGTGGACTTTTGTAGGTGCCATATTGTACAGTAATTTGCTTATTTCCTCTGCACACGTTGGAGAAGGTATATGTGATTGCATCCTTCTGGTTCTTTTTATCAATTTCTTCTGATCAACTGATAGAATTCATCTTTGCCTGGGATCCCCAGAAAATAGAATCTGAGAGAAAGACTGATGAACCAACCTTTTATTGGGGAGGGAAATTCCAGGGATGCAGGAGTGAGGGAAAAGGGGAGCATAGCAGGGCAGGAAGAAAGCAAATATAAAGACATGCATTTCTAGGCTACAGACAGATGGCATGCTGAGGGATCAGTTGTATCTGTTGTCTTCAGGGAGGCCTGGATTTACCACCTCCACCTGTTGTCTATTGGTTGAAGTCTGCCCCAACTTCAGGTGCTCTGTCATCCCACATATACTAGGTGACTTCAGGAGTATCCCATGCCTCTGCAGCAAGAGGGAAGCCCTGAGGTGGGAGGCGAGGGGGCAGGGAGTGAGTGGGGGTTTGAGATGCTGCCAGTTTATATTCATGGGCAAGGGAGAGACAGTGAGGCACCACCACAGCAGTGACCAGCTCTATGCCCTTGGGATTAGCAAGAGATTGTGCCAGGTCCTGGGTAGCCAGACAGCAAGGCCAAATGAGTTGGTGGCTGGGGAAATACGGGGTCATAATTTGGTTCTTACACAAAATGTTATGAGGATATCAATGACAATTAGTTAAAGAAGTACACAACATGCATGAGGGAATAAACTACTGAAACATTGAATGGATTCCAAATGGAAAAGAAAACAAAAAGCATCAGATGGAGGAAGTTAATGTCATTTTAATGTGAACTCAACCAGTATCCCACATGGAGAGGCTGGGGAACACGAGCAAGCAGTGGAGAAGGAGGTATCTTCACTGATGTGATACAGTAAATGGAAATGTGGAGCAGGAAAAGGAAAGTGAATTGTGTGACCCGATTAATGCAAGTGTGGAGAGGAAAAGGAAGCGGCTCCACTATGTATCTGTGAAAATGAGCCTGGGGTGGAAAAGGAAAGAGACTTTGCTGTGAGGCAGTTTACAGGAGCAGGAAGTAGAGACAGGAAGCAAAATCCCTGTGGTGTAGTTAGTGCACTGGTGGAATGGAGAAAGGAAGTAGATTCACTGTGATCCAGCTCTTGGAGTTTGCTGTGTTCCAGTTAACATAAGTGTGGTGTGGAAAACTGAAATGACTTCCCCGTAATCCAGTTTAAAGGAGCTTTGGAATGGAAAAGAGAAGTGAATTCCCTGTGGTCCAGTTAAAAAGAATGTGGAGTGAAGAAGGGAAGTGATTTCATGTGTCATCATTGCGCTAAAGTTAACATGACTGTGGAGTTGATAAGGGAAGAGACCTTGCTGCGATCCAGTTAAAACAAATGTGGAGTGGAAAAGGCAAGTGACTTTAAAAATCCAGTTAACCTAAGTATGGAGTCGAGAAGGGAAGTGATTTCACTGCAATCCAGTTTACCCAAGGATGGCGTGAAAAATGGAAAGGAATTCACTGTAACCCGGTAAACGTGAGCATAGAGTGGAGGAGGGAAGCCATGCCAGCGTGATCCAGTGGACTCTAGCAAGGAGTGGACAATAAAAACGACTACACTGTGGTCCATTTAGCATGAGTGAGGAGTGGAAAAGGGAAGCAATGCCATGTAATCAGGTTGAGGAGAGTGTGAAATATAATAGAAGCAACTTTGCTATGATCCAGTTAATCTAGCAAGAGGCAAAAAGGAAAGTGGTCTCCTGTGATCCAGCTAACTCCCATAAGTAATGGAGAAGGGAAGTAATTTCTCTGTCATCCAGTTCAAGTGAGCCAGGAATAGATAATGGAAGAGAATTCAATGTGATCCAGTTAAATAAGAATGTGGAGTGGAAAAATGTGAGCATGGAGGCAAAAAGGGTAGTGAATTCACTGTGATCCAGGCAACATCACTGCTTTCATTGTTGTGTTCTTCAGAAACACCAGCCTGTTTCTGCCCTATTTGAGATGGTTTGGGAGAATTCCGAAGATGACATCACATGCACGCACATATACAGCCACACACACACAGCAGTGCTCAATTAAATCCCTTATTAAGTAGCCTGATATTCAGCATCTTATGAGAAGCGAAGTGGCCATGAGAGAAGGAGGGGTGCAGCCTGGCATATTTCACTGTGGCTTCTCTTAACTTCAGAATCCCTTATAGGACCCATAGCTGCCATGATGCTCCAGTCAAGAAAAGGTCTTTCCAGATCTGGACAGTTCCATTCCTTTTTTCTTTTGTAATGTGTTATTTTGAGACAATTTTAAACTTACAGACAAATTACATATTTAAGACAATGAATTCCTATTAAAGCCTCTATCCATATCCACCAGTTATTTACAGCTTTTCCCATCATCATTCTCTGTGTGCATATATAATCCTATTTTTTCTGACCTTCTTGAGAGGAAGTTGGAGATATTATGTACTTAACTCCTAAACATTTCAGTATATATTTCTGTGAATCAAGGGCATTTAGAATGTAACATACAGCAAACTTTAAAAAAAATCAGGAAATGTAATATACATTCTATACCCTTATCTAGTCAAATGTCATATTTCTCCATCATGTCCTTTTTCAGTCTTCTCCTCCATCTTCCAGTTTTCCACCACAGTCTCTGTCCTGGTTTGAGTCTTTTGTGGACCCAGGAAAATTCTGTTCTTAAAGCAAACCCATTCTTGGGCCTGTAAACCTATTTCATGTGGGACCTTTTGGTTAGATTCAGTTAAGGGACCTTTTGATAAGATCACTTTTGATTAGATCACTTTAGTTAAGGGCCTTTGCTTTGATTATGGGGCTCAGGGTGGGTTCTAATCCTCTCACTGGAGTCCTATGTAAATGGAAGAGAGATGAATAGAGCTGCCAGTTTACCCTGCCAGGTGAGAGAGGGCTCCAGGATCACCTACAGCCACAGAAAGACAGAGAAACCCTGAGAGGCCAGAGGCTGGAATCAGTGGAGCAGCTTGATGCTGAAGAGACAAGCCATATGCTTGATTGCCCATAGTTGAACTTGGGAAGAAAGTGAACATGGAGGATAAAGCAGAGGCCAGTGGCCATTTTGCTTTGCCACATGGCAGGAGTCCAGGATCTGCCAGCAGCCGACCTTTGGTGAGAGAGCCTCTCTGATGATACCTTGATTTGGACATTTCTTAGCCTTGGAATCATAATATTTTACCCTAATAAATTCCTCTTATAAAAGCCAACTCATTTCTGGTATTTTCTATTGACAGCTGTGACAAACTAAGACTCTGGGGCAGTTTCTCAGTCTCTTTGTCTTATATTGCCTTGATATGTTTGAAGAGAACAGACCAGTTATTTGGATAATATCCCGCTATATGGGTTGCCTGATGTCTCCACATATGAGGAGGGGCAGTTCTGTGGTACTGGCCATGCTTTCTCTGCACCCCCACCAACCCCTACCCCTATCTCCCATTGGGGATTTGCCCTTCCAGTTGTTGGGTTTGGTTTTAGACCCATGAGGAACACGATTGGCAAATAACCCCTAATGCTTATCTGTATGGCTGGTTAGTATAGTCCCCTGGTGTACCCAGGGTTCTTTAGCAGTATCTCTGTCCCCAGCCTCCCAGTTTCCCAGAAAACCCATGGCATCACAGTCTACTCTCTGCCTCTGATTTAATCACTGTTCATCTAGGTGCAGTACTGTGTCTTTCTGCAGCTTCTTATGCTAATTCATGCTAGCTGTTTAGACTACTCACCACCCTGGGTCAGTTTTGATAAATTGAGAATTCAACTCTCTGCTGTTGTTCACAGTGAAGACTGTAAAGTGTGGAATCTTCTTCAGCTGTCTGCAGAGAGTTCTAGATATTCCTTCTCCTATTTGCTACTCAGAGAGCTGTGAAATGAAGAAAATTCTGGGGACAAAGCTATTCTCCAGGGACTTCTCTATGTAATACCTTTTCTATCCACCCCAAAATTAGTCTTTGGCAGGAAAAAAGGAACTTTCTAGTCTGGACATCTTGAAAAATCAGTCTCTGCATTACTTGGATGGCCTTCATTTGATGTCTAATTTTTGTTATATTATGCTCCTCCCCCCATGCCAGGGGCCGAAACTAGAATAAGAAAAGTCCTTTGGTGCTAAATGAGCTTTGCTCCTTAACCTCTTAATGCTTATTTGTGTTTCTGTCTTTTCCCCCCCAAGTCCTGATTTTCTATTTCTAGTTCCTCCTTATTGACTTTATTATGGATATATTATTTGTTTTAAATGATCTCAAATCCTTTGGGAAGGACAGTGCGTTTATAAGCATTTTCACAAGTACTATGTACATTAATTTCCCAGTTCTTAGGAGGCAGGGATTCTTACTGCCATTCCTAGGGAAAAAATCCAGGGCTTGAGAAGCCAATAGCAGATCCCATATCACTAGGTAGGTTAAAGGGAGAACTGGATCTTAAATAAAGTGTTGTCTTTTCTTCCTCAAGTATGTTACCATTAAGACTAAAGTTAAAAGTTTAAGAAAGCAGGGAAGTGGTTGTGGCTCTAACGATTGGGCTTCCACCTACCATGTGGGAGGTCCTGGGTTCAGTTCCCAGTGCCTCCTGGAGAAGGTGAGCTGGCGCGGTGGGCAGGCGTGGTGAACAGATGCAACAAGACAATGAGAGACACAACAAACCAGGGAGGTGAGGTGGCTCAGGTGATTAAGCACCTCTCTTCCACATGGGAGGTCCCAGGTTCAGTTCCCTCCTGAAGAGAAGACGAGCAGACACAGAGAACACACAGCAAATGGACATACAGAGCAGACAGTGATCGCAAACAATGAGGTATGTGGAGGGGTGGGGGTATAAACAAATAAAATAAATCTTAAAAAAAAAAGACTAACTTATTTGGCCTAAATGTGTGATTATGCTACAATAAAAAAATAGTAAAAGGATCATTGCCAAACAAGTGAACATATATTAAAAAAAAAAAAAAAAAAAAAAAGTTTAAGAAAGCAAATAGCAAATGGCCCATAAAATATCCATGATCAGTATTTGTATTACTGGACTTTGAAAGCTTGGCCAAAGATTCTCCATGATGTAAATTAATGTAAACTGTGAGGCCTCCCCAGGGCAGGTTTAGTGACTCTCTGGGTTACAGGTTCTCTGCATTGATGTGCCTTGTCCTCTGCACTCTGTTGCGATGATCAGAACACATCTTTTCCCTATCTTAGGCCTGGGTACTTCACTCATTAGAGCAGCATAAAGTACCCATTTTGTGGCACTACCTTGTGTTTGGGTCAGTTTTGGAGCTTCAGCTCAATATCCACGTGACCTTTAAATCATTGAATCATGGATGATGACCTGTAAAATCATTGAATCAAGGATGGCAAATATATCTCTCAGATGCTGACTTTGGTGGATTGGTTGTGGCTGCCTGGGTTTTTGGGTTGAATTGATTAGTGATGTCTGTCATGAGCAGGCATTGGCAGTGGAAAGAGAAGAGGCAGCATGCTGTAATTAATTAGTAATGTCTCCATGATAAGGTGTGGAGAGGGGGCGGTGCTAGAATTTATTAGAGATGACTGCCTTAAGCAGGCATGGGAAATGAAAAGAGGACAGGGAGGAGTTTATCAATGCTAACCTGGTTGCAGCCCTACATAATAAAGATAAGAGAATTTGTTCCCAGGGAGGTGCCTTCCTTCCTTCTAGAAATATTTAACAGACACCTATTAAGTGCCAATGAGACAACAATGTACAAAGCAAAGACTCTTTCTTCATGAAACGTTCATTCTACTTGGGGGTAGCCAGTGGTCCTTGAATTCCAGATTTTTCCAGGGTTTGTTAAAAATGCAGGTTTCTGGGCCACACTGCTCAGACATTGTGACTCAGCTTGTCTTGGATGTGTCCTAGTAATGTTCACTGTCACTGTGACCTCATGTGCTTCTGAGGTGGATGGTCGATGTGGCAGTTTGAAACACCAGTGGAGCTGACACTAGGGGAAGAAGTTTGAGGGTTGAATGAGGCCACATTTGTGGAAGGCTCTGAATATCCAGGCTGAGGAATATTGATGTTCTGTTGCCCAGACTGGCAAATACTCGCATGCAGGCGCCTCTTCCAATTCCCAGCCAAAGGCACACATGGATAATGCATCACTCTGTTTTGTTCTTCCCAAACAGCCTGTCTCAGCATCCTTCCTAACAGCTCTCCAGGCAGCTTCTACCATTGGGCTGATGTTGGTATGGAATGTCATCAATATGCCTGTCCTACTGTAGCTCAGTGGGGAGCCTTTGTTGGGTTCTCAGCAGAGGAAAAAACAAAAACAAAAAACAAAGCAAAAAGAGCATCCATGAGCCAGAAATAGGAATTGAGACCATTGAGCAAATGTCCAATTATCTTTGGAGATGGTGCCTAAATGCACTGTGTCTGCCTGCTTATCTTATACTGTATTTCAGAGCAAGCTGGCTGCCTGATTTGGAAGCTGACTATCTGAGGATGACTAATAGAGGGCAAATAGAGGGCTTTATTTTCCTGGCACGAGTCTGTGATTTTTAGTATGTTAATGTGAATAATGGGTGCTTGCTTCCATGAAGTAAAGCTAAGGATATTTTATCAGAACAGGAAAATCCGTATATTTTGCATCCCAATATGTCCATCCTACATGTCTCTGTAGATATGATTATGCAGCCAAGCTGTAGAGGATTCTGAAATAGGATGCTCTGAAACTCCCCCCAATGGCTCATCCATACCCAGCTGTGAGGGCTGTTCCTCTCCTTCAGACACAGTCATTAAATTGCCATTTTGCAGTGAGGAAGTTCTCTCCTAGGAAGATTAGCAACAGAAAATAGGCAGCATTATCTCTGCTACATTTGAGAATTAGAGTGGTGACTGTGTGATGTGAGCAGGCCCAGGGGGAAGATGGAATAACTGGACAGTGACTTGGAGAGAAATCAGTTGCTCTTTGCTGTGGTGCTTCATTAAAGAAAATGAATACTCAACACCTGGTTAGGCCTGCTGGCCAGCTTTGCAGTTCCATGGACTCTGTTTCAGTACCATCTCTAATTTACGGGCCTCAGAGCCAGGCATCCTCTTTGCTCACCTGGCTCTAGAGGTCCTTCTTTGGTCTATCGTAGAGTAACTTCTGCAAATGTGGATCGTAACAACAGCCACACCAACATGGCGACTGCCACTTTGAGGAAATTGAATCTTCTTTTCCTATGCTTTCTGATACTAACACTGAAACTTGTGTGTCTTACATAAGATGTTGCTTCCCATTTTGAGGGCCTGGCTGAGAGGAATTTATTGTCTCATGATTCCAGAGGCTAGAGGGCTTGCTTCACCCCAGGGTCAGTAGTATTCTGGGGGTTCTGGTGAGCCATACTTGATTTCCTTGGCTTTCTCATCACATGGAGATGTCTCCTCCTTTCTCTTATGGGTTCCTTTGATTTCCTGCTTTTGGATCATCCCCATGGTTTTCTCTATGACTAATTTCTTCTGCTTATAAAGGACTCTAGTAATCTAGATTAAGACCCAATCTCAGTCAGTTGGGCCATGCCTTAATTTAAAATAACATTTTCAAGGGGTCCTATGGCACCTATGGCAATGCGGACCAAGATTAAGAACAGAAAGATTAAGAAATTGGGGTACATAATTCAATCTAACACAGAGAGGTAAACACAATATTTCACATTGGACATGCTTTTAGAAGTCTGAGCTAATTACTGCCCTAATTACACAATCCCTGTCATCATAGCTACAAATAATTAGGAAAACTAATAGCCAATATTTACTAAGCATACATGTGCCAGCCCGGGTTAAATAACTGGCTGACATGACTTCATCCAATCCTGTAAACAACTCTTTGTGAGAAGTTTTTTCACTGTCATTGTATAGATGACAAAGCTTGGGGAAATTAAGTCAAATTCAAGTTCAACTGGCTATGAGAGGATGATCTTGTATTTAGACTCAAGTTTCTGGCTCTGAAGCCCAGATTCTTTATCTCCACATTAGCTACCTCCCCTTCCCTTCCAAGAGTTAAAAGCATAATCTCATCTTTGCTTCTGTCATTCCCTTTGTTTTTATTAATTCTTGAGAAGACAGAGGTCTTTTTATAATTGGAGAAGTTGTAGTTTGCAGAAAAATCATGCAGAAAATACAGAGTTCCCATATACCCCCTCACACACACAGTTTTCCCTATTATTAACACTTTGCATTAGTGAGGTACCTTTTACAACTGATGAAACAATATTGCTGTAATTATGCTATTAACTGTAGTCTGTAGATTACAGTGTTTCACTGTGTTGTACAGTCATATGGTTATAAAAATTTTTAAATTCTGGTTACATACATACAACCTAGTTTCCCATTTTAACCACTTTCAAATATACAATTTATCATATTGTGCTTCCAGGACCACCATCCATTACAAAAACTTCCCCATTATCCCAAACAGAAACTGTACCTATTAAGCACTAACTCCCTATTTCCTATCCCCACTCTGATCCCTGGTAACTTGTATTCTAGTTTCTGACTCTATGAATTTCTATATTCTAATTATTTCACATAAGTGAGATCATATATTTGTCCTTTTGTGTATGGCTTATTTCACTCAACATGATATCTTCAAGGCTCATCTATGTTGTTGCATGTTTCAGAACTTCATTCCATTTCATGATATACCACATTTTGTTTATCCATTCATCTGTTTATGGACACTGGGGTTGCTTTTATCTTTTGGCAATTGTAAATAATACTGCATGAACATTGCTGTGCAATATCTGTTCATGTCCCTGATTTCAATTCTTCTGGGTATATACCTAGTAATATTACTGCCAGGTCATATAGTAATTTTATATTCACCTTTCTGAGGAACTCCCAAACTGTCTTCCATAGCAACTGCAACCATTTTACCTTCTTACCAACAATGAATGAGTGTTCTTATTTCTCCACATCCTCTCCATGCTCAGTTTTCTATTTTTTCATAGTAGCTTTTCTAGTGGATGTGAAAAGCCAGAGGTCTTTAAAAATATATCTTTTTATTGAGGCATAACCAGTGGATGCTGGAACTGGCTCATGCTGGCTTGAGGCTGCTGATGGTTAAATTTGCAGGAGTCTTGAAGGCCAGTTGTTAACACAGCTATTATTAAAAATTAAAATATATAAATTTATAATTGAATACATTATATTAAAACAAAGTTAATAAATATTCCAGACTCTTCCTAATCATTTTATTTTGTTTTAGTACTATCTATGCTCCTGAGGTTCTTTCCATCTTTTATATCTACAGAGAGGAAAGACTGGGTAGTGTTTATATCTGACAACTTGTTTTAGTCTGCTGGGCTGCTGAAATGCAATATACCAGAAATGGGTTGACTTTTAACAACAGGAGTGTATTATCTTACAAGCTTACAGTTTGAGGCTGAGAAACATGTCCAAATCAAGGCATCATCAGGCGATGCTTTCTCCCTGAAGACGGCTGTCAGCGAACCTGGACTCCTCTGTCACATGTCAAGGCACATGGTGGCATCTGCTGGTCTCGCTCCCTTCTCTTCTGGGTGTTGTTGCTTTCAGCTTCTGTCTTCTGTGACATTCTCTGTTTTTATGGCTTTCTCTCTCTGTAGTCATTCTGTTTATAAAGGACTCTAGTAGGAGGATTAAGACCCACCCTGGGCTATGCCTTAATTGAAGTAACCTAATCAAAAAGGCCCTACTTAAAATACGTTTACACCCACAGGAAGGGATTAGCTTTAAGAACATGATTTTCTGGGGTCCATATGGGTTAAAACCAACAAACGACTATACAAGACTACATAATGGCAGCTACTGCTCTTCTCCACTCCATGTTAAAGATATCACTTCAGTAGCTTGATAGTGGTCATAGGGTGTTTACACAATGAGAGCTGGCAAACACTGCAAGTTAGAGCTTTTCTGCCCAGAGTTGTTAGCCATTTTCCAGCACACCACTGGCTATAACAACATGAAGGCACAAAATCTTGAATTCACAACTGGATTAATTATTACATATTTATACCCTTTTGTAGCCATCACCTAGATTGAGATGTAGAATGTCTGCAGGCCCCAGAAGAACCCCTCATTCCCCTTTCCAATCTATACTACTTTCCCTCAAGGGAACCACGATTCTTTATTATTCTTATTAAAGAAGTTGTAGGTTTACAGAAAAATCACACAGAAAATACAGAATTCTCATACCACATCTATCCCATTATTAACACCTTGCATTAGTGTGTGTAGCTTTGTTATAATTGACGAAGGAATATTATTATAATTATATCTATTAACCATTTAGCCCATGGTTTATATTAGAGCTCATTGTTTGTGCTGTACAATCCTATGGGTTTCTTTAGGAACTGCTATTCTGAGGTGTAGCTTTTCCTGGTCTTGGTCTTCATACAAGTGGAATCATAAAGTATAATGTTCCTTTTTGTGTCTGACTTATTTTGCTCCACATGGTATCTGTGAGAGTCACCCTTGTTGCTCTATAGCATTCCATTGTATGAATAGTACACTTTATTTACCTATTTCCCTGTGGATGGACATTTGAGTTGTTTCCAACATTTTGTACTTATGATGAAAACGCCTATGGATATTCTTGTCCATGTATTTTGGCAAACATAAGCCTACATTTATCTTGGGTGCTTGTCTAGGAGTAGAGTGCCTAGGTTACAGGTTGGTGTATTGTATTTTTATTTTCAATAAATATGAGCAGGCAGTTCTTTAGTACTTGTCATATTAAGGCTGTGGGATAGAGACTATAGATATTAGAAGAATAATCTGGAGACACATCCTGTTTCCACACCCCTCACTATCCAGTGGGGAAGATGGACATGTGCATGCATGATCGACACCTTAGAACATTTTGAGAGTTTGGAAAAGAAAGAAAATTCTTCTAGGTTTGTGTGTGTGTGTGTGTGTAGGGGAGGGAGAGACATGGAGGAAGGAAAGGATATTGAGAAAGGGAGTTAGGAAAGGATTCATTAAGGAGTGGTCAATATCTAATGGGCTTCATCTTCTATAGTAAAGCTCTGTCAAGAACAGCTAAGGCAACTTTAAAAATTCACATTCCTTAGGCCTACCTCGCATTTATTGAATCAGAAACTTGGGAGGTAAAGCCAGGAATTTGCATTTCAGTGAGCACCCAGGGGATTCTGCTGAAGCCTAAAACCCTTTGCTCCCTGGGGGTGGCAGTGAGTGTTCACGCCTCACCTTCCCTGAGACAAGTAGATTATTTATTAACAATCCCGAGAGGTGGGTACCTTGAGGCTTAGTGCACAAGTTCATGTTTTGGAACAGCCAAGGACCTACCACCTTGACTCTGCACCCAAGAAGGCATTCAGACCCCTCCTCCAGGCATTTCAGATGACCCCCCTCCCACAGGCATTTCAGATGAACCCCCAGCAGGCATTCACATACCCTCCTAGCAGACAATCAGGACTCCCTCCCACCCAAGGAGGCATTCAGATTCCACCCCCCCAGCAGGTAGATACCCCCACCCCACAGCAGGCATTCAGACCCCCACCCAAGCAGGCATTAGATAACTCCTCCCAGCAGGCAGATAGCCCGCCCCCCCCCAGCAGGAATTCAGATCCCCTCCTTACTCATTCTAGCTGACCACCCTCAGCAGGCATCAGACACCCCCTCCATCAGGCATTCAGAGCTCCCTCATCAGGCATTAGAGACCCCCCCCACCCCCCGCCACCAGTAGGCATTCAGAGACCTCCAGCCACCAGACTCCCACAGAATGACTCAGGCCCTGCCAGGAGGACAGATGGGCCTCTCCTCCTCGGCCAGTTTATGGGTCCTGCTACTGGAAGCCTGTTTTCTTGTTTGTAACAGAAATTCTTTTTTTATATTTTCAAGTTATGATACTCATCACAGAAGATTTGGAATGTGCCAAAAGTCAGGAACAAAACACCAACCAAAGTGTCAACCCCGAGAAGCAGCTGAGGCTTTCATTTGGCACATTGACTTCCAGTCTCTTTTCCTATCAATTGTCCAACATTTGAAGATAACACTTTCTCTATTACCCTGTGTCCTGCACTGCTCTTTAAAAACATATTTAAAACAGCTTTTATTGAAGTGTCAAAACCATAAGATTTTTACAAGCTAAACTCACCTGTGCAGCCAGCATCCAGATCAAGAAGCAGGTGGTTTCCAGCCCACAGAGGTTCCTCCCGCGGTTACCAGATGCCCAGACTTCATCTTTTGGTTCAAGACAGTCAGACAAGTTTCAGTTCTATTGCAGAAGCAGGGTAGTCGGCCATGTTACCTGTGTAGGATGAAGTTTGTGATGTTTCTTTTCTTCTTTCAATCCTTTTTTTTTTTTTTTTTTTTGACTCAGGCATTTTCCCAAATGACTGTAATTTGCAGGCTTCAGCTCAAACACTGCAGGTCTTTTGTCCTGTAATAGCTTCTCTCTAATTAAGTGATCCATTAGAGCACAAAGGCAGAGCCTGAGCTGGGATCACTGCATCCATCCGCTTAGTGGAAACACAACCGTCTGCTGGGGCAGTTTTCTGCTTTCTCTGCAGTGAAGCAAATGTGTCTCCCAAAGGTGCTGTTGCCAGTCCTTCCTACCTGGCCCATTTAAACTGGGCTGCATGAGGTGGTAGAGAGCAAGCTCCAAGGTCCTGGTTCAGGCAGAGCCACTCTTGTGTCAGCTTTTCTCACTGAGCCCTTCACAGAGACACCTGTTGCTGGAATTCTGTTTATTTGATGCTGCTGAGTAACTTGGCCATAAGCTGTGCTTGGCATTGCCTGCATCACAGGTGAGGGCTCATATTCCTCGCCAGGTCTGTAAAAGTAAGTGCCCTGGAAGGATCTGGTACAGCACCTATAATTGCTGCCTGGTTTACTCCACAGAGGGTGCAGTCCAAACATGTCCTGTGAGAACCACACCTGCCTCCTTTCCAGCATGCCCAGGCCACGCAGAACCAGGGAGCAAGGAAACAAGCCTCCAAGCTTGGCAGAGTCAGGAATGCTGCACAGGTGCTTAAAATATCACAGTGGAACTCATTCCTGAGCCATTTCAGGTGTCACTGTTGGTCAAATATAATAAAAAGCAAAGTCTTATCCTAACCTCTCCACAAAGGTAGAAGAGAAAGAAAAGCGTTTTGTTTTGAAGGAGTCTTAAACCAGAATGTCTGCAAAGAGTTTGCAAGTCAGACAGGCAGCTCACCCTTTTTGTGTTTAAGCAGATATAACTCATTACACATTCTCAAGAGCTTACAGTATCAAGATATTTCTCATACCTTATCTTTATGATAAAGATAAGATGTAGCCAGGCGCTATCTCCCTAAGGTTATGCTTGCGTTTTTCCTAGGACACTAGAAGATAGGTCCATATCTTCCTTGATAACATTTCAGAAAAATGCGTTCCCTCCTTGAGGAGATATTCTTGAGTGGTAACATTTGCAGAGAGTTATTTAACCTTTTACATACATTTCATGTATTTCAAAAGGGCAAAGAGAGACGTTACAATTACAGGTTTTTGAAAATAAATACTTTGAGAGATGGGAAGGACAAGGAGGTCTCTGTTCTTATGTTCAACAAGGAGAACTAAATTTGTATTTGCCCTGCCATCACTAAGGGACTTGTACAAACAAGCTGTGAGCATGTGGAAGGACAGTTGACCCTCACACTGTTTCTTGCACATGCACGATTGATTACAAACTCACAAACTCAAAAAGCCTTAGAAATTATCCAAATGCAGGCCCTCCTTGTGTTGGCAGCCCCTGGGCCCCACAGCAGGCTCCTGGAGCTAGAGCAGGGCTGGGTATCATCACCAGCACCCCTCCTGGATTGGCCCCCAAGCAACCCTGGGCCCCTCATCCATGTGAAAAGCTCTGGGCATGCGGGGGGATAGACTGACTTTTGACCACTTGGGTCCCAAATGGTGTGAGCACATAGGGCTTCCGTGAGAAATGTAAGAGACAGAGGAGCCAGCATGGATGCGGTTTTTACCAGTGCAGCCTTAGCATTCAACAGGATGGAAGAGGCCACCCCAGATCACGGGAGCTCCAGGTCTTCTCCCCAGGCAGAAGCAGTGCAGCCCAGCGTGAAAGCCTTGGTTCAAGGAAAGAAGACCAGGGTTCGAGGTGCAGCTTTGTAACTCTCCAAGTGTATGGTGTCAACTTGGCTAGGTTATGGCATCCAGTTGTTTGGCTAAGCAAACACTGGACCAATTGTTACTGTTGAGTGTATTTTAGAGACAGATTTATGTTGTTATCAGTTAATTGGGTTACCAAGCAAGGGTTTGCGGCCTGATGCACATAAGGGGCCAATACTATGACATAGGGATTTTGAGGGAAAAAAAAGTTTTATTGCAAACTCAACTGGCAAGGAGACAGGAGGCAAGTCAAATCTGTCTTTATGACCTGAGAGTTAAGGGAGAGTTTGTGGGAATGGGAGGTGAGAAGACAGAGGTGGGGAGGTTTTCCTTGGCATAGTCCAATTGGTTAATAATAGAGCTGTCTATACATGGTACAGTGGATTTTATCTGGGTCTTCCTTGTTGAAGGAACATTTGATTTGCTCCCTGTCCTTGCAATTTTGGATCCAAGGGAGGTGATCTTTGTTCCTGGTGTATCAACGGTCATCTAAAGGTCAAGAGTCAGTGTTTTCTGCATGTGACCTGTGGTTAAACTTGAATCCCTGTGAAACAAACTCAGAGAAGGTTTTAGTTAGGAGAAGAGATCCTGACAGACAGATTTTGGTCTGGTCTCAGTTCTTTGTTATAGTATTATTACTGTAATACTCGTGATTACTATAACACTTTTTAAGCTCTTGAACCCTGGCTATTTCACCTGGATCAACAGGCTCTGACTCCTGACTGTCTCACCTATGGTTTCAATTGCATCACTGACTGATTGCATCTACAATCAACAAAGGAGATTGCCCTCAGTAATGAGGGGAGTCTCCTTATCCAATCAGTTGGAGGCAATAAAACACAGAATGGAGGATTTCAAGTGTCAGAAAGAAGAATTTCTTCCTCTACAGCAAGCCAGCTTCTCCTGGCTTCACCTTCATTGGAGTTTCTAGCTTGCCAGGCCCCATAAATGTTACACAAAAATTACAGGGATTCCTGTGTTCCCCACCTCCCACACCTCCCATAACATCCCAAATAAACATTTTTCATTAATATGGCTCATCACCTGCAACGGATATACACATCCTGGGGCTTTGCCACTAAGCATGGACCATAGTTCACCCTGTAGACCCCACTCTCTCCCACACAGTTCTGCATGTTATATGCTGATGTAAAATGCCCTATATCTGTCGTTGTAAAGTTACTCAGGATAATTCCCAAGTCCTGAAAAAGCACCTGTATTACAACTGCTTTACCCTTCCCTGCCCTAAAAGTGTCCAGTGGCCACTGGCTCCACCTCACTGTTATAATTTCTTCCATTGCTTGAATCACATTATGTCTACAACAGAATACCATTAAGTTCACTCTAGTCTATAGCTCTTCCCCCAATCCTGAGGAGTTTGGGATGGTGATGTCCACTCCACCTCCAAGTGAGAAGGTGCTTATATCCCATGGATATGGTGGATGGGATTATCCTGCCTGCAGCTGCAGACTCTCTCCATTCCCTGGGATGGCCGTTGTCCATCAACACCTCCTCACCAGGTGACTTGGGTGAGTCCACTGAGCTGTAGAGTAGGAGTTGCAGCTCCACTGAGATTCCAGGCACAGCTGGCACATGGGCAGGACCGAGGCTCCAGTCTCTGGAAGTATACCTACAAACTCCAGCATCACATATAGGTTTGAATAGAAGGGACTGATGGACCATGTGCACTTATTTGAGTCCAAGTCTGTCACTCTCAGGAGCACAGATTCCAAAGTAGAGCCCACTGATAAGGCATCAATCTCTGGAGTTATCCCCCCTTATATAGGACCTGGGTGTCTCCAGAGCCCTCAGGAGCCCCTCTGTGTGGGATGATATCCACTTTGGTGTTCTATGAGATCCTACTGAAGTGTGCGTAAGCGTTACCTCTGGGATGACCTCCCGACTCTCTTTGAAGTCTCTTAGCCACATGAACTCATTTATCTTTACCTTTTCCCCCTTTTATCCAAGGTCTTTTTCCAGTTGTATTGCCAGTTGGCACTTGGTAGTAATCCCTCGTTGCCAGGGAGGCTCATCCCCGGGAGTCATGTCCCATGCTGGGGGGTAGGTAATGCATTCATGTGGTGAGTTTGGCTTAGAGAGAGGCCACATTTGAGCAACAAGGAGGCTCTCAGGTGGCAACCCTTAGGCACCCCATAACAGTAGGCTAAGTCTCAATTACAAGAGCAAAGACTCGTAAGGCTAGTCATCAATAACAAGAACCCATCAGTGGACCGTCCTCTTTTGCCAGACACTGCCCCTGCACTCAGGGGACTGTTGCTGCTCCCTTGGAGAATGTGGAAGAGCTCTCCCAGCTGGGAATTCAGTATTCTCTCATTTATTGAGTAATTGTCTACCCACTGTGGGTAGGCCCCTTGATCATTTGAACAAATTTACATATCTTTCATGTATATTCAGGTGAACTTCCTCCCTTGAAACCCCCATCCCAGACACTGCCCCACCAATGATCCTCTCTTGCCCCCTCTGTAACCATTCTGTGATCCAAACCTTCCTTGAAGATGAAGCCCATATAATAGCCAAATACAATTAATAGGAAAATGAAATAATAAAGATAAGTTTAAATATAAGAGATAAAATACATGGTAACTTAAAAAAAAAACACTAGAAATAAAATAAAATTAAAGGATTGGTATATTGAATAAATGGGGAAAAATTAAAAATATATATATATATAAAATTTAAAAATATATATATATATTTTTACATTTTTCCTTTTATCACTGCATTATTGGGTGTCCAGTCTGTACTATGGCACCTTCCCCCTCTCACTCCCCAGTATCTCCTGAATTTTCATTTAATTTTCAAAGAAGTTTTAGGTCACAGCAAAGTCACACACAGAATACTAGAGACTCCCATATACCACACCTCCTTCCCCTTTCCTCACCCCATATTAAAACCTTTTTTTTTTTGTGGATGGTAGCATGTGTTATAACTGTTATACAGATAGTGAAGCATAGCTACTAAACATTTGTCAATGGTTTACAGTTAGTTTACAATTTAGACGGTACAATTTAATAATTTTTGATGATAGTTACCATGTCCTATGTTCATTACTAAACATTTCCCATCACCACTAAATACCCTCTGTTTGATCATTTCTGTTTCTTCCTCCCCATCCCCCTGGGGCTCATGACACTCCCCTGTCTTGACTCATTGAAGGACAAGATTCATAGTTACATGCAACAAGAGGTCTTGACATGCTGATTATCCTCTCCTATTAGGATCCACCGTTGTGCCTAAGAGACACCCACCTGTCTGTTTCTGGGTGAATCGGTCCTCCCAAAGATGGGGATCCATCTTCTTCCCTCTCACCGTGTGGGTCTCCACTCCCCGACACAGCACATTATGACAGGATGAACACTCACACATTTCCCCAGAAGCCTACGCCAGATGCACCCCTTCCTGAATGCCCCGCCAACCTAAACCCTAAACCAGTGACACTACCTTGTCACACTGCCATAAGAGCATTCCCACTCCTGCATTTTCAACATCATACCCACAAACCCCTTGTTCACCTAGTCTCCCTCCCAACTCTCCCCCCAGTATCGTGGGTATTCGAACTCGCCCTTCCTAAGCTACCCACCTGTCAACCATGCACCACCAAACCCAGTAGTGTCTCTACCCACCTGTCCTATCCCTCAATATGCAACTATACTCTATCACTTTACCATAGATTATGTCCACATGCGTGATGGCTCACAACGTTCTCTTCTCTTTCTCTCCCTTGTTAACCTATCTTTCAGACAATGGTTCTCAGAGACTGCTCACTTTCCGCAATTCAAATCAGTGAGATCATATACTGTTCATCCTTCAATGCCTAGCTTGTTTCACTCAACATAAGGTCTTCAAAATTCATCCATGTTATTCCATGTGTTAGCAGTTTATTTCTTCTTACAGCTAAGTAATATTCCATTGTATGCATGTACCACGTTTTGCTTATCCATTCATCTGTTGATGGGCACCGAGGCTGATTCCAACTTTTGGCAATGGTGAACAATGCCGCTATGAACATTGGTGTGCATGTATCTGTTTGTGTCTTTGCTTTCAATTCTTCTGGGTATATACCCAGCAGTGGAATTGCTGGATCATACGGAAGATCTATTGTTAGCTTTCTGAGGAACTGCCAAACTGTCCTCCACAGTGGCTGGATCATTTCACAATCCCACCAGCAGTGGATGAGGGTTCCTATTCCTCCACATCCTCTCCAACACTTATAGTCTGCTGTTTTTTTAATAGCTGCCATTCTGATGGGTGTAAGATGGTATCTCATTGTACTTTTGATTTCCATTTCCCTAGTAGCTAGTGATGTCAAGCATTTTTTTCATGTTCTTTTTAGCCATTTGTATTTCTTCCTTAGAGAAATGTCTTTTCAGGTCACTTGCCCATTTTTAAAATGGGTTGTTTGTCTTTTTATTTTTGAGCTGTAGGATTTCTTTATATATGCAGGATATTAGGCTCCTATCAGATATATGGCTGCCAAATATTTTCTCCCATTGGGTAGGCTGCCTTTTTTTTTTCTTTTTTTTTTTTTTATTATGGGTAAAAATCAAAATTCTCACAATACATAAAAACATTTCAAAAGTGATATATAAATATAAATGCATATATGTGTATTGGCTAACAAAATTTTTATTTATATATATATATATATATACATATATTTTAAGAGGTGCTTAGATTACCTAAAATACTACACGGAACCCACTGGGATTCCCATTTTGTCCACCTCCCACACCTCCCACCACATCCCACACAAACATCTCCCACAGTGTGGCCCACCAACCTCAATGAACTTACACATCCTGGAGCCTTGCCACCAACCATAGACCACAGTTCACACTGTAGACCACACTCTCTCCCACTCAGTTCTGAGTGGTGTGTGCTGATTTAAAATGGCCTACATCCATTGCCACAACAGTACTCAGGACAACCTCCAACTCCCAAAGAAGCCCCTGTATTTCAACTGCTCATCCCCTCCCTACCCAAAAACTGTCAAGTGGCCACTGGCTCCACCTCATTGTTATAATTTCTTGCATTGCTAGAATCACCATATGTGAGCAAGAGAATACCATCAAGTCCACTCTAGTCCATAGTTCTTCCCCCAATCCAGAGGCGACTGGGATGGTGATGTCCACTCCAACTCCAAGTGAGAGAGGGCTTATATCCCATGGATATGGTGGGTGGGATGATCCTGCCTGCAGATGCAGGCCCTCTCCATTCCCTGGTATGGCCATTTCCCATCGTTTTCTCCTCACCAGGTGACTTGGATGAGTCCATTGAGCTGTAGGGTAGGAGTTGCAGCTCCACCTAGATTTCATGCACACCTGCCACATAGGTAGGCGGGAGGCTCCAGTCTCTGGAAGTATACCTAAGAAACTCCAGCATCACATGTAGGTTTGAATAGCAGGGACTGGTGAACCATGTGCAGGGAGGACTTATTTGAGTCTAATTCTGTCACTCTCAGGAGCACAGATTCCAAAATAGAACCCACTGATAAGGCATCAGTCTCTGGGGCTATCCCCCCTTATGTAGGACCAGGGTGTCTCCGGAGCTCTCAGGAACCCCACTGAGTGGGGTGATAGGCACTTAGATGTTCTATGAGCTCCTACTGAGGTGTGCGTAAGAGTTACCTCTGGGATGACCTCCCGACTCTCTTTGAAGTCTCTTAGCCACTTGAACTCATTTGTCTTTACCATTTCCCCCTTTTATTCAAGGTCTTTTTCCAGTTGTGTTGCCAGTTGGCACTTGGGAAAAGTTTTCAATTAGCAATAATCGTGCCTCGGATAAACCTCATTGGCTACGATACTGCCACTGCACAAAGCTGCCAGTTGGCACTTGGTATTAATCCCTCGTTGCCAGGGAGGCTCATCCCCGGGAGTCATGTCCCACGTTGGGGGGAAGGTAATGCAATCATATGCTGAGTTTGGCTTAGAGAGAGGCCACATTTGAGCAACAAGGAGGCTCTCAGGTGGCAATCCTTAGGCACCCCACAACTGCAGGCTAAGTCTCATTTACAAGAGGAAAGACTCACAAGGGTAGTCATCAATAAAAAAAAAAAAAAAAAAAAATCAGTGGGTCATCCTATTTTGACAGGGACTGTCCCTACACTCAGAGGACTATTGCTGCTCCCTTGGAGATTGTGGCAGAGCTCTCCAGGCTAGGAATTCAGATTCCCTCATTTATTGTGTGATTATCCAACCCATCGTGACCATGCCCCATCCCCCGATCCTTTGAATGATTTTGTATATCTTTCATGTATATTCAGTTGAACCAATCCCCACGAAACCCCCCCCAGACACCCTCCCCCCAATAATCCCCCGCAGTACCCATTGTAACCCTTCTGTGATCCAAATCCTCCATGAACATTTAGTCCATAAAATAATCAAATACACTTACTAGGAAAAAGAAACAAGTGTGATAAGCTTACATGCAAGAGACAAACATAAGGAAACTCAGGGGGAAAAAAAAAAAGAGAGAAGGAAAAAAAAACAAATAATCAAACAAAGAACAAAACAAAATAAAATATAATTAGTGGATTGGGACATTCAAAAAATGGGCAAAAAAGCAAAGGAAATGCCTTTAAAAAATATATATATATATATTCATTTTTATTTCCTTTCTCTCTTCTTTTTTCCCTTTTTTCCTTCCCTTTATCACTGTGTTATCAGATGTCTGGTGTGCCATGACACCTTCCTCCTCTCAATCCCCATTGTCTCCCAATTTTTCATTTAATTTTCAAAGAAGTTTTAGGTCACAGCAAAGGCACACACGGAGTGCCGGAGACTCCCAGATACCAAACCACCCCCCCTTCCCCACCCCATATTAACTCCCCCTCCTTTTTTTTTTTGGTTGTTAGCATTGTTATAACTGTTATGCAGATAGCAAAATATAGCAACTAAACATTGTCAGTGATTTACAGTATAGTTTACAATTTAGATGATACAGTTTAATAATTTTGATGATATTTACCATGTCCTGTGTCCATTACTGTAAGGTAATGAAAAACCTTCCCCATGACCACCAAACAACCCATTAGATCTTGACTGTTCCCTTCTCCCCAGCCCCCCAGGGCCCATGATACCCCCCTCTCCTAACCCATGGAATGTCAAGATTCACAGTTACATGCCCTGGTTTTTATTTTCTTAATAACGTCCTTTGAGGTGCAGAAGTTTTAATTTTGAGGAGATCCCATTTATCTATTTTTTTCTCTTGCTGCTCATGCTTTGGGTGTGAAGTTCATGAAATCATTTCCTATTACAAGGTCCTGTAGATGCTTCCCTACATTATCTTCCAAGGTCTTTATGGTTTTGGCTCTTATATTTAGATCTTTGATCCATCTTGAGTTGATTTTTGTAAAAGGTGTGAGATGGTATTCCTCTCTCATTCTTTTGGATATGGATATCCAGTTCTCCAAGCACCCCTTGTTAAAGAGGCCCTTCTCTTCCAACTGAGTGGGCTTGGTGGTCTTGTCGAATACCAGATGACTATATATGCGAGGATCTATATCAGAACTCTCAATTCTGTTCCATTGGTCAGTATGTCTATCCTTGTGCCAATACCATGCAGTTTTGAGCACTGTAGCTTTGTAGTATGTTTTAAAGTCAGGTAATGTGGTACCTCCAACTTCATTTTTCTTTTTCAATATGTCTTTGGCAATTCGGGGCCTCTTACCTTTCCAAATATATTTTGTAGTTAGTTTTTCATCCTTAAAAAATACAGTGTTGATTTTTATTGGGATTGCATTAAATCTATAGATTAGTTTGGGTAGGAAGACTTGATGATGTTTAGTCTTCCTATCCATGAACAGGGAATATTCTTCCATTTATTTAATTCTTCTTTGATTTCCTTTAACAGTGTTGTGTAGTTTTCTGTATATAAGTCCTTTACATCTTTAGTTAAATTTATTCCTAGGTATTTGATTCTTTTAGTTACTATTGTAAATGTTTTTTTTTTCTTCTTGATTTCCTCCTCAGATTGCTTGTTATTGGTGCACAGAAATGATACTGATTTTTGAGCATTGAACTTATAGCCTGAGACATTACTGAACTCCTTTATAAGTTCTAGAAACTTTGTTGTAGATTTCTCAGGGCTTTCTACGTATAGGATCACGTCGTCTGCAAATAATGAAATTTTTACTTCTTCTTTTCCATTTTGGATTCCTTTTATATCTTTTTCTTGCCTTGGTGCTCAAGCAAGTACTTCTAAGACAATGTTAAATAACGAGTGGTGATAGTGGGCATCCTTGTCTTGTTCCCGATCTCAGGGGAAAGGCTTTTAGAATTTCACCATTGAAGTTGATGTTAGCTTTGGGTTTTTCATATATATTCTTTATCATATTCAGAAAGTTTCCTTCTATTCCTATCTTTTGCAGAGTTTTTATCAGAAAAGGGTGCTGTATTTTGTCGAATGCTTTTTCTGTATCTATAGAGAAGATCATGTAATTTTTTTCTTTCAATCTGTTTATGTGGTGTATTACATTGATTGATTTTCTTATACTGAACCATCCTTGCATTCCTGGGATGAAACCTACTTGGTCATGGTGTATAATCCTTTTGATATGTTGTTGAATACGATTTGCAAGTATTTTGTTGAGGATTCTAGCATCTAGGTTCATTAGAGAAATTGGTCTGTAATTTTCCTTTCTTGTGGTATCTTTCTTTGGTTTTGGTATTAGGGTAATGTTGGCATCCTAGAATGAATTAGGCAATATTATTTCTACTTCTATTTTTTGGAAGAGCTTAAGCCAAATTGGTGTTAGCTCTTTCCAGAATGTTTGGTAGAATTCAGCTGTGAAGCCTTCTGGTCCTGGACTCTTCTTAGTTGGGAAGTTTTTGATGACTGAGTCTATCTCTTTACTTGTATTTGGACTGTTGAGTTCATCAATTTCTTCTTTCATCAATGTAGGCTGCTTGTGAGTTTCTAGAAACTTGACCATTTCCTCTAAATTATCATTTTTTGGCATATAATTTTTCAAAGTATCCTCTTATGATCTCTTTATTTCTGTGGGTTCAGTAGTGATATCCCCTTGCTCATTCCTTATTCTGTATATTTACATCTGTTCTTGCTTTTTCTTTGTTAGTCTGGCTAAGGGTTTGTCAACTTTATTGATGTTCTTGAAGAACCAGCTTTCGGTTTTGTTTATTTTTTCTAGTGCTTTCTTATTCTGTATTTCATTTAGTTCTGCTCTAATCTTTGTTATTTCCTTCTTTCTACTTCCTTTAGGTTTAGTTTGTTGTTGTTTTTCCAATTCCTCCAAGTGTGCTGTTAGGTCTTCAATTTTAGTTCTTTCTTCTTTTTAAATATATGCATGTATGGCTATGAACTTCCCTCTCAGGACAGCTTTCGCTGGATCCCATATGTTTTGATATGTTGTGTTGTCATTTTCATTAGGTTCAAGGTAGTTATTGATTTCTTTTGAAATTTCCTCCTTGACACACTGTTTGTCTAAGAGTGTATTGTTTAACTTCCATATCTTTGTGCCTAACTTGATTCACTGGCCCTTAGTGATTTCCAATTTCATTCCTTTGTGGTCAGAGAAATTGCTTTGTATAATCTCAATGTTTCTGAACTCATTGAGAGTTGTTCTGTGGCCTAGCATGTGGTCTATCTTGGCGTATGATCCATGTGCACTAGAGAAGAATGTAAATCCTGCTTTATTTGGGTGTAGTGTTCAGTATATGTGTATTATGTCCAGGTCCTCTAATGTATTGTTCAGAGTCTTTGTTTCATTATTGATTCTCTGTGTAGATGTTCTGTCTAATGATGATAATGGTGTATTAAAGTCCCCCACCATAATTGTAGAAGCGTTTATTTCTCTACTTAATTTTTCCAGAGTTCGCCTCATGTATTTTGAGGCATCCTGATTAGGTGCATAAATGTTTTTGATTGTTCTCTCTTCTTGAGAGATTACAACTTTTACTAATATATAGTGTCCATCTTTGTCTCTTACAATGGTTTTACATTTAAAGTCTATTTTGTCTGATATTAGAATAGCTACTCCTGCCCTTTTTTGGCTATTGTTAGCTTGTATAACTGTTTTGCAGCCATTCACTCTCAGCCTCCTTGAATCCCTGGGTCGAAGGTGGGTTTCTTGTAGACAGCCTATAGATGGATCATATTTTCTTATCCATTCTGCTAATCTGTGTCTCTTGACTGGTGAGTTTAATCCATTAACATTCAGTGTTATTACTTGCAATGAATTTCTTACTTCAGCTATATTTTCTTTGGGTTAATGTATGTCATATGTTGTTTTGTTTCTGTGTTTGTCTTTTTAGTTGTTTTTATACTCTCCTCCAACTCTCTCTCCCTTGTTTTTTCCTTTCAACTTGTAGAACTTCCTTTAGTATTTCTTGAAGTGCAGGTTTCTTATCGGCATATTCTCTTAATTTCTGTTTATGTGTGCATATTTTGAACTCTCTATTATTTTTGAATCCCAGTTTTTCTGGATAGAGAATTCATGGCTGGAAGTTTTTTTCTTTTAGTACTTTGACTATGTCATACCACTGTCTTCTTGTTTCCATGGTTTCAGATGAGAAATCAGCACTTAATCTTATTGTGTTACCCTTGTATGTGATGGTTCTCTTTTCTCTTGCTGCCTTGAATATTATCTCTTTGTCTTGAGCATTGGACATTTTGAGAAGCATATGTCTTGGAGATGGCCTGTTGGGATTTATACTATTTGGGGTGTGCTGGGCTTCCTGGATCTGCACCTCCATCTCTCTCAATAGGGTTGGGAAGTTTTCAGCCATTATTTCCTTCAACACTCCTTCTGTTCCCTTTCCCCTCTCTTCTCCTTCTGGGATGCCCATGATGCATATGTTTTTGCATTTTGTGTTGTCGGTTAAATCCCTAAGTCCCTGCTGGATTTTTTCTATCTTTTTGTCTATCTGTTCTACTATCTGTTTGATTTCAGCTGTATTGTCTTCCACATCACTAATTCTTTCTTCTGCCTATTCAAATCTGCTGTTATGTGAATCCAGCATCTTTTTGATTTCTTGCATTGTGCCATTGATCACCATCATATCCATCATCTTTTTATGTGTGTTTACAATTTCTTCAGTATGTTCTCTAGTGTCTTCTTAATATCCTTAATCTCTTCCTTCACTTCATTAAGTTAGTCCATGATATTTGTTTGGAAAGCTTTGATTAGTTGTTCGATGTTCTGTATCTCTTCCTGGTTTTTAGTTTGTTCGTCGGGCTGGTCCATGTCTTCCTGTTTTTCAGTGTGGTTTGTAATTTTTTGTTGCCCTCTAGTCATCATTTTATCTTGATGGGTTTATTTGGTTGATTAGCTTCTCTCTCTGCTCTAGAGTTTTAATTAGCTGGTGGTTCTGTGTGTGTGTTAAGTTTTCTCTTTGAAACTTTTTCTTCTTATTTTATTTCTTGCTTCTTTCTATGTTCCACTGAAGGCAAGAGATTAGGGCCAGAGGAATTGAAAGATGTGAGAAAGGAAGTAGGATAATAGTAATATTGATAAAAGTTAGAAGAGGGGCTGTACAAGACTTATTGAACAAATATTTAGCTAATGTAGGCAGTGTAGAGTAATAGGGAAAAAAAAGTTGAGTACCTACCATGGACTGAGAAACCAAATAGAGGAATATATATATATAATGATTTAGAAGGCTAGAATGATGAGGAGGGAGAGAAAGAATAAAGAAAGGGCTGAAAGAAAAAGTTAATAATAAAAAAAGAAGTAAACAGAATAGATAGAATAGAAGTTTACATCCTTAATTTTTGGGCTAATGAAAAAACACATGGTTTGTAAGAACAACTACAGAAAGCAGAAGGCAGAAAGATGAGGGAAGCAAAAGTGCTGACTTGGGATACAAAATCAATATAGACAGAGAATGAGAAATCACTGAAGAAGAAGCACAGCAAAAAGAGACAAGGTAGCAGCACCTAATTAAAAAAAAAAAAAAAAGCAAGCAATAAAGAAGAAGTGTTGGAGGAAAGAGGAAAGAAAAGCAAGAGGCAACAAATAAACAGAGAAAAATGAAACAACCACACAAGCAAGCAGTCAAACAAATCTAAGGAAGAACAGTGTTCCTTCTTGGACCCTTGTGGAACCTCTCAGCCTGCTTGTATTTATCACTCAATTGTCCTACAAGGTTTTATCTGCAGGTTTTGAGGCAGATTTTAGCTATTAAACTAAATTAAAAAGAAAAATTCATTTTTTATTTTTTAAAGTGACCTTTTTTTTTCTTTTGGCAAAATAAGGGACCCAAAATATGGCCTCTTCTAGACCACCACCTTCACTGAGGGGATCCTAACTAGGCTGGAGGACACTAATCAAGCACTTCCCACTTCCCGGCCTCCCTGGGTGAGCTGAAGCTGTGATGCTAGTCAGTGCAGAACCATAAAAATGGCTGACTCCGCCCCCTCTGGAGGCAAGCCTATCACCCGGCTGTTTGGTAAAACAGGCTTCCTCCGTAGATTTTCCAGTCCCCTCAGCCTGGCGCTGTTTCCCAAAAATATGAGGGGGTCCAGGTAGCCAAATCTACAGAAAGGAATCCCCCTTTCCACCTTCTGTCAGAATCCTCCCACTCTTGGAGAATGCTTCCTCTCACGGGTTTGCAGGCTGGGGGTTGTGGTGTTTCCCTGGGCAGCTCGGTAAGTCAACTTCCTCAGCAGATTTGCCATTCCCCTCAGCCTGGTCCTGCTTCAAGCCAGCTATTTTGTTCCCCAAAGCTGCAAGGGGTTCCATGCAGCAAAATCTACAGCAAGAAAGCCTTCTCGACCCTCCACCAGAATCCTCCCACTCTCCAAGAATGCTCCCTGTCACCGGTTTGCGGGTGGGAGTCGCCGGTCAAACTAGCGTTTCTCCCTGAGGGTGGGGCTCAGTCGTCTGTGTTAACCTCCATGGGCAGGGTTAAAACTCACGAATCTCCACTGAGTAATCCACGCCACCAAGCTGCCTGCAGATATATGTCCCAATCTTCTCGCTCCGTGCACCCACAGCACAGATCCCTGGGCAGGACCCTGTCCCCAATCAGCTGTCCTCAGAGAGCTAGTCAGTGAGTGCCCTCCTAAACCGACGCCATCTTGCCTCTCCTTCATTTTCTCATCTTTTAAATGGGGGGATCATTATAGTAGCTGCTCCTCCAAGCTGTTGGACAATTAAATGAATCAGCCCACACAGCACACTTAGAGTGCTTCCCATTACAGAGTGAGCACTCAAGAAATGACAGTCATTTTATAATCATTGTCTTCATTTCTGTCATAGGTATAGCTATGCTGGCAGCAAGTTAAGCCTGATCATTTCATGGAGATTATGCCTGAAAAAATGCCAACACGAGGGAATCAGAATAAAATAAAGCATGAAAGATGGAGGGGAGAGAGAGTGAGAGAGAGAAAGAGAGAGAGAGAGAGAGAGAGAGAGAGAGAGAGAGAGAGAGAGATGCACTTCCTGAGTCCTAGATACAGCCATGCCTGATATCCACCCTTAGAGTTTTGTTAGTTTTTGTCTTTGCTCAGATCAAATTGAGTTGGGGGTTTCTGCACTTTGAACAAAAAGCATTCTAATACCTTCAAGCAGGGCATGCCTGTCTTCATTTCAACTCCCACAGCATCATACCTATCATTTATTCTGTTAAAAGCCATATTTTCTAAGTCTGAAATCATGATTAAGGTCTCCATAAAGAGTTTCTTTCCCTAACCTATAAATTTCATTATAGCAAACGTGTTAGAAAGGTATAAATTTTAAAAATTATATGCAGTAGTGCATTACAGGGTCACCTTTCTCCAAAAGCATACAATTTCCTTATTGCATCTACCTCGTAAATTTGGACCAGCTCAGTGATGATGGCAGTTGTTATTCTTTACTTTGTGCTTTAGGGAATTGTGTGCATGTCTTATTTTATCTTTCTGGCTGTAAGCACAAAGACAGGGCATACATCTGAATCATTTTTATGTCTCCCATGCTGGCTGGCACATTGCCCTACATAAGGTAGATCTTTTAGTATATATATTGATACAAAAGTATCAAAGTATTTTTCTGGGAATTTTTCTTGAACCACCAAATCCCAAGAAATCAGTGTATTTCCATATCTGCTTTTCAGGCCCTATAAATGCAGCAAAATTCACCAAAGGGGCACAATCTGTGCTTCCCAGCTGGCAGGAGCACAATGTAACTTAAACATCTGATACAGAGCCAAAAATGCAAATGCCTAATTAAATTATATCCTCCTGACACCTATAATGATAAGATTATGGCAACGCATGAGGTTATTAATTATATCTAATTATTCAATTAACAAATGGTAAATAACAGTGGAAATGAAAGTTTGTGAATGATTTACGAGAAAAGTCAAGTTGAGCAGTATGGAGCCTGCTGCTTGGTGGCAAGAGGATTTTCCAGGACAATTGTATGGCTTTCAGAAGGACAGAGGATACTTGCCTGGCATCCCCTAGTGACCTCTGGCCAGTGAGTTAGACTTGCAGCTTGGAGAACAGGGGTTCTGTTTATACCTGGGAAAGGCTGGGTCATTCGAGGCTCTGCCAGACAAAGCTATAGCATCCTTTATACCATGAGCTGAATGACTTCTCATCCATGGCTGGGCAGGACTTCCCTGGTCTCCGAGCAAGTGGGGAACTCTATTGGGGAAGTAGCCATCACGTGACCTGCCACCCCTTGTCAGGCTTGCCTCCATCCATGCACTGAGCCTGGAAGGTTCCCTTATCTGGAGGTTGGGCCTTGAGCTTATGGCTTGATTCTTATTCTATACTGGGGCAATCTTTCCCTGTTCCAGTTATACAGTGAATTTCTATGTACTGCCGAAGCATATGTGTCATGTGGCACCTGGCCAACCACAGTAGTATATCTGTTCCTAGTGGGGAAGGAACAGGGTCTATGACACTGGGGCACAAGAGGGGTGTGTGCAGTCCATCACACTCCATTGACTGTTGTTAGGGACCCACGGGCCATGGGAGACCAACAAACACTGTTGGAGCTGAACTTGCTCAGTCTCTCCTCTATGTGAGTGAAGCATTGTTCCAACCAGCACTTGGGTGTATCGTGCCTTCCTTGGTGGTTGTGATACTGCGGTACCAAGTAGAGGGCAGACATGTTATGACTCCTACTCTTGGTGAGTGACACGTCTTTGCTCATCTCCATGGGGTGGTTCTTCTTCCCAGAATCTTGGCTCCACAAACTCAATGAAACTTTCTTGAATGTTGGCTGAGTTCTAGGACACATATGTGGGCGGGATATTGAGAAAGTCATGCCTTGGACAGGAACACAGAAAATGTTCATTTGGAAACAAGCAGGAAATGTGAATTTTCAACCAGGGACTTGACTCCTAGGGTCCACAGAGAATAGGTTTCCAGATGCTCTGTCATCATAGGCTCACATTCCTATATCTGATCTGCCAGATTATCAGATGAGGAAACAAGCTGGTTTCCCTCTCCCATGACCCTCTTCAATGCCTGCAGACCCTTCACACTTTTTGTTCTGGAAATCTGGACCATTTGAAGACTACATGGTCAATTGTCTTTTCTGGCCTCAAACTTTTGTCTGTTGGGGTTGAAGAGTTGGGTTGTTCTGAGTTTAGAGATGTCACAGAATAGAGCAGAGGGGTTAATGAACTTTTCATTTAATGAAATAGTCCATCCCTGGACTATTGCCCAGAGATCACAACACTCTTAAGAAGAGCCCCATGGGAGCAAAGCAGAGGGAACAATGGTAAGAAATATTTATTCAATCTTTTTTCACACATTTAAAGGTACATAGCTTCCCCCTTCTCTTCTCAATGCTTGCCATCTGGACATGCCACTGGCCAGAAAGAAAAGTGTCTTCAAATAACCAGAGCAGTCCTGGATTCAGATTAATAAAGATAACAATTTTAAATGTAATTGAAATTTTCCATAGGATCACAGATTTTTTCAAGAGGCACTGGCTAAAATTTTCAGATTAAAAATTTGCATGCATTATTCAAAAGGTCATTAAAACCCACTTGATCAAATTATAGAGTGAAGTATTTATTCCAATTTTTTATCAAGATAAAAATTTAATATTTTATTCCTCTCATTAAAAAAATCATGGGCAACTGCCATATGTCTCAGTATTTGGTAGTTTTAGCTTGTCTTTTGTTTAATATAAAGGGCAAGTTTGATCATTATGTCTAATAAAATCAATGAAATTATTTGTGATTTTTAAATGTGATTCTTAATTATTCTCAAAATCAGACAAGCCAGCCCAAAACACATAGAAACATGCACGTTCCAAAAGCTTACCAAGGCTTTTCTCATACATTTTACTAAAAAAGTTAGGTAATAATTTTGCTCCATATGGCATTGCATTATAACAAACTCAATAATGAGAAACAGCATTTAGATTTATCTTCTTTATAATCTATTATAAAATAAACATGAATTAATTATATTAGGTTTTCACCATTTTAATCTTCACTATTTTTAGTAATCTTTCTTAGATATATTTCATGATTTATTTCTCCGTGACTTTAATAATATCTTTTGGAATACACGTTAACACATTTGTTTGAATTGTGAGCTGGAGGGTGTCCTCAGCTTGCCAAAAGACTAAGCTGGCTATTGGCTTTCCAAACATGTCATTAGGTAGCATCTCCATCATTACTAGTAGCTAAACCTCAGCCTCAAAGGCCTGACAAAAATATATTTAAAGGGCGTGATAAAATAATACTCAGCTCTTCCTCTTAGCAAGTTGAACCTCTTGCCTCTAAGTGGAAGGGCCTGATGGACCTATGGGAAGTCTTGTAATGCGGCCATTTGGGTTTACTTACCAGACATTGAGCAACAATGATTTGAATGTCTGGGTAACAAATCCATTTTTAAGGTAGGTGTTTTCCACTCTTGGCTTTCACAAAATTAAAGGCAGAGCTAGTTATTATAGCTCAGAAGGAGTCCTAAGAGTTGAGGGCATTGGTGTAACAAAATTATCACCTACTCCCATATGTGAATAAAGTTTCTCAGTGCTTGCAGATAAAAAGCAAAAATACAAAACAAAAAGTGAGAATAAAATTGATGCCAAATCTGCTCTGCTTAATTCTAGAAATAAGTAATATATGCACACAGCAAGTCCCAGTTGAAAAGACAATTTACAGCCTACCTCTCCAACCAAGGTGGATTTATAGTGATATGAAATATGGTGGGGCTCTAAGCTCCTTCTTGACAGCTGGGCCTGGTTATAGGGACCTGCCACTTTTTCATCCCCTTCTGGATCCAGGAGATAGATACATGAGCTGCTGGGAAAATACAGCAACAACTACAAAATCATATCACTAAGAGATGCACTCCAAATATAATTTTACTCTTCATATAAAAGAATTTATTAACCTTTGTACTGTATTATTTGAATTGCTAAAATATGAATCAATAGTAATTGTAGTGAGTATACAATTCAGAAAAAAATGTAAACACCCAGAGCCTTTTGCTCACAGGAAGTAAGATAATTTTGATTTATATACATGTTTCTGCTGCAGAATTTTATGAAAGGGTGATAATAAAGTGCTTTCAAGCATAAAATTATATGCTTGATAAAGTTCTAGGAGGGAAGTAGAATGGGACTATCTATTCAAGGAGAAAGAAAGAAGTGATAAAATTTCTGACCATCAAAATGGAGATTGCACATATATTATTTTTAAATAGATAATGGTAAGTTTCAGATTGCTGTGGTATTTATTTTCTATTGAATAAATTTGAAAGAAGGATATAACAATTTTATTTTTAAATGTCACCATTTATAATCTACCAGAGACATGTCCTTTGTGCAAAAGTTAAATATTTCCTTAAAAATAGGTGAGAGAAGTTTTACAATTTTGTCCAGATTCTCTTTAGGAGTGAGCACAATGGTTGAAGAATTGGGCAGAGGCAGTGGATGGGTGGCAGGCAAAGGAAACAGGCAGAGACAGAGAGGCTAGACAGAACCCAGCATGTCTAGAAAACCACAATAAATGCTTCT
This sequence comes from Tolypeutes matacus, assembly GCA_026826555.1. NCBI lineage: Eukaryota > Metazoa > Chordata > Mammalia > Cingulata > Chlamyphoridae > Tolypeutes > Tolypeutes matacus. The sequence continues at coordinate 847,567 of JAKSZT010004976.1, forward strand.
ATATAAATAAAGCTGAGGATCTGAATGGGGGGAAGGCTGCAATGAGCCTGGCAGACAGGAAGATGGTTGATCATAAAGGCTTTGGGTGACAAGCCAAAGAGGATTCTGGAGTTCCAAGGAAATATTTAAGCAGCAAGCTAGTGATAGCAAAGGCAGTTTGAGAAAGACTGGTTGGGCGCTGTGATGATGCATTGGGAAAGTAGAGGGACAGCAGGCAAGAGACCAATTAGGATGTGAGAAATGAAAAACCATAAATTAGGCAGCAAGGAGGAAGAGAGGTGGAAGGACCTATGTTTGACAAGGAGAATGGGCAAGTGTTTGTGACTAAATAGAAGTGGGCAGAGATGAAGGGACGAGGGAATCTAGTCTCAGGTTCCTGGCTGTTTCTTTGAACACAAACTTATAGAGGATATTGAAAGCAACTGGAGATCTTTAGATAATTTCTTAGATATGATTGTACCAATAGTACAAGAAACAAAAGATAAAATACATAAATTGGAATTCAAAATTAAAACATTTTCGTGCTTCAAAGGGCACTATCAAGAAATGAAAAAAAAAAAAACAACCCACAGAATGGGAGAAAATATCTGTAAATATATTAGATAAGAGTCTCATATCAGACTATATAAAGAACTCTTACAATTTAAAAACAAAGAGACCAAAAAATAAAATAAAGTAAAAAATGGACAAAGGATTTGAATAGATAGTTCTCCAAAGAAGGTATACAAATGGCCAATAAACACATGAAAAGATGCTCAATAACCTTAGTCATTAGGGAAATAAAATCAAACCCACAATCAGATATTACTGCACACCAATTAGGAATGGTTATAATAAAAAAGATGTATAATTATGTGTTGACAAGAATATTAAGAAATTGTTGGTTGGAATATAAAATGGTGCAGCCACTTTGGAAAACAGTTTGGCAGTACCTCAGAAAGTTAAAAGTGATTTACAATAAGATCCAGAAATTTCACTTATTGATATATGCCCAAGCAAATCGAAAATATGTGGTCACATAAAATCTTATACACAAATGTTCATAGTAGCATTATTCCTAATAGCCCAAAAGTGGAAACAACCCAAATGACTATCAACTGATGACTGGATAAACAAAACATTGTATGTCCACACAATGAAATATTCAGCTCTGTAAAGGAATGAAGTTCTAATACGTGGTATTAGATGTATGTGCGTGGTATAGACGAACCTTGAAAACATTATGCTATGGGAAGCGGCTGTGGCTCAATCAGTAGGGCTCCCGTTTACCATATGGGAGGCCCCGGGTTCGGTTCCTGGGGCCTCCTGGTGAAGGCAAGCCTGCCCGCACGGTGTGGTTAGCTGACCCAGTGAGCACAAGCAGCAAGGGGGGGATAAATGAATAAATAAATAAAATCTTAAAAAAAAACAAAAAACAAAACAACAACAACATTATGCTAAGTCAAAGAAATCAGGTACCAAATACCACATGTTGTGTGAGGTCCATTTATATAAAATACACAGAATAAACCAATCCATAGAGACAGAAATTATATCAGTGGTTTCCAATGCTGGGAACAGGGGAGAATTGAAGTGACTGGTAATAGGTAAGGGGTTTCTTTTTGGAGTGATAGATATGTTCTGGAATTGGATAGTGGTGATGGTTGCACAACTTTGTGAACATACAAAAAACTGCTGAATTTTATACTTTAAAAGAGTGAATTTTATGTTATGTGAAATTCTCTGTGAATTATATCACAAACAAAACTATAACCAAGCATGCTGAGATGATGCCAAATTACTTGCCTCAAGCTGCTTGTCCCAGTAAGGAGGGTGGCTTCTCTAGGCCCCAGAAAGATATAAAATACACAAATTTACAATTACTTTTTTTCTTCAACCACACGGATTTTCTTCCCAAGGAGCTCTAAGCCCAGTGCTGTGAAAATTGTCCTAAACCTTCCCTTGTCTAGTGCCAAAGAATATTCTTTACTGCAAACAAAAAGGGCAGGACCACATCTGTTTCCCCTTTTTCAGAACCCAGAACAGTGTTTGGCACCAAGTAGGGTCTCTATTACAGGTAACCTACCAAATGTCCTCATAGCAGTCATACATTTCCTCATTTGCTTATCCCTCCCTCACTCCTGCATTTCCCGTCTTGAACAGGCATTATGTTCTAAGTACTGCTGTTTTAATTCAATTCAGTGAGCATTCATTATAGCACCTACCATGCTCCAGATGTGACACGGAGAGTCAGGGGCTTCAAGGAGACCCAAGAACCCCTGTGCTCATAACCACAGCAGGAAAGCCAGACACAGACCTGAGACACTTTATACCAAGGCTAAGGTGGACACCAAAGCAAGACGGGAAGTTGCCGTCTGTTGGTAGTTTAGTCAGTATGAACAAGAAGGTGTTTTAATCATCTCTGGCCTCCACCATTTGTGGGTACTGATTGACTACTGAGGAATCAGACCTCCTGGGTTCAAATGCTTTGTTGTCTATGACCCCCATGCTAGACCTTTGTGCACTGTGGATGGAGTGACATCTCACATTGGATTGAGCAAGTCGGCAGGGGCGGACTGGTGCCTATGCTAACCTGGGGAAAAGACAGGGAATGTATTAGAACCCACATCTCACTAAATCCCCACAGCATTCTATGTGCAAGATATCCTATCCTTACTTTGCCAGCGAGGGCTAGGATATTTGGGGTGACTTATAGGGTTCACCCCAATCATAGGTGGTAACCATAGGCAGCAAGTGCCACTGGCTAGCTGCAGTACTGATCAGAGAAAGGGACAGAGGCCAAAGCTTCCTGATGTCCTGGCACCTGGCCTGCTCTTTCTCAAGAATGCCTAAAAGACCACTACTGAGCACCATCATGATTAGCCATGGGGTTATCCCTCTTGGTAGAGTTCTGGTGCATATATTCAAAGACTGTAGCCTGATATCCACACTTTAAGTCATTGTCAATCCTACTGAGCATTAAAAATGATCATTTATACCTGACTTGCTTGCAGACAGGATTCCAAGTGGCATGTAAAAGACACTTAAAATAGAATCATGAAAAAATCAAAAGAAGCATAGTGGAGAGCTGATATAAAAACCGGAGTTACTAGATTTGACCTTTATATCTCCAGCTTCCTGAGAGCCATGGCAGTAAAAAGGAGACATATTGAGTTATAGAAGCATAGCAGTGTTTTGTGCACTCCATTCCAAAGTGTCTGATTACAATGAACTTGAACAACTGTGGTGGAAAATCGCTTCAATACTATTTTTCTGGCTTCTAGCTCAAGATAGAAGAGTGAAAGTATTTGTCTTCTATTTTCCACCAACCAAAAAGAAAAAAAAAAAGAAGAAAGAAACAAAAAAATGGAGAGGGAAACTCTAACTTATCTAAAGAAAAAGAGCCACTATACCAAGCACTGCATTGTAAGAATAGTTGGGGAATAAGTGAAATTTGGACCAAACATAAAAAAACAAAAACAAAAACAAAAAAAAATAAGCAACAAATTGCAGAGAGTAAAGATGACCTCCCAGGTTTCCCACACATGACAAAATTTTCCAAAAACAGCGGGCACAGCTATAAAAGCCTAATCAATGATCCAGTGCCTGCCATGGCAATATCTGGGGCATGGAAAGACCCCAAGTACTTCCACACTATTTAGAAGCAGCAAGGAAGTGGGGTAGAGGAGAGGCCACACAGAAAGGCTGCTTAATCAGGAGGCAGGAGGAAGAGGCAGGATAAAATGGGAATATACACCACAGTCCACTAATCCAGGGATTCTTAACCAGCGGTCCGTGACTTTGAATTGAAATTCAAAAAAACATCATTCTTGTGGGGACGTGTTGGTGTGGGTGTGATATATTTATTAAATAATACACAGTATAGTGTGGGCTTGGTAAGGGGTCCGTGGTTTTCACCTGACTGGCAGAGGGGTCCATGGAACAAAAAAGGTTAAGAACCCCTGAACTAATCCATTAAGTTAAAGCTAAGAGACCATACGTGAAACAGCATGGCTAACTTGAATCTTTCACTACCCCAGCTCCAATTCATGCCCTTCCCCTCCCCTGCTGCCCTCCTTTCCACACACCCCTTCAGTGGGTAACAGAAAGAAACCACCATGTGACTGATGCATAGACACTATCCCCCCAAAGGAGAAAAGAACTTAAACAGAAGGCTGATGAAGTGCACACATCAGAAGACTCAACCTATAAAGTGGAAAGTGATTATGAACAAATAGTTCCCCAGAAGTGTGCTGGTTATTAAGCTGTCTTCTCACAGCTGCAAACCCACCCTTCTCACTTCTGCCTTGTGACTCTGGGACTGGGACTCTGCAACCATATTTCTGATCAGTCAGTTGCTTTCCGTTGGGCTCTGCTAAGAGGGTTGTTAGAGGGGAGTTTCAGGGCTGTAAGAAGGAGGTAAGACCTGCTCATCTTCCTCCTGCAACCTTCACCGCAGTAGCCCTTTGTCACTTTGGTGGTGGAAGTTCCTTCCTGTAGCAGCTGTTGAGTCCAGTTTGCAGTTGCTTCACACTCCTAGAACCAGTAAGAGCCACAGGCAGATCAGCTGGGTCCCTTCCTTTTCAACTGAGTCCCAACTCCATGAGACCCTCCTCAGTCAAGTGTGTACTAGTACCAGTCAAGTATGGCCTCTTCTCTGAGTCTTGGTCTCAAGTCCATGGGGTCCTTCCACTGAGATCAGAAACACCCTCACCAGCAAACAGTGTCCCCTCCTCAGAGGTCTCAGGCCCAGCTCTGGAGGACCCCTCCTCTAAGTTACTGTTTCACCATCCTCAGATGTCTGGGTCATAGGTTCTTGGGACTGCCTCCTTCAGAACATGGAGCCACCAGCCCTAACCAAGTAGCAACCTAAACTCAGAAGCTAGATTCCAGCTTGAAGAGATTCTTCTGCTAAAATTTTAATTACTCCAATCTCTTCCCTTTTTTTCTCATAGCATAGACAGATGCTTGGCTGCTTCCAGCAGTTATCTTCATGATACCTCAGTGTTCCCCTTTTTCATTTTCAGTTCTCCAATACTTGCTGACAATATTTTGTATTAAATTCTTTCTGTTAAATTGCCTGATGTGGTTCATTTTTCCTTACTGCATAGTGACTATACAGTAAGTTGTAAAGAAAAAATAGCATAAAGAAAATATACTAGAATTCGACAAAGAGGAAAAACATCAGAGGAGGATAATATTGATCTTGGTAAGTTAAGGGAAGAAATAAAAGCAAAAATAAAACTATGATAAAAATAAAAGTCCCATTAGAAGCACAAGGGGTAAAAAAATGACAGTGCTAAAAGCATAGGCAAGGTATGGATCATAGACTTGAAGAGCACAGAGGGATAAGATTGATTAGAGAAAAATATTAATCAAAGGAGATCTAATATACATACACACATATACATACATGAAGGTGAAGAAAAGAAAATTCAGAAAGTGAAAGAGAAAAAAATAATAAAATAAGCCATTCCTAGAATAAAACAGCTTGAGTGAAAAAAAATGAAAAGGAATACCATGGCTTAGGAAAGACTACACAGAATGTATATCACCAAGAAATATTTGGTGAAGATTTGAAACTTCAAAGATAAAGAAACAATCATATAGGATCCCACGTGCTTTAGTTCCCTAGGCTGCTTAAAGCACTTACCATTAAATGAGTTGGATTAAATAATGAGAATTTAGTAGTTTATAGTTTGAGGTCATGAAAATGTCCAATCAAGGCACTATCAAGGCAGTTCTTTTTTCCTAATGACTGGCTGCTGGTGATCCTTGGCTTCTCTGACACATGGCAAGAAACTTGGCAGTATCTGCTGGTTTCCACCTCTTCTCTTCTTGTTTCTTTGATTTCAGCTTCTTGCTTCCATGGCTTTTCTCTCTCTCTGTCTGCATTTCATTTTCTTATAAAAGACTCCAGTAATAGGATTAGGACCCATCCAGAATGATGTGGATCACACCTTTAACTGAAGTAGTGTATAACCAAATTTCTACTTACAATGGGTTTATACCCACAGGAATGGGTTAGATTTAAGAACATATTTTTCTGGGGTACATACAGCTTCAAACCACCAAACCCTACCCACTGGATCCCCAAAAGACATGTTCTTTCTACATGCAAAATACATTCATTCCATCACAGTATCCCAAAAACTTTAAGGCATTTCAGTAACAATGCTAAGTACAAAGTCTCATCAAAATTGGCTATAGGTGTGGTCTGTTCTGGGGCAAACAAATCCCCTCTATCTATGGACTTGTAACATCTGGAGGAGAAGATACCTTCTTCCAACAAACAAAGGATGGACATTGCCAATGTAAGATAAACATTGCCAATCCCTTTGGAAGAAATTAGAAGGAAAGCAAGGGCATGGGCCCCAAATAATTCAGAAACCCTGCAGAGCATATTCTATTAGATTTCAAGGTCTGAAGGTCATCTATGGATCAATGTCTTGCCCTCCGATTCTGATGGAGTGCCAACCTCAACCCTCCCTAGTGCTTGCACAGCATCCATGCTCTCCCCAAACACTGGAGTGAACCCTGTACCCTCTGAGAACACTGGGATCATGACCAGACTCTCCACAATCCATGGCAAATAGGGTCCACACTCTGAAAGCACTGGGGTGGTAGCACCGTTCCTGAAAAACAGTATGGAAGGCCTGCCCTCTCCAAGTTCTGAGGCAGACTCACCTTTTACACACACAAGTGGGCCCACTCTCTTGGCTCAAAAATATGTCTTTGGTCCAGACTTCAGCTTCCACGGTTCTGCCTTTGAGGGGTTTGTTCCTTCAATCTGTCCCTTTTCTGTCCCTTTTAGTCCAGGCTGGCAGTGGTTTTATTCATACTGATCTTGCAAATAACTTGTCGGTTTTGCATGTAGTACACAGGAGTCCAAACCATCAGACAGTAGAACTTTCCACACATACTTCCTGAATAACTATACCTCCAGTCCTGAGTTATACAATAAAATGACTGGCTGATTGCAAATTCAGTTAAATCCCCACATGGGGCACTATTTTTCTGGAGCCTTGCTTTCCAGAAGCTCAGATTTTTCCAAACCATCAGTTTCTGGTTTCTTTGTGCCCAGTTCAGTTCTCAGCTTGCTTCTTTCCTCTTGCATTTTAATATGATGCATGGGGAAACCAGGCTGCACTTTCCACACTTAGCTTGGTAATATCCTCAGCTAAATGTCCAGGTTCATTGCTTTCAAATTCTGCCTTCCATTTGACATTAGAACTCATTTTTCCCCAAGTTCTCTGCCACTTTATAACAAGGACCACCTTTTTTCCAGTTTCCAGTGACACATCCATCATTTCGGTCTAAGGCCTCATCAGAAGTAGCTTTAGGGTTCATATTTCTACAGCCTCCTCAAGGCAATCTAGGCCTTTTCTATCGAGTGCCTCACAATTCTTTCAGCTTCTATCCATTAGCCAATTTCAAAGCCATTTCCACATTTTTGGTATTTGCAATAGCAGCATCCCAGTCTCTGGGTACTAAAATCTGTTTTAGTTTTCTAGGCTGTTTAAAGCAGATATCATGAAATGGGCTGGATTAAACAATGAGAATTTCTTAGTTTACAGTTTGAGGTCAACAAAATGTCTAAATCAAGGCATCATCAAGGTAGTACTTTCTTCCTGAAGACTGGCTGTGGGAGATCCTGGATTCCTCAGCCACATGGCAAGGCACAAGGAGGATTTTGCTGGTCTTTACCTTCTCTTCTGTGTTTCCTTGATTTCAGCTTCCTGCTTCCATGGCTTTTTTTTTTTCTGTCTGCGTTTCATTTTCTTATAAAGGATTCCAGTAATAGGATTAAATCCCATCCAGAATGAAGTGGTTCACACCTTAACTAAGGTAGCCTTATCAAAACATCCTACTTACAATGGGTTTATACCAGCAGGAATGGATTAGATTAAAGAACGTGATTTTCTGAGGCATATATTTTCATGAAAGTGCAAGTCACACATAACGGGGGAAAATCAGTTTGATCTCAGGGTTCTCTAGAGCAACATTGTATGCAAGTAAAAAGTGAAATAATGTTTTAATTTATTAGAGGAAAAGTAATTTGAGCATTAAATTCATAAAAAGTTGTTCTTCAATAAAAAATACCCAAATAGGAAAGGAAGAAGTAAAACTTTCATTATTCACTTATAATACAATCCTATATCTAAAAAATCCTTAAAAATCCACATCAAAGCTACTAGAATTAACAAATGATTTCAACAAAGTGGCAGGACACAAGGTTAGTATGCAAAAATCAATAGTGTTGCTATATACTACTGGGTACAATCTGAGAAGGAAATCAGAAAAGAAAATCCATTTATAATAGCGATTAAAACAATCAAATATTTAGGAATAAATATAACCCAGGACATAAAGGACCTATATTCAGAAAACTACAAAACATTGCTAAAAGAAACTGAAGAAGACTTAAATAAATGGAAGGACATTCCATGTTCATGGTTTGGAAGACTAAATATTGTTAAGCTGTCAATTCTACTCAAACTGATTTATAGATTCAATGCAATCCCTTAAAAATCCCAGCAACCTTTCTTGCAGAAATCAAAAAGCCAATAATAAAAATATATTTGGAAGAGTAAGTGGCCCCAAATAGCCAAAAATGTCTTTAAAAAAAAAGAAAGAAGTCAGAAAATTCTCACTTCCTGACTTTAAAGCATATCACTTAGTTACAGTGGTAAAAACAGCATAATACTGGCATAAGGACAGATAGATTGACCAATGCAACTGAATCAAGAACTCAGATGTTGATCCTCATATCTACAGTCAAGCGATTTTTGACAAGGCTGTTAAGCCCACCCAGCTGGGCCAGAACAGTCTATTCAACAAATGGTGCTGGGAGAACTGGATAGCCATATGCAAAAGAAAGACAGAAGACCCCTATCTCACACCTTATACAAAAATTAACTCAGAATGGATCAAGGACTTAAATATAAAAACAACAGCCATAAAACTCCTAGAAGAAAATGTAAAAACATCTTCAAGATCCTGTGGTAGGCAGTAGTTTCTTAAACCTTATGTTGAAAGCATGAGCAACAAAAGAAAAAATAGATAAATGGGACCTCCTCAAAATTCAACACTTTTGCACCTCAAAGGACTTTGTCAAAAGGGTGAAAAGGCAGCCGACTCAATGGGAGAAAATATTTGGCAATCACATATCTGATAAGGGTTTAATATCCCTTATACATAAGGAGAGCATACAACTCAACAATACAAAGACAAAGTATCCAGTTAAAAAATGGCTCAAAAACTTGAAAAAAACAATTGTCCAAAGAAGAAGTACAAATGGCTAAGAAACACAAAAAATGTTCAACATCACTAGCGATTAGGGAAAAGGAAATCAAAACTACAATGAGATATCATTTCACATCTATTAGACTGGCTGCTATTAAAAAATCAGAAAACTGCAAATGTTGGAGAGGATGTTGAGAGATAGGAACACTTATTCATTGTTGGTGGGAATGTAGAATGGTACAGCCACTGTAGAGGACTGTTTGGCAGTTCCTAAGGAAGTTGAATATAGACTTGCCATGGGACCTGGCAATACAATTGTTAAGTATATACCCAGAAAAACTGAGAGCAGTGACATGAATAAATATCTGCACACCGATGTTCATAGCAGCATTATTCACAATAGCCAAAAGCTGGAAACAACCCAGGTGTCCACCAATTGATGAATGGATAAACAAATTGTGGAGTATACACATGATGGAATATTATACAGCAGTAAGAAGATATGAAGTTGTGAAACATATGACAACATGGATGAACTTGGAGGACATTATGTTGAGTGAAGCAAGCCAGACACAAAAGGACAAATGCTGTTGGATTGCCCTATTATGAACTAAATATATTATGTGAAATATCAAATTATAAAGATGAAAGGAGATTAGTGATTATGTAGGTGTGAGGAAGGAATGCTAAGGGGGGTAGAGTTTTTCTTTTTGGAGTAATGAAATTGTTGTAAAATTTTTGAGGGGATGAATGTACAACATTGTGATTATACTGAAAGCCATTGATTATACATTTTGGATAAAATGGCTAGAAAGAGCAGCTGTGTACAGTGGGGGAAACATAAAGAGATTGAGAGGTGAGGAATTTTCTTGTTTGTTTTTCTGTTTTTTTGTTCATTATTATTAGTGAAATAATGAAAATGCTCTAATAATGATTGAAGTGATGAATGCACAACTATGTGGTTATAGAAATATCATTGATTATACACTTGGGATGAATTGTATGCTTTATTGATGCATATAAATAAAATTGATTTAAAAAAAAAGTTCTCCATGTATAAAAGCAAAGGACATATTTTCCAACATGTCAGAATTTGAGGAATAACATTCATACACGGAGACATCCTGAAAAAATGACTTCCAACTAAAAGTGTAGGATTTCATAAAAAGTAATCAGACAAGACAACATGAATGAAATGCAATAATAACAATAACAATAGAATTAGCAAAAGACAATAGAAATTGACCCAGAGAGATCCAGATATTGGAGTTATTAGATACAAACTTCAATATAAGTTTGCTTTTTATGTTAAGGAAAGTAAGAGAACGGAGTGAGAACATTAGCCAAAAATCAGAAGCTACAACAGCTACAAAAACAATCAAATGGAAATGTTAAAAGTGGAAAATAAAATAACTAAAATTAAGAATGACTGAGTTTAACTACAGATTAGACCCAGTTAAAGAGAGAATTAATGAATTGAAAGGTAAATTTTAAGAAAATGTCTAGACTGAAGATTAGAGAGGAAGAAGAATTAAAGATAGAGAAGAAATCTTAAGAGACATAGAATGTATGAAATATATCTAGCATGTGTATAATTGGAGTCTGAGAAGGAGAGAAGCAAGAAATAGATCAGATTTGATACTTGAAGAGATGATTTCTGAGAACTTCCCAGTACTGGTGAAAGACATCAATCCATGGAACCAATAAGTCCAAATTCCAAGTGGGATAAATAGAAAGAAAACCACAACTAGGCACATCAAAACAAAACTTCTGAAATAAAATAACTAAGGTAAATTCTTAAAGCAGCCAGAAAAAAGATATACTTCAGTTTGACTTCTCAACAGAGGCAATGGTATCTTCAAAATACTCAAATAAAAAAACCTTCTAACCAGTGAAAATATAAAAAAAATAACAGTGGAATAAGGGTATATTAAGAAACACACACAATGAGAGAGTTAAATGTGTGCAGGCCTACAATAAAATAAATATTAAAGGGAAGAGGAAAATAATCTTTGATGAATGTTTGTAAATTTGATAAGGAATGAAGGCAAAGCTAGACAAATATGTGAAAATTAAATAAATATTGGCTGTATGAAAATGTCTTGTGGAGTTTAAAACATATAGAGAATTCGTACACATGGCAACAATAATTATATTTTGGAATAAGTAGAATTAAAATGCCCAAGTTCCTACCATTTTTTGAGAATAAGTAAAAGTGTTAAGAATAAGAGACTTTGATAGTGTTATATACTGAAATCTTTATGGTAAAAATTACACAAATGTAGCAAAATAATGTATAACTATCAAGTTAATAAAAGGGGAAAAATGGAATAATAAAAACAATCAAAAGAAGGCAAGAAATGGATATAGAATAGGCAGGAAATTTAGAACTTAGGTATATGACAATTATGCCAAAATACAACAATTATTTCATTAAAGGTAAATGGAAATTTTTTTCTAATTAAAAGAGGAAGAATTTTAGATTGCATAAAGAAAATAAAGCACAACTAAATTGTACTTACAAGAGAGCCATCTTAAATATAGAAAAAGAAAAAGTTTGAAAGTAAAAAAGAAAAAAATATAAAAATAAAACAATAGCTAGAAGGAATTTGTTATAACTATGTTAATATTAGACAATGATACTTTAAGGCACAGAACATTTATCAAAGAGGAATATTTGATAATAATAACGGATTTAATTCACTAACAGTATGTCTAATACTAAATTTGTATATGTCTGGTGAGATAACTTCAAAATATAGGGCAACAATCAATAGAACTAAAAGGAATAATGGACAATTCACAATTATGGTGGGAGACTTTAACTTGCTACTGTCGATTACTTATAGAATAAGTAGACAAAAAGTCAGTGGGGAACAATAGAACAATGAACAATATGATCAAGAAACTTGACCTGTTTGATTTGCATGGAATGCTGAGCTTAATGTCTGCAGAATGCATTTTATTTTCAAGTATACACAGAACATTAAAATAATTTGTATGCTGAGGTATATCCCTATAAATTTCAAAGGATTTAGATCATTCAGAGGATCTCTTCTGACAAGAGTAGAGTTAAGGTAGAAATCAACAAAGAGACAACTATAAAATGCCCATATGTTTGCAAATTAATAAATACAATAAAATAACCCATGGAAAAAGAAGAAAGCCCAATGGAAATTAGAAAATATTTTTAGATGAGTTATTTTAAATTTATAACATATTAAAACTTGTAAGTTGTAGCTAAAGCTGTGATTAAAGGTCAATTTATAGACTTACATGCATATATTAGGAAAGAAGAAAGATTGAAATTCAATGATATACATGTATCTATCTCAAGAAATTATAAAAATAAAAACTAAGCCCAAAGTAACTAAAAGGGTCAAAATAATCAAAATAGCAGAAATTAATGATATAGACAATATATAAACAATAGAAATAATCAGCAAAATGAAAGGTTGTTTCTTTGAAAGACTAATAAAGTTGATAAACCCTTGGTGAGACTGATCAAGAATAAGAGTGACCCAAACAACCAATACCAGGAATGGAAAATGATTTAACTACAGGTTTTACAAAATTTATAAACTAAAGAAAAAAGACTCTTATTTTCAATTGTTCATGGAGCATTTACAACAATTTTATATATGTTAAGCTATTAGGAAAAGCAGTATATATATCACAAAAGCATCAACACCACATTTTATTACCACAATATAGTAAAATCAACATTGAATAATATTAATAAAATAGCAAAAATGATGTCATATAGCTAAAGCTGTGCTCAGATAAAAGTTTTTAGCCTTGAAAACATATCATTTAACAACAAGGAGCAAAATATATAAATTAAGTAGTCGATTTGGGGAAAGAGAAAAAATAGGAAAGTTAGCCTTAGAAAAGATAAGAAAAGAAATTATTTAGAGTAAAAGTAGATATTGGTGAATTTGATAACAAAATAAGTAGAAATAAGTAACAACCTCAAGAGGTGATTTGAAAATACACATATGTATACACATTCACAAACTCACATGTGCATATCCCTATATATGTTCATGTATGGATGCAAAACAAAATTAACAGAATAAAATAGTACAATTCAAAATGAGAAAGTTAAAGAAACTATAGATACAGGAAAAAATCAGGGAATTTCACAATGAAATAAAAAATAAATACTTAATGTAAATAAATTTGAAAACTCATATGGACTGGATGATTTTCCAGAAATACATAAACTAACAGAACTGATTCCAGAAGATCCAGGAAGCCTGAACAGATTCATGACCATGGAAAATGTTGAGGGATTTTTCAGAGTACCCTAAAAAAGCATCCTATATAATAGAGGTGACCAATAACAGAAACAAAAGAGTGGTATTTGTTCATATGGAAAGGTCTCCAAGGTGCACTGTTAAATTGAAGGAACAAGGTGCATATAGGCAAATATCCACATTTATGATGCAAAAAATGTGAATGCATGCACACAAATGTGTGTTTCGCTGTAAGTCCACATATATTTTCTGAGCACACAAGAAACAGGAAATATTGTCTCTGGAATACTGAAATTTTGCACTCATGCATGTGGGATTGGAGGAAAGCTAATTTTCCATTGCAAATCCTTTTGTTCTGTCTTTACCAGTTTTACCACGTGCTTGGCATTTTTTTAATGTAGACAAGAAATTTTATGGATTATGCCAATGTGAACTTCTTATGCATATTTCCTATGAACAACCCCAGAGAAAAGCTGTAGGAGTAACTTTGAAATGTGAACTGGTGATGCGGAGGGTTTGAGCTGGTGCTGTAGCTACTTGGTCTCACATGGAGTTTGGAATTGGTGAAATCCCCATAGATTAGGTGGAGCTCCCAAACCCTTCTTCACCTTATTGGTAATAATAGTAATAATAACAACCCCAGCTTGTGGCTCAAGCTCTCTTTTTGACCAGAGGCAAAAGAGTTAGCATAACCCATTTTTTCACCATGAAATTATAAAATTGGGAGAATGGTTTCTGAAATGAGAAGAGTGGTTAATACCCGCAGCTGTCAGTCTTTAGCAGAAATTTGTCATATTATACAAAGAATTAATCTTCTCCTCCATTAAAAATATGACTAAAGAATTAAATAATTTTTAGTGTAATAACTAAGGCAAGCAAGTCTTGCTTGAAAATGAGAATTTCTGAACTCCTAATGAACTGTTTCCTTTTCAGCAGTTTTCTGATCATAATTGCTAAGATCCAAGACTCCCCCAAAGGAGCTATTAGGTGAAATAATTTCCAAGGTAACTCATCTGCAGGAAAGGACTTAGGAATAGGCAAGCCCTAGTGTGGGAATCAGAGACTATGGCAGACTGCTATGTTTGTAGCCCCAAAGAACCACACCCCCTGGTGTCCTCACATATGTATACTTATATAGGCCTAATTCCACCTTGCTCTGCCTGGCAAAGTGACTTGCTTGGGTCAATGGGCCATGAGCAGGTGTGATTCCAGCAGAGGCTCGATAAACACTTGCACATTTGGGCTCATCATCTTGGAACGCTCCCTTGTAGAAGTCAGCTGCCATCTAAGAGGTCTAACTAGATTGAGGACACTATGCTGTAAGGAAGCCCAAGCAAACCAGGTGGTAAGATCATGTGGAGAGAGAGGTGTCTGGCCAGCTCCCAACCCTCTTAGCTGAAGCACAGGATATGTAAGCATAGAAATCCTTTTGGATGTCATAGCCCCAGCATAAGCTACCTAGAACAGAAGAACTGCCCAGTGGAACCCCAGCTCAGATTCATTATTGTTGTTAAAGTCACTAAGTTTTGGAATGCTTTGTTACTCAGCAATACATAACTGAAACAGAGGGCTGGGGGTCTTAGGTGAGGTACACCTTGAAGAAGAGTTAGTAGGCACCAGAAATAAATATAAACGGTGACTATATTTTCACAATTAATGGTAGCAGAGCACTCACTACTTATTTTACAAGGATTCTGTAGGTTAGTGGATCCATTTTACTCAAGAAGTTATCCCTTGACTAGGAGCAGTGACATCTCCTGTGAGCTCATTAGAAATACAAATCTCAGGTTTACTTCAACGCACTGTGTCAGAATCTGCTTTTAAAAAGATTTCCAGGTTTCACGTGCACCGTAAAGTTTGAGAAGCATTGGTCTACATAAAAGGGTAGAGATCTGGGGCTTGCAATTCTTCATTTGTGAGTTCTTGGGTGTTGCCAGGGCTGCTGGTCCAAGGACCACGTTTTGAGTAGTAAGAATGTACAAAGTCTAACCCTCTGCACACAGAACTGATTTTTTAAAATTAAACTTTTTATTTTGAAATAATTTCTCACTTACAGGACATTCTCAAAAATAATACAAAATTTATACAGAGAACTACAACATACCTACCTGCCTGATACTCAGATCTATCAATTTGAACATTTTGCAACATCTGCCATATCATTATTTCTTTCTTTTTATCTATCTATCTATCTATCTATCTATCTATCTATCTATCTATCTATCTATCTATCTATCATCTATCTATCATCTATCTATCTATCTATCTATCTATCTATCTATCTATCTATCTATC
>JAKSZT010004976.1:863355-919905 GCA_026826555.1 Tolypeutes matacus
ATCTATCTATCTATCTATCTATCTATCTATCTATCTATCTATCTATCTATCTATCTATCATCTATCATCATCATCATCATCATCTGTCTATATTCATCTATTTTCTAAACATTTGAGAGTAGGTTGCATATATACTCTTTGGACACATAATACTTCCATTTATATTTCCTAAGAACAAGGATTTTCACTTATGTAACCACCTTAGTTCAGTTAACAAGTTCAAGAAATTGAACATTGATTTAAAGCTTTCAGTCCATATTCCATTTTTTTCATATGTCCCAATAACATCCTTTTGGTTCTTTTCTCCTCCGTTATTAGATCCAATCCAGGATCATGTATTGCATTTAATTGTCATTGTCTCTTTAGTGCTCTTCTTTTTTTAAATTGCACAAACATGTACAACATCAACTTTCCTATCTCGACCACTCCCAAGCACACCATTCAGTGCAATTAATCATGTTCACAACACAGCTGTATTTTCAGCTACCTGTGAGTTTGTTCAGAGACCTTGGAGGGAGCCACTCATCTGTTGAAAAGCCCCAACTATGTACCAAATAATCAGCCATTGATGATTCAAGCCTCAAAAAGTAAGTGACTAGGCCAATGTGACCATCTTTAGGGAGAAATCAGTAAACAGAGCTCTTTGATAGCTGTCAAAGCAGTGATACTGTATTGACTTAGAAGGGGAAGGTAAAAGGACGTGACTGTACCTGAGAGGTTGAGGCTTTGAAGGGCAGACCTCTTGAGCCTCTTTGGCGCAGGGTCTCTGAGGCCCTGGACTCCGAACACCTGAAAAGCAGGGCAGTGGATCCTTAATGCTAACAGGCACAAGAATAATTACTGTCAAAACACAGATGCCCAGACCCCACCCTTGAAGATTTTATTCCAGTATGTCTGTAGGGACTTCAGAATCTGCATTTTACCAAGACACCTGCAGGGCGTTAACACGGGATATTCTAGGATCACTTTTTCACAGTAACAAGCTGTGGTATGCTGTTAAACAGCTTTCTGGAAGAAAAGCAAAACAGGACTGTGACAGTTTGAGTCTTTTGTGGACCTCAGAAAATCCTGTTCTTAAAGCTAATTCATTCCTGTGTGTGTAAACTTACTGCAGGTGGGATCTTTTGATTAAATTACTTCAATTAAGGGCTTTTGATTAGATTGCATGACCCAGAGTGGGTCTTAATCCTCTAACTGGAGTCCTTTATAAATGGAGGAATAAAAAGCCACAGATACAGAAAAAAGCTGCAGTGACAGAAAAGAACACAGATGCTAGAGCAAGCCACATTAGCCAGACGCTGAAGGCAATGAGGCCCAGAGGAGAGGGGAGAGATGAGCAGATACTTCCCCGGCTGCAGCTCAGGGAGAAAGCATCTGCTGATGATGCCTTGGTTTGGACATATTCACCTCCTCAAAAATGTAAGCTCTTAACCTAATAAATCCCCAGTGTAAAGGCCAATCTATTTATAGTATAGTGCAATGGCAGCCTTTAGCAAACTAAAATAAGTAGAAGACCCTGATTTTGTAGCATTTGCCTATTTCCTTGGTATAAATACTTCTACCCTGGTGGACTGCAAGCTACGAATATTTCAATAGCTGATGCCCAAATTGATGCATATTTAAAAGTTGGCTCTTAAATATATAACACGTGTGAAGTAGCTTTTCCTTTTGCAGTACTAACACTAATGCTAATGCTAAGATTAATACTAATACTAATGGGACAGCAAATGCATGTTGAGAGTATGTTGTTTACTGGGCAATTTAGGTACATTACCTGACAATAGCCTGTGGGAGGCAGGTAGAAATAAGGAATTTGAGGCTTACTGAATGCTCTTAAGGTTTGTCGTGCATTAACTGATGGAGCCCAGAGCATTGGTTTTCTGCCCCAAGGTACTTATGGCCCTCCAGTAAGATCACCCAGCAACTACATCATTTGAGTAGGGCTTAGAGGAAGCTTTCTATCTAGAGCCCCATTGCCAGCTGGTGGTGGGGCCATATTGTCTTGGTACTCAGTTGACTCTGCTTTTCACCAGTTGGCAGGAGCAAGGGACTGGCAGAAAGGGCTGCTGGCTCTCCTCTCTGCTGGCTTACATCTCAGGGGACGCAAATACTTCCTGGGATCTGGTACCCCTGGTAGCTGTTCCAGGTGGCAAGATGGTACAGTCTTGTAGCACAAGAGATGAGTGGGAGAGAAAACCCAGTGAATGAGTCCTTCTATTTCCCCATGAACTATTCCAAGACACAGCAGATCATAAGCCCTCAATGAAGAAGTTCCAGGACACCTGTATCCTGTGGTCAGCCAGTAATACATACCCTTAGTTTTGGTCTTTTGCCTTCCCTGCCTTCCTTACTTTCCCTCTCATTACTGCTTCCTTGAGTTGTAGGTCCCAGGAAAGTTAGTACAAAAGTTTTTTGACTCTGGCTGTGGTTTATAAAGAACCAAAAGTAAGAGGAGCCTCAGTTCAAGCTCAGGAAGGGTTTTTTGAGGGTATGTGCTCTCATAACTGCAGCGTCTTCCTTCTCTCTGCCTGGTAGAAATGCATAGAACCTCATGGGGTGACTTGTTCCTGATCTGGTCAGAGCATCCCAGGGCTATGAAGGATGGAAGCCCACCCACCAGCATGTCATCTTCCCCTGGGCAGGACTGAGCTTCAAGGATGGGGAAAAACAAAGTTCTGCTCATTCCTAGAAATCTCAATGTTGGAAAACCAGCCTAAGCAGGAAAGTCTTTCTTTCTAAAGGTCTTTTATTATCTTTATTTTTAAATCACAAAATTAGTGAATTCTCATGATCAAAATCCCAACATTTCAAAAATATGCATTTTGAAAGAAGAAAGCTCTGTAATTTAGCTCAGCAAGCTCATCATTAACAGTTCAGTCCACACATATCTACAACTGTCCTCTTCTTAATGTCTATTCATATCTATATTATTAAAGTGGCATGATGTTTTGCAGTCTCATTTTTCCTTGACTCCTTGCCTTGGACAGCTTTCTATGTACATAAATGTACATATACCTGAAGGTTTTAAAGGGATGGATGGTTTACCATTAATGAATGCAAGTTATGTGCCATTTTAAAATCAGTATCTATTGGTAGACTTTTGCAACAGATTTTCCACTCTCAAATACTATGTTACTTCTTCAGGAAACATCCAAAATCCAAAAGTCCTTGCAGAAGTTGCAATCAAAGATCATTAGGTCCCAGGTGTGGGCTGGCTCCTTGGCATCTCCCATGTCTGGCTACTGCAACAGTCTGCCATTCTGTGTCATGAGGGTAGAGCACATGTGTGCAAGCAAAATTCCATTATTTGCTCCAAGCCAGGAGCATAATGTCACACACTCTTTGTCCAGTTTTGCACATTTACTATCTGGCTCAAATTGTTATTGACAATCTAGGACTCTAAGGTGAAGGAGTGAAAAAGCCTCAGTTAAATTTGCATTTAAGAAATGTGAGATAATAAGGACAAACAGAGCTGTTTGGAAGAAGTATGGGCTGCCACTGCCCCTCCTTCTCAGCTGATAATTGGTCATAATCACATCTTAGTTCACAACCCAGTGCTGCGCTACAGGCTACAGTCCCAAGCAGAGCTGTCCTTGGATTAAAAAATTGTTTTGGTCACTATCATTGCATAACAAGCTACCCCCAAACTGGGCAGCGTAGAACAATGATATTCACCATACTCGTGGATTGTGGGTCAGGGTTTGGATGAACTGCAGTGCAGATGGCTGCCCTCTACTCCTCACAGCTGGGAAAACGGGAACAGAGTGCTACTTGGGCCTTGCTGGCCTTTCTGTACAGGTAAGGACCTCAAGGGGCTGTGGTAATCTGCCCAGGTGGGGCCAGTGCAGGCTGAGCCCTATCTGCTCTTTCAGTGTCTCTGAAGAGCTAGCTGTTTATTGGTCTCTGTAACAGTATGAGATTATTTTATGAATCTAAAAAATAAAAAGACTGTAAACTAATCTATTCTTTATGTGTGACACCCTTTTGATTATACTGGATTCAGTTGAAAGGCCCTTGATTAAATTACCTGTTAAGATTAGGACTTTGATTCTAACACACCAGTAAGGTGTGACTCAGGATGAGTCCCTGCCCCCTTGGTGGGCCGATATAAATGGATACTCACTCAAGAAAACACACAAGAATAGGAGAGAACTTTGCCATGTGACAGAAAGGAGAAGGCTCAAACAGCTAAGACCCCAGGAAAAAGTTGAGCCATTTGCCTGATTGTTTGCATCTGAGAGAGGAAGGCCTGAGAAACAAGCCCTATGCCAGTCTAAACAGCTGAGATTGGGAAGAAGCTGGGCCCACAGAGCCTTAAGAGGAAGAGGAAGCCCAGGAAGGAGAGACCAGGCAGAGATCAGTGACAATCTTGCTTCAACACGTGGCAACTGACTTTGGTGAGACAGCAACCTTGAGTTGGACTTTTTAAGGTCTTGTAACTGTAAGCTCTTACCCCCCCAAAATACCCTTTATAAAAGCCAACAGGTTTCTCGTACTTTGCATTGGCACCCCATTGGCAGACTAATACAGCCTCCCAGGCCAGACACCAAGGAGCTGAGGAGCAGGGCACAGGGTTGGGAGCCCCATGCACCTGGGCAGAAGTCCTGGCCCTGCACTAGGTAAATGAATGGTGTTCTTAGGGATGGTATGTGATGATCCACCTGGTACAGCAGGGCCTATGCCAGCTGCACAGGCTCTCTGCTCAGAACTTTGTGCAAACAGGCTCCAGCCATCTGTGCTGAATTCCTTTTTGCCTGCCCTTACTAGGGCTGAAGGGCAGCAGGGTCCACATCCCCAGGGGGTCAGGACTACCATCCTCCATGGATTGGGTCTATGGTGTGCCCATGACAGAGGCTGGCAGCAGGCCGATCTGCCACAACTTGGGACATTCACCAAGGAAAGGCATTCCTCATCATCTGTTCTGCAGGAAAGTGCCCAAACCTCTGCCTGGAAAGACTTCACAGGCACAAATAGACTTCTCTTCTAGGGAGGTGGGCTTGGAAGGGTATTTCCCATGCCCATCTCCCAGGGAAAATAGGATTAGGAATCTGGGGAGAGCACCTTGGAACCAGTCACATCATGGGAACCCAGAAAACAGTGGGAACCCAGCCTTTGCTCAGCTTGGGGAAAGGCCTTCCTGAGCTCTGGATTTGCAGAACCCTTTAGCCTCAGGGGGGTGGGAAATGGAAGGTCTGGCAACTTCAGAGGCTCTAGGAGGGAGTGGTCAGATCCATTTAGCCCCTGTAGGATGAACTTGATGTGCATAGCTCTGGTCCCTGGGGTGATGGAGGGAGGTCTTAGGTGGCTCAGGGGGCTAGTTCAGACCCAAAGCAAGATGGTTGCTTGTGGGATAAGGTTGCAGCCTGAGGCCACTAGGGCTGCTGGGCTCTGGGGAACTGATTGGCACTACTTTGTCCTCTGCACTGCCTCTTAACCACCCACCCATCTCTACAGAGGACAAATACTCCATTGGAGCCACCAGCTGACCCAAGGAGGAGTCCAAGGACTGGACACTGAGGCACTGTCCCCAGGAGGACCTCCCTTGGGCAAGAGAGCACCCACCCTGTTCCCAGACCCCCACATCAGGGCCCCACCTCTGTCTCAGACCTCACACCCAAGCCCCATGGCCATCCTCTGTGGGATGCCATGTGAAGCTTGGCAACTTCCAGGATGACACGTGTCCTCATGCAACTGGAAGGGACTCTGGATCTTGGCACAATATGAGACAATTTTTTTTTTCAAACAAAATAATTACTATTGCTAATACAGATGAAAAAGGGGAAGGTGGCAGCAGAGTAAGCTTCCCATGACAGCTTTGTATGTAAAGCTGACAAACAGTGGGGGCAAAAGGATGCTAATGGCTCATCTAGAAGGCTGAGTAGAAAAAGGGAGGAAAAAGGAAGGGAGGGAAGAAAGGGAGAAGAGAGGGAGAAATGAAGGGAGGGAGGGGTCTTTTTGAGAACTCCTCTAGGCCCCCAGCACTCTGAGATTGGGGACAAGCCAGCATTCTCTGCCTGCAGGGCCAGCCACCAGTGCCCAGGAGACTTGCCCAGAACCAAGGAGAGACTGCCCAGGAATCTGGAAGGAGGCATGTGGAGGCCATGACCCTGCCCGGACAAAGGAGATGTTGGGACTTTTGATGAATTTAGATGTTCCTAAGTATCATTAAGTAGGAGTCCTACTAGGGTTTCCATGGCCACAGGCCTCTGTGGTCACTCTTCACCTACAGCTGATTCAGGTCATGATTCTTCAAATAATGGATGCAGGGTTACCGTAGAGTCACCATCAGCCTCTTCCTTCCACATGCTCTTGTATACTAGTCAGTGGGATTGGTGAGGACAGCCATAATGGCAATGGTCTGCAGGTTTGAAGCTGGCTTAGCATTTATGCATAGTTGCCCTCACAGGGGCACCAGCAGATAGAGGAAGGCAGAGGCTATTCTATCACTGGGCAGAAGAGAAACCAGAGGTTCACAAAGGACCAGGGATTCCATGAATACATTTATGGCTTGTCCAGGTCTTATCTTGTGAAGTTGCTGATGGTCATGGGTGGTTCTAGGGAGTCAGACACGAGACCAGAGCATCCATCCTTGGTCTCCTCGCAAACTTTGGGAGAAGTTGCAGATCTTATTCCCACTTTTCAGGTGAGCAAAGAGGCTCAGATCACAGAGCCAATGGGTGACTAATCTGGGATTTAAATTCTTTCAGAACCCACGTTCATGAGAAAGGCAGGGCCCAGGGTTCTGCCTCCACATTCTGCACTTTGTCCCTGTATTCAGAAACAAAGGCAGTTTTATTTTCAAGTCCACAAGCTTGCACCTTTGCTCCCAACCCCTCTGCCCTGCAGCTGTGTTACTGAGAGAACAAGAAGGCAGGGAAGCAATGAACAAAACATAGACAGTACATGGAAAAAGAAAACAAACCAATATGTCAAACCTTCAATATTATTGCAAGTAACTATGAATCTTGTTCTTCAAAAATTGAAACTTAGTGGTTACCATAGGTTCCAAGGCGAGGAGGAGTGAAGAATAGAATAGATGGAATGTAGGGCATTTGTAGGACATTAGAATTGTTCAGCATGATCTTGCAATAATGGACACAGGCCACTTCAAGTTTTGTCAAAACCTATAAAAGTGTATGATCCAAAATGTAAACTCTACTGTAAACCATTGACCATGGTTAGTAGCAATGCTTCAATATTTGTACATCAATTATAACAAATGTACTATCCACATGTAAAATGTTAATAGGGGAGAGAGGAAAAGGGAGAGGGTGTTGGGAATATCCCCTGTATTCTCTATGTGACTTTTCTGTATCCTAAAGCTTTTTTGAAGAGAAAAAGAAAAAAATAAGACACTGGGAGAACATATGGAAGAAAATGTCACTGTACATACAGGACAACAGATCTTACAGTGACATTTAGACAATGTCTAAAAATTAAAAAAAAATTCTTATTTCAAATTCTTAATTTTTTTTTGTAGTTTATTGGTTATTTTAAAAATTATTATTTAATTTTCTTATTAATTTTATTTGGTTAGTTTGTTGGCTTCAGTTTTGGAGAGGTTTTGGACCACAGAAGGGTCACAACAATGGCAGGGGAAGATCACTATAACAGGGTGTCAGTGATAGGAGGATGCATGGAAAGGGGTTTACCTGGGACATTCCTCTAAGGCATACGAATATGTTCAAGTGTTCACGGGGCATTGTCTCAGTGGGTGGAGAGCCATACAATAAATGAAAGATTATTGAATTCCCATCCTGGGGAGTTCTGCTATGTTCTCTAATAGGACAGCAAGAATCCCCCAAGTGCAAGGGCAGTGCCTAGTGAAGGAAGACAGACTATTACACCAGGCCCTTGATATTGATGATTCTATTTCTTTGTGAAATTGAAACTTAGCCTAGTATTATATACTGCTTAAGGGTTAACTCCTGAAAGCCTCCTTGTTCCTCAAATGTGGTCTCTCTCTAAGCCAAACTCAGCATATAAATGCATTACCTTTCCCACAGTATGGGACATGACTCCAGGGCATGAGCCTCCCTGGCACTGAGGGATTATTACCAAGTGCCAAATAGCAATGCATCTGGGAAAAGACCTGGACTAAAAGGGGGAAATGGTAAATACAAATGAGTTTTTATGGCTAAGAGACTTCAAAGTGAGTCGGGAGGTCATTATAGAGGTTATGCTTATGCAAGTCTCAGCAGGATCTCATTGTCTTTTACAGCAAACAGTGCCTCAAATAGCGGGTCTCCTGAAGGCTCTAGAAACATCCAGAAACTATAAGCAGGGCTCAGGAATTCGGCACCCTGTCAGTGGGCCTTACTTTTGAATTTATACTCCTCAGTATAACAGAGAGTTAGACTTGTTTATAGGTTCTCTATACCTGGCTCTTCTGCCCCTTTTATTTGAACCTATAATTAGCACTATACTTGATAAATATATGTCTGAGAGACTTAAATCTTTGATACACCCATGTGCCAGTTGAGCCCTGAATTTCAGCATAGTTGCAACACTTACTCTCCAGTTCATTGGATTCACCCAGGACAACTAACAAGGAGAAGATGATAGACAACACCCATCCCAAGGAAAAGAGAGTGTCTGCAACTGCAAGCAAGATAGTTTCATCCATCTGCCCCATGAGATCTAAGCTCTCTCTCAGTTAGAAGCAGAGTGGGCATCACCATGCCAAAATCCTCAAGACTGGGGAATGAACAATGGACTAAAGTAAACTTATTATTATTCTGATGTAGACATTATTATTCTAGCAATGGAAGAACCCTTATCATTGATAAAGGCAGTCGCCACCAGAGGTTCTGAGGCATGGGGGCATTTTCGGGACATTAGAGTTGTCCTGCATGACATTGAAGTGATGGACACAGGTCATTGCATATTTTGTCATAATCTACAAAATTGTACAGGACAGCTTGTAAGCTATCATATAAAGTGTAATCCATAGTTAGTAGCAATGCTTCAGTATGTGTTCATTAATTGTAACAAATATACCACACTAATGAGGAATTTTGTTGATGTGGGAAAGTGTGGGAGGGGAGGGAGTGGGGCATTTGGGAATCCTTTATATTTTTTATGTAACATTTATGTAATCTAAAGTTTTTTAAAAATAAAATTTAAAAAATTAATTAAAAAAAAAAGGAAGGCAAGGAAGAGCCTCCAGGAGTTGCAGTTTCCAGGCATTGCATTACTCCCTGCATGTGCATGGATGAAAATGGATTTCCAGTTAAAATCCTGATGGAGTTTAGGTCAGTTAACCTCAATGAAAAGTGTCCCACATCTCATGGGGGGAGAAAATGCAATCTAAAGTGAATTCCATCCAGAAGACTCAAGTCCAGTTGCTCCTGCTGGTGATACCTTCCAAAGGGAATGAGTCTTTGACCATATCACTAGGCAGAACTGGGCAAGAGCTGGCCCAGATGTGCAAGTCATCCCATACCAGGGTTGGATGGTCCTGAGGAAGCCAATGAGAGCCAGAGGAGCCTTGGGGAAGCTGAGGGAGCATCAGAGAGCTTGAGGGAATCTGGGGGAGTGTAGGAGACCCTGGGGAAGACTGGGGAGCTAGGAAAATCTTGGGGAGACCGGGGAAGCTGAGGGGAGGCTAGGGAAGTAGGGGAAACTGGAGGGAGCATGGAGGAGTCTGGGGGAGCTGAAGGGAGCCAGGGGGAGCCTTGGGGAGCCTGAGGGAGTATGGGAGAGTGGGGGAGAGCCTGCAGGAATCTGGGAGAGTGAGGGAGAGCCTGGGGAAAACTGGACAGCTAGGGGAGAACCTGGGGGATCCTGGGGGTGCTTGGGAGAGTAGAAGGGAGCCTGTGTGTTTTAGTTTGCTAAGGGCTGCCAATGCAATATACCAGAAATAACATAAATTTTATAGTTCTGAGGCTATGAAAATGTCCAAATCAAGGCTTCATCAGGTGATGCTTTTTTCCCTGAGGACTGGCTGCTGGTGGTCCTGGATTCTTCTCTCATATGGCAAAGCACATGGTGAAGCACACTGTGGCTTCCACTCATCTCTCCCATCTCCTCCAGGCCTTGCTGCCTTCAGCTTCTGGCTTCACTGGCACCTCTCAGCTCCTGTGTTCCATTGCTTTCAGCTTCTGACGCCCAAGGCCTTCTCTTTCAGCTTCTGTGGGTTCCTTTCTGAGATCCTAGGTCTTTTCTCTCTGTCTCTGCAGCTCTCTTTCCCTGTATTTATCCCATTCGTAAAAGACTTTAGTAAGAGGATTAAGACCCACCCTGGGCCATGACCTATGAAGTAATCTAATCAAAGGTGATCTAATCAAAGGGTCCCACCTACAATAAGTTCACATCCACAAGATGGATTAATTTAAGAACATGATTTTCTGGGATCCACAAAAGACTAAAACCACCATGCTGGGGGAGTGTGCAGAGCCTAGGGGAGCTTGAGGGAGCCAGGGAGAGCTGGGACAGGGGAGTCTGGGGGAACATGGGAGAGGCTAGGGGAAAACTGGGGGAGCCAGGGGAATTGGGGAAAACCTGGGAGAGCCAGTGGTGTTGGGGGTAGCCTGGGGGAGTCTGATGCTGTTGAAGTGATGGACAACAGTTGAGCCTGGGTCCCCATAATTACTGCAATAAAAATGCTCTTCCCTTTCTCCCAGTTAGAGAAAAATGTAGTCATCTGGATCTCCCTGCTTCTTTTCAGTTTTTTCACTGGGCTAAGTAGGGATGTTAGAACTAATCCCATCTGGTGATTAAAGGTTACACATGGTCAGACATTTATTATGGGAAGTCTGGTCTTCAGAGCATGGAACTGTTGGTTATTCCTTCTGACCTATGCCCTTGGCTGGGGGTTTGCCTCTCAAGGAAAAGGCATGGACCCTGGGCTAAGTACTGATCACCCAGACCATCTTCTCTGCATGAGTCCATGCTTATAGTTGGACTTGACCATTGGAACACAGAACTTTCTATTTCTCTGAATTCTCATGCTTTGTTTAATGACATTTTCCCCTTAAGAAGAAATTCTACAGATGACTGTAGTCTATATCAGGATAATGCTGACTGCTGTAGAAAAAGGACCCCCAGTTGTCCAAAGTCTCAAAGAGACTTTACTGCTTATTCACTGAATAGTTCAAAGTGTGAGCTCTGTGTTGGCCAGTGGGTTTCCCTTATCTTAAGATCGAGGAGTAGAATTTTTCTCCAGAATGGAGGAGCCCCCTTGTCCATATCTGCATCCAGCCTTCAGAAGGGGAGAGTGAGCACAGAGAGGCACAGCTACTTCCAAAAGGCCTGGACTGGAAATAGGCTGTGTCCCTCTACTCCTGTCCTCTTGGCTGGACCCAGTCATGGCCACACCACCTGCAAGGGGCTCCCGTGGAGTCTCCCAGGCATGCAGGAGGAAGAGAAGAGACCATGGACCAAGGGAAGCAGGGCCATGGGGGCTTTTTGTTGCTTAGGTGTACATCAAGATGAAAGAGAGGGTGGAGGCAGAACCCACAGAGGGCCTGGTACGACAATCCACATTCTAAGCTCTTAGATTGGCATTTCTTCTCTCCTTCATAACTGGTTAGTTCAAAATACAACTTTGTGGATGGAGGAAAACAAATCTCAGGAATTGCCCAAGTTCACATGGCTGGTAAGCAGCAGAGCAGGAATTGCATACAAATCTGGGTTTATGTATAGTCCTCTTACCGGAGTCCAATAGCTTGCCACAGCCTGGGGCACATGTCTACAGTGGGTGGACAAGAGTCTCACACTTACTCAGTCCTTTCGGCCCTCCAACCTTACAGACCAAAAGTCCGAACTGCACACAGATAACAAAGATTCAGTCTGTTACTTTCTTGTGCCTAAATAATTCCAAATAAGAAAGCTAGGATCTTATGCATGACCCAGTAGGAAGCCTGAAAGCAGCTGATTTGCTGATATGAGCTAAATGGCTGATTGTTGAAGCCCTGGAAACTGCCTGGAAAGCATTTCTGCCCTTGTCTTTGATACCTTAGACTCCCTCCTATGAATGTCTTACTGAAGCCACGAGGGTGTGTTTGGCAAAGGTGAAGCTTCCCTCTGTCCTGAGTCTTCTCCCTTCAGATTCTGAACCTGACATTTGCCTCTTACCGGTCTTTCCCACCAGCCTCCCCCTACCTCCACAGGGCCACTCCATCCCTGTACCTGAAGCCCTGCTCTGATCTATTCTATCTCCAATTCAACAGCCAACAGCCCCTTCATCTTCCTGGGGGAAAGTTCAGAGTCTTTTGTTTGTCACTCAAGGTCTTCTAGGTGTGCCTCTCATTTCCCCCCAGTTGTACCCCCCATTTTGCAACCATTTGGGCATGGTTGATTGAGTTATGTACTCCAGAAAAAGACATGTTCCATGGGTATGAACATTTCCATGGGTATGAACCCCTCATAAATAGGATCTCTTGAATATGCTATAGTAGTTAAGGTGTGGGCAACTGAATCAGGATGGGTCTTAGGGAGAAGAGAAAAGCTGGAAGTCAGCAGAGCCCAGAAGAGAAAGGAGACATTGTCATATGATAGGAAAACCAAGGAACCCCAGGGATTGCCAGCCCATCA
Organism: Tolypeutes matacus; assembly: GCA_026826555.1. Lineage (NCBI taxonomy): Eukaryota > Metazoa > Chordata > Mammalia > Cingulata > Chlamyphoridae > Tolypeutes > Tolypeutes matacus. Next base: position 875,893 of record JAKSZT010004976.1, read on the forward strand.
GAACTCTACCCACCCTGGGAGGAAGCAAGCCTTTTAACTTCCAAAACTGTGAGCCAATAAATTCCCATTATTTGAGCCACAGCCCATTGTCAGAGCAGCTGGGAAACTAAGATAAGAAATGTCCTGGACCTCCCTTAATGCCGTTAGCACTTTCTCTCTCTCCCTTGTTGCCCTTGTCACTGGTCACTGTCTGAAGGTGATTCACAGACCATCTTTCTCCTATGTTGCCTTTGACTGCATGGAGTGTGTCTGGATGGTCTCCAACATGTGGGCAAGGATCATAATCCTCAACTATGCAGAGTCAAACAAATGAGGTTTTCATTAAATCACATCTGAAGGGTCCTGGCTCCAGCTTTAAACATTTAGAAGATGGCAGGGGTTAATGCTAAAGGCTGAACACAGGGGGTCCCTGATGCTTAGGGATAGATTCTGTCTGCAGCCTTTGAATACTTCCCATCCATAGGTCAAGCTGGAAACTCCAGTAATGGTAATGCTGAAATCTTCAGTCTAATTTTCACAGGGAAGATGGCTGGCTGGAAATTCCAGCAAGAGTGAGTGCTGAAGTTGAGTCCAAATTCCTCTTTTGACCGCTGAAATCCTCAGTTCTGACTTCAAGACCTCCAACTGATTGAATGAGGAGACTTTCCACATAGCTGAAGGCAATCACCTTTGTTGGCTGTAGATGCAATCAATTGATTGTAGTTGCAACGAACTGATTACAGATGAAAATCCCATTTTGAAATACTCCTATAGGAACAAGAAGGCCAGTGCTTGACCAAACAGCTGGACACCATAACCTAGCCAAGTTGACACATGAACTTAACCCTTACACTGCCAATTCCTCTTTCCTTCTCTGGAGAAATCCACTTACCACCATGACTTGGACATGGCAGCTGCTCAATATTGTTTGTTAAATGAATCAATAGAGTAGTGAATGAATGAGTGAATGAATGAATACATTTGCCAAGAATCCAAGGTTTTTTGACTCTGTTTTAGCATCCAACTGAGACCCAGCACTCACAGACCTATTTAACACATCATTCTGCTATATGTGTTGGAAATAATCCTATGTTGGCTCTAGTAGAGTGAAGGGGAAGAGTAAGATTTTGGCTAATGAGTTTGCATCTGAATTAAATTATGCCACAGCCCTCAGACCACTTGTTTCTGACTGTATGAACTGCTGGCTCTGCAGCATGGAGTGATCAAAATGTTAGTTGTTGAACTGGATTAAGTTGGTTATTCAGGAAACATTTATGAGAAAACCAAAAAAGAGCAGAAACAGCAGGAAAGAAAAATAAGTAAGAAAGCTAGTGAGGAGAGAGACGAGATGTCCTTGAGACAAGTGCTTGAACTAATGAGATCCATGCTCCATGGGGTTGGGTGCTTCTGAGGGAGGGACCCAGGAAGAAGCCAGCCCACCCCAGAGCCAGCAGGACCAAGACACTGGCTGGGGTGGGGGTTGAGAGGGAAGGACAACACTGTTCAGGTACAGCAGGAATTTATAGCCATCTCTCCAAAGGATGCCTGGCTGGGACTCAAAAAGAAAATTATCTCCTCAAATGCTTCATTTCTTTAAATTTATGGCTGCAATAACTCCTTGGGTTATCATCACCCTGGCCTTCATGGACTCAGCAGGTGGAGACCCAGCATGAAGAAAAACCTCTGAGGTGCAAGTGATGATGGTGGTGGTTGGGGGTAGGGGGTGGGGCTTTTCTTCTCTCAGCATCATGCTGGACCTCAGCCTTGGGTTCATGTCTCTCATATCTGTCTTCTCACGTCTCATATCTCATGTCTCTTATATCTGAGTCAGACCCCCAGGACCTTGGCTTTGGGTGGGACTTGGTATTCCTCTGCTCTGGCATTTCCAAACCTAGCTGCTTATCAGAATCACCTCAGGGCTTTAAAAAATACAGATTCCTGGGCTCCAACCCTGGACATGCAACTTCAGAAAGGCTGAGGTAGGGCCTGGGAATATGTATTTTGCAATAAAGTTTGCAGACCCACGGTGGAGACTCTGCAAAGTCCCATAGGGAAGGGCAGGGACCATTAGTCCCTCAGGGGTGTAGCCTTCCCCTTTGAAGACACTCAATGCCCATTCACTTTGTTCCCCAGAACCCTTTGTACATTTGGTTGTAGCTTCCATGGGGGTTTCTTCTCCAAGTAAATTATTCTGGTTCTAGTTCCTGTTTACTGTTCCTCTTATGAGCTGTTTTCAGGAATGCCTGCTCCTTTCCTTCTTTTCCATAGACCCCTCACCTGCCCAGGCCCACTTCCTCTTCTTGGCTTTCCAGAGACCTGCTCTGCTCATCTGTTTAGCCCCTGATCACCTGATGCTATTATTGTGCCTCCACATCAGCCTCTTCCCATGTCTGTTGCTGACCCCATGCTAGCTTCCTTTACCTGGAAACTGATCAGTCATTGATGGGGACATTTCTTTGCTCTGAAAGAAATGCGTGTGCCTGTCTGCTGCAGAGATAGGTCCTCAGAATGGGCTCTGCGATGGTTGGGGGTGCATCTGTAGCTTCCCTGGGGAGGATAAATATCTTTAGTGGCTTCTACATCAGCAGACATAGGAATGCCAGAAAATTGCATTCTGACGGCACTGTGCCTACTTACACAGCATGTATTTGCTGATACATGCACTGTGCCCCGGTTGTGGACAGGTAGGGGTGGAAGGACACAGCCATGGCCCTGAAATCAGGAAGCCCCCGCTGATCGGCTCTCAGAGGATCCGGGGCTGTGTGTCTACACCAGGAACCCACTCATGCAACCATGGAAACTTGTGACTCAGGGTTAGTGGTCAAGGGAGGCTCAGGCACCTTGCAGAGAGGAGAGTGAGGAGATGGAACTTGCAGGATGGCCCTCCAGGCCACAACCACAGCCCTGCCTGGCAGCTGTCCCCACCACACCTGGGACTTTGGGTCACTTAGTTGGACCAAGAGGTTCGGCTCCAGCTCCTTATCTGTCTCTTGTAGCTCCTAGAAGAAAACAAAGCCTTCCTGAATCCAAATCTCAAAGGAATTTTTAATCTGCCCTGGACACTATAGCAGTTATTGCCCTAACCTATTATGTCAATCATGGCAATGATTGACATTCGGGGATCTCATTTAATTCCCCTCCCCACGTTACCTGTCAGCATCACTATTTTATAGCTGGGGAGACAGAGGCTTCCCGCGAGGAGTCACCTACTCCCACTCCCAGCCCCACCCTGATACAGGCAGAGACAAGATGTAGATGCAGATACAGACTGTCCTCTCCTGGGGGCCACACCTCTAGGCATCCACTCACCCCAGGACCAGCAGCTCAGTTCTACGGGTCTGACCTGCCCCTTCTGTGGGATTTCAGCCCAGGCCTTCCTGCCTCTCCCATGGGTTTGGCAGGAATCTGCCACATGGGGGGCTCCTCCCAGGGTCCCTGGGGTCCCTGCCCACTCTAGCACTGCTCCCCCAGCTGCCTCCTGAAGCAGAGATCGGGTCATCCTCTGCCCTGACTCCTCACTGATCCCAAGAAAGAGACCCAGTTCTTGTCCTGGTGCATATTGCCCTTTTTTTTTATTTTTTATTTTTTATTTTTATTTTTATTTTTATTTTTTGCATATTGCCCTTTGCACTGGGACCTGGCTGCCTGGCCCCGCCCCTCCTTGTTTGCAGGACCTGGGTCCTACCTGGCCCCCATCCATCCCCTAAGTGCCTCCTTTCATGGAGGTCACCATCCAGGCCCAAATTCCCTCTCCCAATTCCCTGGGATAAATCTGTGAGTCCTTTCTGTGCATAAGGGTGCTCCCACAGCCCTCTGCTCTTCCTGGCCAACCAGGCAAACTCCCTTCCTAGGCCATTCTCAACACAAAAGGGTTCTGCTGGAAGGTGTAGAGGGTAAGGGGTCTGGGGCAGGGGATGGATGGCTCTACACTTTTATTTCTGACAACTTTGCTCTTTCCACCCAGGGGTTGGACTTTCCACACTGTAGCAGTTTGATATTGTTTATGAATTCCAAAAAGATATTGTAATTCACAAAACTAGTAGTGGACAGCTCTATGCTGATGTCCTTAACCTTTTACCATCCATGATGGTGTCCAGGCACATGTCAACCAGATACAGATGGACAAAAATCCAGGATGGTCCTGGTCAAGCTGGGACATCTTGTCAACCCTAGCAAGTGGGGTGTTTTGGCTCTTGGGACATGTGTTCATAACCACCAGGGATCACTGTGTATCACCTGTAGGATAGTTTCTGCTTCAGACCCCTTGAATAATAAAATGAAAGAGTCAACTTGGTGTTTCTGAAGTGTAGGTGTGTCCTGGAGATGTCAGGCCATGAAGCTTAGTGTCAGGTTATATGGGGTTTGCCCCTCAGGCCAAGAAGATGGGTTATAGGGTCTGTGGAAGGTTTTACAGGCAGAATTTTGGTAGCTAAATGTATGATTTTGTTACCTTGTGCCACACACCCCACAACACACTGCTAGTTTGCCCCTGGGATCCACGAAAATATTCACTTTTGAGTAATTTATTGAGAAAAAAGTTCAAGACCCGCAAAGCAGAAGAAAAATGAAAGGAAAAAGTTGGTAGCTTCATGAATTTGGTTGCAGGGAGTGGATCAAAAGAAAGCAGAAGGTCAGAACTGCTTCCTCTTTGTCCTCAAATGTCAAAGTCAACAAACACTTGGAGAGAATCTTGCAGAATTAGTCCCTGGAGAATGTGAAATCCATCAGAGAAGAGGCATGTTGCACAATAAGGAGGGGTATTCATGGGGTAAGTACCATTCTGTTCATTCTGTTCTCATGTGCCCATGTATGAGGCGTAACTCTGAAGTCCCAGACAGATCCCCCACCACAGCAGGAAATTCATCTCACTGCGTTATAGGCACATCTCATTTTCCACTTTCACAAATATATTAAATGTTCTCCCTTGCCATGTGCACACCGTAGAGAGAGAAGTGCAAGGGAATGGGACACCTTTGTGCTCACCCACAAAATGTCCTTTATTTTCGGGGTTTCTCAACTCAACAAGATCAAATTCACGCTGGACCAATTTCTAGCAATGAGCTATATGGGTTGCTGTGGGGATGCCTTATGGAGCCTGAAATGGAACTCCCTTCTCAGCAGTCTTAGGACTTAGATAAATTCACTTTATTTGGAATTAGGGTGCTTAGAAGGATCTTGGCTCAAGCTCTAGAAAGCTGAGCTGAAGGCAGGACATTGAAGTGTTCCCCAGGACATGAGGTAGCTCTCAATTTCTGTCTAGAAAGTGTTGCCTCCGTGCAGCCAGCCAGAATCTGCATCGTGGGATGATAGAAAGGACCAGTGAGACATTCAGTCCCAATGATGGATCATCCAATTACACGTTACTTGATTCTTATGACCAAGTCCTGTGACCTTCATTCTGCAACACCCATCTCTTATTCATTTTAAGATGGGTCTCTCATTTTGGTTGGACATGTTTAGAATATCATTCATCTGGAGAGAAAGAGCTCTGCATAAAATCTCAAATCAAATTTAATTCAACTCAACACACATTTAATAAGGCCTTTCCTCCACATCATTCTACACATTAATGCAGAAAATTTCATCACAAATTAACCTGCACTCAATGCAAAGAAATAAAGAGCTCTGGAGGCAGGGCTTGAGGTAGGGGCACTTTTTAAATAAGTGCCTCAATCAATGAGCATTTACCCAGAGGCAACAAATGCAATCAAGCCTGAAAAAAAATCAATGCATTTTATGTAAAAGCTCATGGAGAGAATGCCTGAGTGATTTTAAGGTTTTCCTGCCACTGACTAGGGAGTGAAGATGTTGTTGAGGGGGAAGGTGGCTCATGGGTGCTGATGGTTCCATCAATATTCTCAAGGAAAAATCAGAGAAGTAATTGGTGGCCCTACAGAGAGACCAGCTAAGTCACAGGAAAACTATCAAACTGTCTCCAGAAGATGAAAATAGTAAGTACCAGTAGGAAAAACTAGTAAGCTGTAATCTTTGTGAATTTGCTGTAGTGTTGTCAGCAGCAAAATATGGAGAAGATTCTCTTATTAAATGGGCCCCCTTTATGCAATAACTCTTGTGAACATGATAGTGAATACATGTGTATTACTTGTTCAGGAGTGCAAACCCAAAATCATGTGTACTGGTATTTGATGCCAATTTAAAAAAATGTTCAAAGGTTTCTTTTGACTGAGTCTTTCACTTTATGCTCTTTGAGAAACTCTTTCCTGGTTGAGATACAGTTCCGGAGATCTTGTGACACCTAAATATTACTGTCCACCATCTTCATTGATGAATATTGTTATCAGAGTTGGTGTTTGTTATCACCCTGATGAGACAGCCTGAACTCACCTCTCATTCTAGCAATCCTAAATTTTACATATCTCATCTCTACAGTCCTTTCACATCCTCTACTGATGAGACACAGAAAGAAGGGAAATGGGAAGTGAGTTTGTTGATGATTTTGTTAGGCCTGGGCCCCTCTTTCAGTCATGGGCAGAGGACGTGAGCATCACAGAGCACCAGACTTGAGCTGACTTCAGGAAATCTGTTGGATATTACCATCACTGAAGGTATGTGATGTTCAAAAAATGATCCAACCACGCAATTTGCCAGGTGATAGGCCTCTTGCTATTCCAGGGCTTTGGTGTCAATGACACCTGAGTTGGCTTCAGGACACCTCAATGTTACTCCCTTGGACTGACCTTCTCTGACTCCTTCCCCCCCAGGGTACTCATCTTAGCCCCAGCCATGCCCATTCCATCCCCCTGCCATAGACTTCACTATTCTCGGTAGTTACTTCATTGGCTGTTGGTTTGTGTGATCATCACTTCCCCTCCACAAAGCCTGAAGCTTCCTCTTATTTATCACTGGAAGCTCCTGGCTCAGAGCAGCACTGAGCCCTGCCTAGGTCTGCAATGAAAATGTGTTGGATGAGTGAGTGAAGAGCTAGTCTTGTACACCCATCTATTAGGACCGAATGACAGTGGGGGCCTAAGGTTAAATGCTCTGAAGTTCATATAAGGCAGGGGTACCTGTGGACTCAGGGTGGTCAGAGAAGGATTTATGAGAAGGTAGTCCTCTGCTGGCCTTGAAAATGGGCAAGATGGATCAGCAGGTGGCTTGGGCAGGTATCCTGAGGACAAGGGGTGTCTGCCTGAGAAAATCAGGGCCTCCATTGGGCATGGAGAGTAGAGGTCAGTCTGTTGAAGTGGCCAGAATGAGGCCTACCCAACATGGCCTCCATCAAACACCTCTGAACCTCCCACCTCTGGGGGATGGTGCTTTGGGAGGATTCTGCATTAACCTTTGACATGCTGGGCTTGGTGCCCATGCTGCTCCTCAGACAGGTACAAAATCCTAACCTTACTAAATATGACAGAAGTGCAAGAGTTCCACTGGAAGTTTGTGTTTGGAAGGCCCCAAAGGAATGTTAAGGAATCAGTCACAGGAAAACCACAACTTGTGGCTCGTGGGCAGGCAGCAACTGATGGGAATGACGTCAGGTTTCTTGCACCTCAGATTGCTGGAAGGGTGCCTTGGGCTGCTGAAGTGGTGAAGGAAGCTGACCCAGGCAGTCTACTTGCTCAAACTTCTTTGCTGTTCTCCATTTCCATGTGGGGCTCAGAGGTGGGATTTGGACTCGTTCATTTTCCAAAGGCTCAAATTGGCTTTTAGAACTTTCAAACTGAAAAATGTACTTTTTTTCTCAGGCCTATAACTTAGAAGTGACAAGAATTTCACCCACAACTTCATAATTCAGCTTCAGTTCTGGAAAAACTGAGCTGAGCTTTAGTCCTGAAGGAGTGATACACAAGTGAAAATTAAGAAAGTTTAATTGCACAGGGAGCCACAGAAAGAAAAATAGTATAAACTACTGTGTTCAAATCATGGTTCTCCAAACATTGATGCTAAACAGTAACTACACCCTTTCCATGGCAGCTGTGCTAATAAAGATCTTCTGCAAACACACACAAGCTGACTCTTTTCTGTGGAGAGAGAGATGAAAGTTTCTGCTGTGCTGTGGATTCTGAATACATTTGCCATGCCTATCAAAGTTGTCTCCATCAAAATTAGTCAGTGTGGGCTGAAGAGAGAAATTGCAGCTGTCAGAGAGCAATGCTGCTCACCCTCCCTTCCAGCCTTCAGTGGATACCTTTGAGAGCAGGAGTCTCTTTGTATTGGCAAGTGTGATGGAAAACAGATAAAGAATGGAGGTAAAAGAATGAAGATTCTGGAGTCAGTAGCCCAAGGGAAGATGCAGTAGTTAGGGTTCTCCATAGAAACAGAATCGACAGGATACATGTGTGTTTGTGTGTATATGTGTGTAAATAACAAGTGATTTATTATAGGAATTGGCTCACATGACCATGAGGATTGGCAAGTCCAAATTCCATAGGGCATTCTGAAAGTTGGAAACTCAATGAAGGTGATGTTGAATTCCCCAGGAGAAACTGCAAGTTGGGAACTCCAGTGAAGGTGATGACAAATTACCCAGGAGAAGCTGGCAGGATGAAGTTAAGATAGAAATTCTTTTTGACTGCTGAAATCCTCAGTTTTCCCTTTCAAGCTTCCTACTGACTAGAGGAGTAGATTCCTCTCATTGCTGAAGGCAATCTCCTTGGGTATAATCAACCGACTTCTGACTTAGAGCAGGGATTCTTAACCTTTTTTGTTCCACAAACCCCTTTAACAGTCAGGTGAAATGAATACTACTGTAACTTATTTATTGCATACAGTCATAAGTGAAGAAAATGCTAGATTTCAGTTAGAGGTCAGAGAAAATAAAGATAATAAATTGATTTTTTTCAATTCAAGCCCATGGATGCCATGAAATCTTTCCACAGATCCCTGGGGGTCCTTGGACCCCTGGTTAAGAACCCCTGACTTAAAGCCATCTATGGAATACCCTTACAGTAATGATCAGGCCAGAGCTTGCTTGAATGAACAACCGGACATCATAACCTAGCCAAGTGGACATATGAACTTAACCATCATAGAAGGAAGAGAATCCACCGGCTAGGCCCTGGATGATTCTGAGTCCTTCATCCATAACAAGGAAGCCTGGGGTTGTGTGGGATTAAAAAGAGGCATGTGAAGGTACTTTACAAACTGTAAATATGGGTGGTTGTTTTTGATAAGGGGAAGTGGGAAACCCTGTGTGGTTAGTCTCTAGCTGCTCATGAGTTAAGGTCATATTTTTGACTTTCCTAAAATCTCCAGACCTCATCCATACAAATGGAGTCTGTCACAAGTTGGGTTCTCTGGGAAGCAATGCCAAGATGGAGTTAGAAGGGCTTATTGGGGAGCAATACTTGTGAGCAAGAGACAGAGGAAGTTGTTTTGGGCCAGGAGCCGCAGACCATGATGACGATTGCTGCTCTCTGCTGGCCAATTGCAAAGCAAAGGCGCTGGCAGAGGTGTCCTGTTTTGGAAACAAATGGTCAGGACTTGTGCCCCTGTCATGCTGGGTCACTGACTAGCATTGATCGGGGAGAAGCATGACCATGGCTCAAAAGCCTAAAGGAACTGTTATCCGGAAGCTGGCAGCTGCCATGCTTGTCACATCTGGGCATGGGAGGGTGGCTCCTGAACAGTGCATCTCTGAGCATGACGTAGGGCCACAGCAACAATAGATAAATGGGTTTAATTGGCGTTTGCCCTCAGTTAGGCTCATGGGGGACTCTGGCAGTTTGGATATTTTGCCTCCCCCCTGCCAAGTGTTCCTAGACATGCTCAGGGACAACCCCAAATGCTATGGGCATATCCTGCAGCCATCTTCTGGGGGTTGGCTCTCTGGTTCTTCTGCTATGCTCCATCTGTGCAGCACCATGTACCTAGGCAGCTGTTTCCATGTGGTCTCTATCCTGGAGAGCCCACCAACACCACCAAGCCGAGGGATGCAGCCCCCAGGGACTCCCTTGTGAGGCGAAGAGGGTGCCATGCTGGCATGCTGATTTTTACTAGCGTGTGCCCTTACCTCATCTATGCTTCTTTCCCCTGGACCTGGTGATCAAAACAGAACTTTTCATCTGGACAGGGTCACTAACAGGTGATGTTTGCATAGAGCTTGGTGATTGGCAGAAACCTGCTCTCTCTGAGTATCTGTTATCCTCATCATCATTATTACTTTATTGCTAATTTTAGAATGATGCATTCCTTGTGACTGAAAGCAGAAGTGAATCTTCAACTACAGCTTATTATTTTCAAGGTGGCTTGTTGGCCCATGAGAAACAAGGACTTACCTGACAACACCTGGCACAAGGCAAGTGCCAGATAATGAATTGCATGAATGAATAGATGAGAACACTTCTGGCTGCTCAGGTTTGACCTTTGGGAAATGGGACCATCACCTAAGTTAGGTTGGACTCAGAAAGTGTCTCCCTCTCTTCCATGAAGCTGAGTGAGGAAGGTAACCCACAGCTTCTACAGGTGTTGTTGATGGATTGCACATTCATCAGGGATTTTACATTTACTAACAGTGTCAGTAAAAGTCTTACGAGCTGACAGAATCTCCCAGGAGGGCAGAAGGAAAAACAGATCTTGGAAGTTGCTATCCTAGCTCCTTTCTGCACTTGTTCTTGGACTTGTATGGTCTATAGCCCTGATGTCACCCATCCTATGGCTCATCACATCACATTTGTGCCCACTGTTTCTGCTCCTGCTTCTGTACTGTTTCCCCAGTGAGGCTGAGAATTTCCTCCCCTGTGAGGATCTGACCTTCTCTTCATCTTTTCCTTCCAGGGATCCTTTGTAGCCATGGTATACAGTAGGTGCTCAGCAAAAAGCTGTCCAATTGGTCTGGCATGGAATTGGCCACCCAGCTGTCTTGCACCTCTGGTTCTGTTCCATGGGAATGTTGAAGAACCCAGCATGAGAAGATCCTGCGCATTCATTTACAATGAAGCACACCTGTGGCAACTGCTACACCTTGTCAGCCTCAGAGTTCAACATTCCTCTCCTCCTTCATCAGGAAGGGGTAAAGAAACCACATCTTCCCAGTGGTCAGCTCTGGCTATATGAATCTTATTTCTTGACCATGAGCTTATGGAGTGGAGTGCACATGGCCTCTCAGAGATCATTCCCGGGGATGGTCTGGGACATATGGGACAGTGTTGTGGGAATGGCAGGAAGCACACGGCTATGCACATGCCTGGCCTCATGTGAGTGGCGCCCTGGCTGTGCCTCCAGCACTGTAGGTGGGAACCGAGTTTCCTTCACTATGGCCTGGCTTTGCCAATCTGAGCCAGTTCTTACCATATGGAGTCTGGGTGACGTCCTCTATGAAGAGGGCCAATAGTCCCTTCTGGATCAGAGGGTTTCTGCAGGATTCAATGATCTAATGTGCAAGAAAGTTTTACTAATGAAGTCCAAAGTCATTAAATGAGGGGCTAAAATTATGTTACTGTTTTACTAAAATCAATACTTTTGCTGGTAAAGGCAGGTAGATGTGGGGCTCTGGAAACTGATGAACTCAGCAGGTCTCTTCTAGAAAATGGAAGAGGGGTGGAGTCTCTCTCTTGCTCTCTCCTTTTCCTTCTCCTTTCTCTCTTTAATTAAAGGGACTTCCACTGGGGGAGTTGGTCTGTTGGGGACCTAAGCTTTCCTGGCTGGTTGGTGCTGCACCTGGCAGGTTCCTAGTACACAGCTAGTTTTCCAAAGGATAATGTAGTACTGGATTTCTCAGCACTGTTGACATTTGGGGGACAGATGATTCTGTATTATAAGACCATCCTATCCATGGTAGGGTGTTTAGTAGCATTCTTGGCTTCTACCTATTAGATGCCATTTGCATTCTCCAACCCCAATGATGACAAATGCAAATGTCTTCAGATTTTGCCACATGTCCTCTAGCGGTCAAAATCACCCCTGGTTCAGAACCATTGATGCAGTCACACCCCTTCCCCTGGAGCAGCTGCTTGTAATGCCTGGTCCATGGCAGAGAGGGGTCAGGGAAAGGCCCAGACCCCTTGTCTCAAGGTGGGCCATCTTTGCACCACCATCCCAGCCCAAGCTCCCTGTGAAGCCTGTTGAGGTTTCTATTGGAACTGCCTCTCAGGCCAGCTTTTCCCTCTACCCCTCTGCTTCCTAATTGCCGTCAGAGTATACCTTCTGCCAGCACATTTCCAATTCTAAGTCTGTTCTGGGTATCCAGCCACAAATGGTAAGCAGCACCTCCTTGATGGAAGGCTAAGTGCCTGGGAACATAGGTTTCCCCACAGACAGCCTAAAGTCAGCCTCTACCACTCTACTTATCTCTCACCCCTGGGGAACTTCTGGTGATTTAGAAGTGACTTTGACCTCCCACTCTTGGGTTCTAGAAAGAGCTATCCCTGAGGAGCACTGAAAGGGTGGACTTCCCAATAAGGTCAATGAAGGTGGAGGAGAAAGATGGTCTGATGGCCCCTTAGACATTCCGAGTTCATTTAGTGGGTCTCCAAATCCCTTATTCTCAGCTTCACTCCCTTTATATCTAGCTATGAGTGTACTTGGCTTCCTGACTTATCCTTTCAAAAAGACTTTACATCAGAACTCAGAGATGTTCCCTCTCAGAGCTGTGGCCTGGGCACATCGTTCTTGTTTTCTTTATCTTTTGATTACCTCTGTGCAGATGATAGGTCATCCAGGGCTCTGGCTTCATTTCTTCCTGACTTTAAGCCTCCAGGTTCTACCACTGCTCATTACCACTTCCCCGCAGATTTGATGCTGAAAGCACTGACTGGATAAGGAGTGGAGGAGAAGTTCTCTTTTTTGTCTGTTCCAGGGGAAGACACATGTGAGGCCCAGACATTTGGAGGAAATGTGACTTCCCATCTTCTCTCCTGCCACAAATCTTTCTGCCAGGCTTGTCACATCCCTAAAGTGGGATGCACTGTCTGGGTGGACACAGTCTGATGTCCTCATTGCCCAGTGTTTCAGTGAAATACAGGGAGAAGTGTGTGGAGTCTGCAGATTCTGCATGCTTGGTGACAGGTGGGAAGGTACTTTCTCAGTGTTGCATGGCTGAGCCTGAGCCCAAGACCTGTCACTTCCTCATGGAGTGACACTGGGGAAACAACCTTCTGAGCTCCGGTTTCCTCATTGGAAAGTAAGAATGTTAGTTATGCCTAGAGCTGTTGCAAATGTGAAATCAGATCTATTAGGTAAATCTGTTTGCAATCCAATTCTTCATTTTTAAAAAACATTTTCTTAGATTATTATTATTATTATTATTTTTAAAGATTTTATTTATTTATTCATTTATCCCCCCCCTTGCTGCTTGTGCTCGCTGGGTCAGCTAACCACGCCGTGCGGGCGGGCTTGCCTTCACCAAGAGGCCGCGGGAACCGAACCCGGGGCCTCCCATATGGTAAACGGGAGCCCTACTGATTGAGCCACAGCCGCTTCCCTCTTAGATTATTTTTACTTGAAGATTCTCTTTTGAACTTTAAGATATATTATTTTTACAAGACCTATTATTGTTTGAGAATCCATAATAGGCCACATGGAGAGTTGATTTGGGATACTTGAACAGTGGGGTTTTTATTTGGGAATAATAATCGGCTGCTTCATCTGGTGAGGAATTCTACCCCAATAGCATATCCTAAAGTTTTCAGAATAAATGTGAATCATGGCAAATGCTAATTCCTTCATCATTTTCCATTATGGACTAAAATGAAGAGTAAGAAATTCTGAAGTGGGTTTGATCTCCATTTCTAAATTACTTTGCTGAACAATGACCATTTCTTGCTTCTAATTACACAAGAATCCCTTGAGAGGATAAATGAAAGGGTTTCTTCATTGTGCTAAACTGTAGAGATTTTATAGCTCTTTATCAAGTCTTTACCTACTTTAGCCCTTTAACATGTTCAGAGCTACTCTTAGCAGACTCTATTTGTCAGGAATGTTACATTAACTAATTCAAATAGGAAAAAAAGTATTTGTAAAACACATACTAGGACTATATTCAGGAGAAGAAGACATTAGTTCAGGTGATTGTGAAGAGCACTCACTAATTCCCATCTTGTCCCATTCTAAAATTCTTGATTGGTTTAATAAAATGGTTATAACCTAAATGTGGATTCTTGGTGTAGATAGACAATAGACCCAAGCCATTGCTTTTTAGGCTGACCTATGAGTTGGACTCAGAATTCATGAGAATCTCACAGCTGAAGGCCCAAGAGAGTGGAGAATATTAGCTTACAATTTTATATGGTTGAGTCAGCACTGTTGATTTTGAGTCATCTTTCTTTCTCATTCTCATAGATATGCAGATATCTTATTGATATATACATGTATATTCATATCTATTCTATTTCCGTATCTATACCTATGTCTCCATCTATAGCTATATCAGCGATATATCTATATATCTAAAGCTATATCTTTATTTATTCTATATTTGTATCTATTCTACATATGTATCTATATATCCTATATCTACATCTATATCTCTATATCTGTATATTTATTCTATATCTGTATCTCTACCTATCTATATCTTTCTAATTTATCATCTTCATCTATCTATCTATCTATCTATCTATCTATCTATCTATCTATCTATCTATCTATCTATCTATCTATCATCTATCTATCTATCATCTATCTATCTATCTATCATCTATCATCTATCTATCTATCTATCTATCTATCTATCTATCTATCTATCTATCTATCTATCTATCTATCTATCTCTATTACTCACTTTATATGTTTTCACGTAGGCCCAAATTACCTTATTTGAGTGAAAAAGTACAGTGTCCTAGATGCAGTATGGGATGTAGAGGCTACTCTCTCTGGTACATAACTGGTGCCAAGCACAGCACCTTGTAATCAATAAATCTTTATGACCTGCGTGCATGCCTGGATGCTGAGTTCCAATGCAAGACCATTTTCTCTGTCCTGACTCATTCCTGTGCTAGAGGGAAGAGCACTTGGTGATAGGAGACTTACAACCATGGTCAGCTCAGAGACAGTCATCTCACTACCTAAAGCTGGGAACTCTGAGAGCTCTGCTCTCATGGTCTCCAAGATGGAGCCCTGGAGAAGAGCTGTGTCCTGGCAGCCCTTCATTGCTAAGACTAGGGCAGCAGTAATCAGAACCATGGCTGAAACGGCCAGAGCAATCACAGTATATTGCTGAATTGCTAAGCTCCAGTGGAAACAGAAAGCCTGAAGCAAAGTCTCAGAAATTAGTCTGGGACCTGTTTGGTGCATGCTTCTTAGTTGTGATCCCACCCTGCCCACACATATCCTGCATTTGGTCTTTCAAAAGGTTTTTTACCAAACTGTTGTACCCCAAAGGTTTTCAAAACCAAACAAAGCAAAAAAACCCAGAGGAATTAATCCTTCAACTTCCTCTTTGAGCACAATCTTGCTTATCACATTTTCCAAGTAAAGCAAATATAGATTCCATTTGCAACAATGAGCTTCTGCTCTCACCATTGTATGGGTTTGGAAAGACCAGACCACCCAGGTGTTTCTCCCCAGAGGTATCCACATTGTGCCCTGTCACCTCAAAGTCTCCCCCTCCCCCATTCCTGCCATACTGTCTTTCCAAAATGGTAGACCGGACATATCTGTAGAGCCCAGAGATTCCTCCTTGCACCGTGAATCATTCATACTGCTGCCTTCTACGATGAAGATGCTCATGGAATTCCCATTCTCAGTTGCCACCATACCCTGCAGTGTAGGCAAGCTGTGCTTGATCTTCACATCCTCCCAGAGCTTGTTCTTAGGTCACAGAAAGCCAGGCACTGCCAATCCTTCCCGCAGTGCAGTACAACCCCCTGCCACGTGAAACTGAGTCCTACTGTGCCTTAAAATGTAGGGCTGGCAGCTCCCTGCCAGTGCCTTTCTCATACCACCTGGGGCACAGACTCCTCCTCTGCAGCTCAGTGAACTAACAAATTCATAACTCAATTTACAAGCTTGTTTGGCAGGGAGCCAGCTGGCTTCCAGCCCTGGGTGTCTTTGTTTTCAGCATCTGCCATTGTTTTGCAAAGATGAACCGAATATTTAGGCAGTGGGACGTGAGGGACTCATTCTGAAGGCCAGAGAGGTCGTGGAGGACAGGGGACATTACAGCCACAGCTTTAGACCTTTTCTGGTGCCTGTTTTACAGTTCCCCAGCATCGTCATAGCAGAGTAGAGATACGAAAGTGGTCTCTAAATTGGGGATGGGAGTGTGCATTTTCCAAGAGGTCAGCCCCAACTCAAGTCCTGAATTTACACTTAACAGTTTATTAGTAAACTGGGTCAACAGATATAATCACCTTCCGCAACAAATGCAGGCAGACTGTGGGGGAACCAAACAATGTCCTCATAAGGCTGTTTTTTTAGCCAGTCCAATCAGGGTTCTAAGAATCCTATGAAAATTCAGGGGCAGGGCCCTGAAACCCAGACAAGGGTTTCTGCAAAGGGCAGCTTCAGGCAAGGGGCAGCTTCAGGCAAGACCTTGGCCATGGTACCACTTAGCACATGTTTCCAGGGAGTGGTAGGTGTTGTTGGGGAATGGGAAGGCTGCTCCACCGATGCATTTAAAGCCTGGGGGCTGCTGAAACATGAGGTGGTCCTTAGCATTGTCAGACAAACAGGGGCAGTAGCCCCCAACCCTGTTCTCTTAGGGACCCACTTTAGTTCCCTTGGGAAAGCTGGGGTATCTCGTTAACTGGGGACATCTAGTGAATTCAGTGATATCTGGTGAGGTGGAGCCACCTGGTGAATTTGGGTATACCTGGTGAGATGGAGCCACCTGGTGAAGTTGGGAATACCTGGTTACATGGGGCTATCTGGTGAAGATGGGGCCACCTGATGAGGTGGTGCTTTCTGATAAAGATGGGGATATATAGGGAGATGTGGCTATCTGGTGAAAACAGGAATACCTGGTGAAGTGGGGCTTCTGGAAAGGAATGTGAGACCATGGTGAGTCTTTTTCATGTCCTCACAAGAAAACCTGATTTTGGGAAAGGTCATTTAATCCAATGTGGATTGTCTAGGCTCCTTGTAGACAATACCCTCTGTGCCACATTCAATTCAGCTAGCCATGGATAGTGCTGCTTCTGGCTGAGGACAAAGAGGCTTGTGGGAAAAAGAAAGAGGGATGTCATGAACACCTCTAAGGTTGTGGGAAGGAGATCATGGTGCAGAGGAATGGGATAAACCCTAGCCATGTTTCCACGGTTATTATCCATGAGGGTCATCCCCATCCTTCTCCTTACCTCACTACCTTGAGAAGAGCATGCTTCCCAAATATAAAACAAAATATCTATCAAATATCTGAGACTTGGCCCACCAACAATGTGATTGGGACCAAAATGCAATCTTGCTTTGTGAAGCAATAGTGAAGGCAACATGGTATCACAGGAAGTCCAAGGGCAATAGAATCCAATGGTCTGGGTTGTGTCTTGACTTTGACATTTCCTGGCTGTATAGCTTTGGGAAAATTACTTCTGCTTTTTGGGTCTCCACCAATAAAATGGTAATAAAAGAATTTTTATAAGAATTAATTGAGCTAAAGCAAAACGAAAAGCTTTGCCTCCAGTAAAGGGTGAAGAAAATGTCATCAGCAGCATTTTATTGCTTACAGGTGGGTACACAGATTTGGAGCAAACACCCAGTGTATTCAGCTACCAAGTGACTGAGCTGCTGGATCCACATGTTTTATTGGGTTTTCTCCAACACAGTTTACCCCTGACCCTTAGATATTCATACTAGCATGGCACTTCACATTGTCTTGGTGCCTGGTCCTTGAGAAAGACTTGGCAGAGCTTGAGAAAGTACAAATAAGGCCAAACCCTTTTAAACTGGGGCTTCTCCATTGGAAAGAGAGGCTGAAAGAAACTGAGAACTTAGGCTAGCAGAAGATAAAATGCCTGGGTTCAGAGCATTTGGAGTAGCGCAACCGTGATGGTGGCCATGAAGATACCAGGAGAGGTTTTACAGGATAGATTCTACTTCTTAATCAAAAACAAATATGGAACCATGTTTGTGACCACCTCTGGAACTTAAAATGGGTCATTTAAAGACAACTACAAAGAACCCCATATTACACAGTTGTCCATGATGATTAAACCCTGAGAGATTGGGCTGAGAAGATGGAAAGACACAAATAAGTTACAGGATGTTGTAAGGACATTGATAGTAACAAGGACCACATCTGCCATGGGGTCAGTGTGGACACTGATTTCATGCCAGGAACTGTATTTTGTGCTTCATCCATTAACCCAGCAGTTGCTATGGGTAAACCTTACTTATTATCTTCTAGAGATAAGGTTCAGAGAAGTTCAGAAATGTACCCAAGATCACACAGCTAGAAAATAGCACAACTGTATCCAAACCCAGGTTGGTTTGGCCCCAAACTCATGCTCTATATCACCAGGTTACTCTGACACTTGTGGCCATGTTAGGACTTTCTCTACATGGTCTTCTTAAGGTTAAATCTTAGAGTGTGTTTTTGGGGTATCCATCAGAGACAAAATTCTGGATGGATATTGGATTCAACCCAGGAAGGTAGTATTAATAGTTTCTAGAATATTAAATGTTCAAGGTCAGGGGGAGAATGGAAGGTAAGAGAAATCAAACCTGTGTTCCTTGCTCTGGGGCAGTGGTTCTCAACCTTGGCTGCATGTTGGATTTGCCAGGTTGCATCCTCAATCAATCCAATCAGTGTTTATGGAATCAGGACTCAGGCATCATGAGTTTTTGAAACACTGCAGGTGGAACCACTATCATAGAGAGATAGCATCTGTGTCCCCTGCAGGTATTAGGAAATATTAATGGTGCTCTAGGTAGAAATGTAAGCAACTATGGCCATTTGTGACTCTCACCTTAGAAGACCCTACTGCTGATTCAGCAGCTGAATCCTGGAAGGCTTTGTGGTTTTTGGGACAAGTGTAAAGTATAAACAAGACCCAACGATTGATATTAACCAGAAAGAAGAGTCTTAAGCAAAAAAGCTAAAAGATAATTTTTGTTAAATAATGAACACTGGTAAAATAGCAATGAAATGGTATTAAAATGTTTGTGACTACTTATTTCTCAGCATTCATCTGATAAAGTAAGCAGCATGAAGCAATTGTTGCTACTTAAAAAAATGACAAGAAAATAAGTTATTCATTTAGTGGGCAGAGGAAGGGTTCGCCTCCTTTATAAGACACTAGAGTCATTGCTTATAACCAAGTATCAACACAGGTGACAACAAGCATCCCTTGTGTCCTTATGCTGAGGTGTAGTCCACAGCTTCTTTGCCTTGAGCTCCTGGAGCAAATGCTGGGTTCTGTTCTGTGAAGGGTTTGGGAGGAGGGCCTGCAGTCTGCCTCCCGGTCCTTGATCAACCAGGTCCCTAGATTGCTGTATTGCTGTGTGGTAGCTGTTGAGTTTGGGCGCTTTCAGGAGGGCCTGAGGTTCTCTATGCTGGAGGCAGTGTGGAGTGAAAGAAACACTGGGTTAGGGACAGGTCCCATGCTAGTTTTGTTTGCATTCTCAGGGCTGGACGATTCACAGACCAGTGACAGCTGGGGCTCCTACCAGACATTGATCTGTCTCTCTTCTCTGGTGTGTGTGTGTACATGTGTGTGTGTAATGGGCTTTTCCTTTTCAGCCCCTGCTGTGGTGTATGGATGGGAGGATGCCAGAACAGCCAAGCAGAGCCACAACAGAGGCAGAGAGACACCCCTTTGACCTCTGCCTATTGCACCATGTTCCTTAAAAAATAAACACATTGTTTTGCAGTTTGTGTATTGCTAATGCGGTGGCATTCCAGGCACAAACTGAGAGTGCTGCATCGTCATGAATCCATCCACCAGGAATCATCCAGAGACAGTCCAATAGGTTGGGATCGTCTTTGGAGCTTCCATTTGGAAGGGTTTGCTGTGCCCATCTGTCTCTACACAGTTCTATGAAAACAAAATTAAAGGATAAAAAAGGAAATCCATGGATAGAAAATTCCAGGGCTTCATGGAGTCGTTTTGTAATAATTCATACTGAACATCATCACACAGTTGTCTCCCTCTGTGTCTACCCCATGCCAGCTCCACCTTCTCTGCATCCTCCTAGAACCGGTCCCCATGCGTCTTGAGGAAACTCATAAGTGGTTGTTCTTGGAGAGGTAGGCGATGAGGGCCACGGCCACTCCCACATAGATGCCAGTTCCAATTGTGATGGAGAGCACGGCCAGGAACAGGGCCCGTCGGGAACTGGTGCTGGCTTGGTGGAAATTGCCTTTGGCCACAGCTTTGTTTGTCTGCAGAGTTGGAGAGGAAGGAGGGAGAAGAAAAGGGAAGTCAACATGAGCAAGTTTAAACCAATAAAGTGAGAGAAGGGCTTGCCTAGCGCTACCTTCCAATCTTAAACAAACTGATTCCAGAGAAGCCTCTCCAATGTAGAAAAGATCAGGGTGGGGAGGGGTCTGCTTTCACTCCCAGCTATGATGGAGAATAACCCAACTGAGCATCTTGCAGGTAGGATCTGGGGTCTCAGGGCACCAATAAATGAGGGATGGATTAGATTTCACATCTACAAGGTCACTCTTTTTGCCCTAGGATGGCATTTTTTTTTTCATTTGAATAACACAATTTTCCAACATATGTTCACACTTACCTCATTTAATCTCAATAACTTTGTCGGGGAGTGGGGAAAGATTATACTTCTCATTTCCCAGAGAGGAAAGTATGGCATAAGATGATTAAATCAATTGCAGGTTACTTAAGACTTTACTCCTTAGCTGGTCAGTAATCATGTGGCCATGGAATGAATCATTCATTTCTTGAACATCCCCCACACTTGCCCATAGCTGGAGTTGGTGAAATTCATCCATTAATAAAATAGTCTGATACAACCCCAACACCTGTATTTCTGGACACTCAATTGCACAAGGAGGTGTTGGTTTAATATGAGTCACGTTTCTTGAGTTGGACAGTAATGTAGAGGTTTGGATGTTGTATTTGATTTAATATTTTGTGGATGAGCCCACAGACCATTCCAGACCCTTCCTCCATGTCTATTCTACTGGGGACATGAGGAATGAATGCTGGCCTGTGCCCCCACCCCCTTGTAGCGAGGGGGGCCACGTGGTTCTGGCGGATCCTGGGAAGGTTTTCATTCTCCTGATAAAAAATGGGACTCATGCATGGCACAGTCCTTCCTCCTTCTTCTTGCCTTAGAATGTGGCTCAGTTGGCCTGACTCTGTGGGGGCCATAAGGAGGAGCTGAGACAACAGCATAGAAGCCCAGAGCTGATACATTTAAAGCTCTGAGCCAATGGCAGACGTTTCCTGCCCCCAGGTTTCTTGTGTGAGAAAAGTAAACATTTCTGTGTTTAGGCTACTGTTTGTTGGATTGGGGGCTTGCCACTGGTTGGGTTGGGGGCTGCCCACTGGTTAGGTTGGGGGCTGCCTGCTGGTTGGGTTATGGGGTCCCCACTTGTTGGGTTGGGGGCTGCCTGCTGGCTGGGGTGGAGGCTGCCTGCTGCCGCCTATCCTCTTTGATGATGACCAAGCCTGTGGGGAATGTCAGGTGACTCAGCTGTAGCCATCACTTAGGGATCACCTGAATAAATGGGGGAGGGGTGCTCCCATGGTGCCTACACCCTGCACCCCCCCACTCCACCCCCGAGCTTCAGAAGGGGACAGGCTCCAAGCCAGTAGGGAACTCTGTGCTCAAGCTAAAAGCATCATGCCTTCTCCCAGGAGAGTACCATAATTTGCTTTCATAGACTGTCTCCAGAAAACCAGAATCTTCCCCAACCCAGTTTCCATGCATCAGGGACATTTCTCCATTTACCAGAAGGCATGGGAATTGTCATGCTGGTTTATTCTGACTAGAAACACCAGCTCCTTTGAGATGGACCAAAAAGAATCAAACTCAGAGATGACTCAGCACATGAATTTTCATCTTCCACAGTCTCTTGATTCCTGACTTCATGGAATTTGGAAATTTGCCTTGGGTTAGGTAGGGTCTTTTTCCCTAACCCCTGATCTTGAAGGCTAGTTTTTATTTTTGCTTCCCTCAATTTTTTTGGCTTGGGAGCTCTCATCGCTGACATTTTTTGATGAAGCAGAGCTAAGGGAATGCAAAATGAGATGCCTCCTGGGACAATAACAATTAGTTAATTAAGTCTTAATTAGCTGAGTTCCATGCTATCAAGCAGCACTCCAAACTACACCTGTGTCCTATAACGATTTACTGGAATTGCCCTTCCTGCACATTGATTTCTAAAAGCCTAGCTTTGCCATGGTCCCTGCCGCTATCGTCATCGTTATTGCCATCAACGTGTGATGGTGGAGCAGAGGATGCAAAGAGACACAAAGTGTAGATGGTCGCCACTTTAGCTGACTCAGCATTCCCTGCAGGTAGCTCCTGGGTCTGGGACTTACCCTAAGTCATAAGCATTCACACGGCTTTGGTAACTACTTGCTCAATAGTTGTCTTCCCTGCTCAGTTGTGAGCTCCAGGAGGCAGGGTTCACCTATCAGCTCTGGACCTACAGCCAGGGCTTATGCCCTGGGGATGGGGGTGGGGTAAGGGCTGGACAGTAGGAACTCAGGAAATAAGGTGTAATGAATGAACCCCGAGCCTATCAATGCCCTAGTGTCTTTGGAGGCATTAATGAGGAATATGGTGGTACTTGGTCTTTCTGGACTGAAGCTCCACCCTAATTTTCTACAAACCTCATTCTTCAGCTGGTTCTGAGCACAAACATTGCCCTGGTCTCAAGGAACCCAACAAGTCTGCATGAAAATCACTTCTACTCATTTATTTCAACAGCCCAAAAATCTGGAAGCACTTGATCCACATTTATATACATTCGATTCTAGGACAATGGTTCAAACAAGAGACTCAGGAATTTTTTTGTGTGTTAGAGGCACTACGAGTTTGAGATATGTCAAACAGCAGAAAAGGCCTTAACAGACAGGCTGTTTTTTCAGCTTCTTCAATTTATAGAAGCAGAGAGCTCCTGGAGTCCAAGTTCCTATGAGCTAGTAGCCCAGTTTGCATCATCCAGAATCAACTTGCCATGGCCTAATGATGTTAATTCCCTTTCAGAAGTGGATAACTGTCATTATACAACAGCTTGCTCATACCTTTGAGAGGGAGCAGACTCCAAGGAAATATTTCCATCCTGAAAACTGCTGAACTGAAACTGCAAGCCATTTGACATGTTTTCTTGCTAAGCATTTGGGGGCATGGTGATTGAATTATGTAGCCCAATTTAGTCATGCTCTTAATCTGAATCTGCCTTCCTGTGAGTATGAACTCATTGTAAATAGGACAGCTTGAAGATGTTATTTTTAGTTAAGGTGTGCCCCCAACTGAATGAAGGTGGATCTTAATCCAATTATTGGAGGCCTTATAAAAAGCCAGAAACTAGAAGTCAGTGGAAACCAGAAGAGCAGACAGAAGAAAGGGCAGGACATTGCCATGTTACAGGAAGCAGAGATTCAGGCCATGGAAACCCAAGGAGTGCCAGTAGCCAGTACCAGAATGCTACGGATTTTTGGGGGAAAGCAAGCCTTTTTGATCCCTTGATTTTGGAACTCTAGCTTCTGAAACTGTGAACCAATAAATTCCTGTTGTTAAGCCAGCCCATTGAGTGGTATTTATGGTAGTAGCCCAGACAAACTAATACAATGCATCTACTAACTCCTGATATTGCAGATCAGATTTTGCGAGAACGCATGTGTGATAATCGGGCTAATGTGTCAACTTGGCCAGGTAATTTGGTCAAGCAAGCACTGGGCTAATTGTAATACAAGGACATTTATGGACTTTAGTCATCAGTGAGTTTACTGCATAGTAGCTGATTACATTTGCATCAATCAGGGAGATTGCCATCAGCAATGAGTGATGCTTTATCCAATCAGTTTAAGCCTTAAAAGGGGAAGTGTTATCAGCATTCAGAGAGAATTTCCCAGCTCATCTTTGGACAGCCAGCAACTTCTGGAAACTCATCAAGGACCTTCACTGGACTTTCATCAGAGCCCCTGGTTTGCAGACTGCCTGCAGAACCTGGACTTGTGCATCCTCAGGGTCACATGAGAGACTTATAAAATCTCATACTATTGACAGATATCTCCTGTTGATTCTGTTTCCCTAGAGAACCCTGACTAATACAGCATGTTTTTATAAGAAGGCTGTTCAGACAATTCATTTTGAATATCAGGGCAGTTATTGTTCATGGTCTTCCCACCCACAGCTTTAATGGAGGAAAAAGAAAAGAAGAGGTGAAAAGTATAGATCCAACTCAGCATCTCTAAATAGGGACAGGGGAACATCACAGGATGCTTCCTGGCTGGAATGAACAGATATCATTTGTTGGTCCTAATTGGTAATCTACACTTGTCTATGCCCTGGTAACACATGCAACTACTGGGGCATATGTGCACATTCAGCAATCCAGGCCCAGGAGATTCTGTGGGTAAGGTCAACACCTTCTGTGACTTTTCAAAACAACTTTGCAGCAGGGGATCTCCTACTTGGATGCACATAAAACCTCCTGGGGACCTTTGAAAACTCCAGATGCCTAACTGCTCCCCCCAGACAAAATAGTTTGGTAGCTCTAGGCTTGGATGAGGGCCTTAGTGTATTTGCAGCTCCCAGGAGAGCCTGTGTGTAGCCAAGCTTGAGATGGCTGTGACTAACTATCCTGGTTCCCCAGGAGACAGGACTCTCAGAGCTAAAGTCTGGACTCAAGTCCCTGAAACCTGGAGGATGGGCCACTTAAGTTGAGATCAACTGCTTGCAAGGAGGAAGACCCCAATCTTGCCCACATGGGCATGGAGGGGATCCAGAACTCTTGTTATCTGGGCAGAATCCCTTTTCATCATCTGGAGGTCCATTCAGTGGGGAGAATGGAGCCTGGTAAGCTTGGATGAACTGGAGTGTGGCTGAGTGTGGCTCGGACCCTTTGGAGGGATAACAGGCTCTTCCTCCCCTACCCACCTGCAGGTTCCACTAAAGCTCCCACCTTACTGCAGGTGTTTCCTCTGAGGGCTTCTGGTTTGTGTGCAAACACTCAGAGGTCCAGCTTGGCTCCTGGATGCCTTGGTTCATCACAGTTTGCAGGACGGGAGGCCTCCCAGACCTCAGCTCTCTGTTTTGTTTTTAGTTCACAGGTATTATTTCCAAGCCCACTTCCCTCTTGACTGATTAATGGTGGCTGTCTTCTCTATACCCCTAGGATGTTTTGATTTGTGGTCTTCTGTCTTATGATCTGAACAGGAAACAGATCTCAGGTTGGCTCCTCACTTTATGTGGGGCTAGAACTCATTTCAGGCAAAGACCTAGAGCCTCCTGGAAAATTCTTTAGCCATGGAAGGTGACGTGAGAAAGGAAGGGGTAGTCTTAATTTCAGTCACATGCTTTGTTTTGAGACACTCAAAGAGCTCATTTTAGGTGGGCTCAAGCTGTGAAGGGCTTCTCAGCCTCCTGACTTGCCTGTACCCTCCATTCACTCTAAAGTCTGCCCTTGGTCAGATCTTTCCAGAATCAAGACTGTGGCAGAACCCTGTGGTGGATCCTGATCCCCAGAGCCTTCCCTCCCACACCTACCCAGCCTCATTTGTCCCCACAGCCTCTTACCTCCAACATTCTGCAAATTGCCAGGTTCACATGCTCCAGCTGGGGCTTTCTCTTTGGCCTGGGCAAGACTTTCTTTATCAGAAAATGCCCTGCTGACCTCACAAGCCCAGGCAGGCCCATCACACACTTCTGGGAAAAGGGAGTAGGTTCAGATTTTCTAGAAGAAAGGGGTCTGGGGATATTTTTTCAGATGGAGCTTTACTGCCTCTGGGGTGGACCCACCAAGAAGAGCCATTGGGCTCAGAAACACAGAGGGACCCGAGAGCACGTTCCCCATGGTTCCCACAGCCTGGGGCAAGGACGTGCCTGGCTGGGACAGCATCCTGCTTCCAGGGGTCTCTGGAATCACATAGACCTGGAGGGCATCCAACAATGCTGCTCAGGGATACAGAGTCCCAGGAGTGCCCACCAGGGGGTGGCACGTGAGACAGGAGCATGATGCAGGTGTATAAGAAGGCACAGCTAATGGGACTACCATGCTGGGCATCTCTCCTTTGCCCCCAGTTGCACACACCATCCTCCTCCACCCTGTCTTGACTTGGGAGGCTAACCTCTGTCCACAGGCTGCCTGGTGCTCTGGCTTGAGTGCTGTCCACAGGCTGCTCCATGGGAGATTGGAGGGTGGGGGTGGGGTGAGGCATTCTGTCCCCGTGCCTCCCCCCTCCATCATGTCCCTCTGCTGATAGCCCTGTCATGACTCTCTCCTTTCAGGTTCTAGTAGCTGCTCCCTCATTTGGACTCCCCAGATTTCAGGGTGATTGCAGATCAGCTAGTCTGAGCCCTGGGTTCCCCTTTAGTTTCCCACAGCATCTTTGTAAATCAACCCTCTTTAAAAGATCTAATTTGAATGTACCACCTGTTTCTTGCCTGAAGTGGCTGTTATCAATGTCAGCATTGGTAGCTGTGGGATGGCTAGAGGCCTGGAGCATGTTCCTGTGAAGTCCATGGCACCCAAGCCCCACCACTGCCCTTGGACCAAACGTTGCAGGACACAGCCTCCTTCTTTAGTTACCTATTTCCTTTACCTATTGCTGAGGAACACTCTGTCCCAAAACTGAGTGGTTTAAAACAAAAATCATCATCTACTGGACTGCGTGATTTCTGTGGTTCTGAGGGTGACTCGGCTGGGCACTGTGGCTCAGAATCTGTCATGCCTGATAGGTCTGATGGGGTCTGGGTGGCAATATCTTAAAGTTTCACCCACGTATCTGGCACCTGGGCTGGGAAGATGCACGCAGCTGGGGCAGGAGCAGCGGTGCCCCTTGATTTCAATTTCTGTCTCCCCATGGCTTCTCTAGGGCAGCTTCTCCACATTGGTTCTCTATGTGGCCTCATTGTATGGTCTCTCCAGTGGCCTCTGCCTGTGGCCTTTCCAGGGCTGCCTCTCATTGTGGCCTCTCCAAGGCAGCCTCTCTACATGGTCTCTCCATGTGGTATCTTCCATGGCCTCCCTCCTTGGCCCCCCACACATGGCCACTCCAGGGCAGCCAGATATTGCACATACCAGCTCAGGGACCCCAAGGTGTAAGACCCACCTGCTCTTCCTTTCCATGGCTGCCTCCTGCTCCTTCCTCATTTCCCTATCTGCCTCCAGCAGTGCCTGGAGTCACCTCCCAAGTGAGCTGCTTGTCCTTGGGGACTCAAACAAGAAGTGCTGCCTCAAAGGTCCACTTGTACTGTACCCGTGGGAAAACTCCCCATGGTGAGCAGTGCTGCTGGCTGGAGCCTTGGAGGCTGCTGCTCCTGGCAGGGTGAATGTAATTGATATGGAGGGAAGCAAGGGGAGGATGTGACAATGGGGGGCTCCTGCTGCAGGAGTGGAATTGCCCCTGGGGACCCTCTGCTTAGTGACAGAACCCAGGACCCTGGCATGTGAACCAAGAGGGTGCTTTCCTCTCCCAGAAGGGGCCATTATGCTAGACTGAAAGTGACTGGAAGATGTCTTGGGCCACACCAACTGCCTTCTGTCTGCAAACAGAACTGTTCTCCAACTTATGTGAAGTCAGAGGCCAGAGGGCTATTCTTGAACACTCTACCAGAAAGTCAGCTGAGTCCCCTTTGGGCTGGGAATTTTCTGTTTTGTTTCTGGATTTTTCCACTCATGCCAACAGGTCATGAGTGAAGACATTTTGCTGAGAAAACAGAAAGTGCAAGTGGTTGGCTCACTCTCAAGATACTGCCCTCTGTACCATCTGTGTCCCCGTGGTGGCCTTGGGGAGGGAAGTCTGATGGTACCTCAAAAAGCTAAACAGGCCATCCAGCAGCATTTGCTTTCTACACTGCTGAAGGCTATTTAGATTGTGCACTCCACCTCACAGAATAAAATCGCAGTGGAGGGAGAGAGAGCTTTACAACCTCAGGGCATAAAGAATCAACAGTCAGAACTCAAGCTCCATTGTGGACCACTGGGCAGGGTGTCAGATACCACCTATCCAGAGCAAAGGGCTTCGAAATCCATGTTCTCATGCACAGTCCACTGGAACATTTCAGATCAAAATATCAAATGTGCACTTTAGTTTTTTAGTTAAATAACTCCCTCACTTACCTAGTTGTAAAGATATGGAGGAAAACTGCTTTTTAAATTGAAGAGTAAAAATAAAACAGTACTAAAACTTAGGAAAACTACTAACTTCCTCTCCCTTGAGTGAAGTGCTATTTGAAGCAAGAAAATAAAAATCACATAAACCGATATTGCACAACCAGAACAAATGTGCTTCGGCTAAAATAATTGCCATCAGAACTGTGATTCCATTGGGCAGAAGCATGAACACAGTCAGCCATGCTTCACACACTCATGTGTGCATGTTCCTTATGTCGTACCGAGTAAGCCAAACAACTAATTTTTTTTTCCTTATAGGAGGCAGCAGAAAGCTTTTTGATACACATTTAAAAATTCCTTTTGCTCATGTTTTCATGACAAGAAATGACCAATTTGTAGAGGAATAAGGTCAAATTTACATTCCTTGGGTGGTAAGCTTTTCATGGTTAAACCATATTATCTACCGATTCTGTCTGTTGATGATGATAGGATCTATTCTGTTCGTGAGGTTGAGGAGGTGGTCTTATCACTGTCTTGGGAAGCAGCCAAAGTGTCCCTGACCCAGGTTCTCAGCTCTGCTTCCACCCAGGGTCGTTCACTTTAGACGGGGGTTAGCCATGCTTTCTTATCCAGTTCCCCGTCACTTCTCTCACTGTTTACCTGGAGTCTTTGGATCATCTAAGAAACTTAGTTAGAATGCTGGACCTGATCTCCTTTCTTATTTCCTTCCTCTGTCCATTCTCCTAGTCTTAGTAAGAGGAGGTTAAACTGGACATTCTGCCCAGTTACCACATCACAAAAGACACCGGAAAGAATGACTATAGAGGCTGCCCAGAAGCATGTGCAAATTTCACAAACAAGGGAGCAGAACCAAATTATATGTCCTAAGCCCTGTGTCCACATGGAAGGGATAAAAGGGATAGATTTTGGAGACTGGGGAAAAAAATTTGAGGGGACCACATGGTATGCTGGGCATCCTGGATCCACTCCAGAAAGTTGGGGGTGGAGCACTTGCCTCTCACTTTAGGCTTAGTGAGATCAGCCTTAATGGGTCATGAGGGGGCTTTGTGTGTGTCCCCTGCACAGTGGATGGGTGAGCCATCCTGCCTGGAGAATTGAAAGGTGGAGGTGGACTGACTAGCAGCCTCAGGGCCAGAGCCAAGGGGACTTGTTGCCATGCTGAGACTGGACAGCTCCTACTGGTTGTCAGCAGAAGGTGGCTGGGGTGTTTCTACAGACAGGGGCTGTCTTGGAGCCTGTCCGATGGCGCCCACCAGGGGCCAACTGTTCCTCCACAGAAATAGGCTGAAGAGGTAAGTGACTAGCTGATGGAAAACACTGGCCAGTCTCAAGCAACCTGAAGTTGAAAATGTGGAATGTGTATGAGGATTGTCTAAAGAACCCACCAAAATTCCCAGATGAGAAAGCAAGCTTCACATGCTTTTCAGGCCCAGAGAGCATGAAGCATCAAAGGAAAATGCCATTGGGATAAGAACTTTTCTATCTTGTCTTGTCCTCTTTCACCAGGCCTTACCCCAAAGTGACAGAAACCATGGTCAGCAGGGTAGGAGGAAAGGAGAGGAAGAGAGAAAGGACCATGCCACAGCCTTCCTAGGCCCCAGCTGCTGCTTATATGCATACATGCCTCCACCATTAAAAAAAACCCAGTGCTATCCACTGACCCTCCAGATTGGCTAAATGAAAAAGATGATATAACATGTTGATGAGAATGTGGACCATTTAAAGTGTTGGCAAGAATGGAAGCAACCAAAATTTTCATATATGCCTGATGGGAGAATAAATTCATATCAATATTAAGAAAACTATTTCTTACAGCTGAATATATGGGTACATTATGCAGCAACAATTCCATTCCTTCGCAAATGCCCAACAGAAATTATTCACATGTTCACCAAAAAGACATCAACAAGGAATGTTATTGATTAGGGCCCCAAACTGGAAACTACCTGTATTAGTCAGCCAAAGGGGTGCTGATGCAAAATACCAGAAATTGGTTGGTCTTTATAAAAGGTATTTATTTAGGGTAGAAGTCCACAGTTACCAGGCCATAAAGTGTAAGTTTCTTCCCTGACCAAAGTCCATTGCCACATGTTGGAGCTAGACAGCTGCCGACATTTGCCAGGGTTCAGGCTTCTTGGGTTCCTCTTCCTGGGGCTGCATTTCTCTCTGGGCTTAGCTCCTCTGTTTCCTCCATAAGGTCAGCTGTAGACTATGAGGCTCTCTAGGCTTTGCTTCTCTCCACAAAGCCAGCTGTGAACTCTCAGGTGAATGGCTTGCTTCTATCATGGGGCCTTCTCTCCTTCCTCACCAGAACTCCAACATCAAAACTGCTCTCACACTGTTCTTTGCCATGCCTTTTATATTTTATTCCCTACCCACCAAGGGGTGGGGCTCAACACCCTACTGACGTGGCCCAGTTAACACCCTAATCATAACTTAATCATGCCCAGATTAGAAGACCAGTTTACAAGCATAATCCAATATCTATTTTTGGAATTCATAATTACATCAAACTGCCCAACTGCTATACTAACCAAATGCAAAATAACAATAGAAAGGATAAATATTAATAGTGGTGGGTTCATCAATATAATACTACACAGCAATTAAAACAAATCTCAGAAAAACAAAATTCCATTTACATAAGGCACAAGATAGGCCACTGTCATCTATGCTGCTGGCATAGATGTCAGGTTAGGGACTACCTTCGGGGAGGATTCCTAACTGGAAGAAAGCATAGTTTCTAAAAAATCTACTCTTGCATCCCCAGATAATTTTAGAACTGAATTTTACCAAGAAAGAAATGAACAGCTAAATATAGAGAAACTCATTTAATGAGACAAGCAAAGCACTGATATCAAAATCAGAGAAGGAAAGTAATAGGAAAGGAAACATGCTAATTGCACCCTAAACAAAAATGCAAACACTATTTGTCAAATAATGCTGTGGCCAGGGTTTCTTTCTCCATGCCCATCTCTCACCTTCCCCTCATCCTTACCCTAGCTCCAGTTGTAATTTCAGTTGCCTTTTTTTCATCCATCATCATTTCCATTCCTATATTTTACTCCAGGCCTTTACACATCCATTATATCCTCCAGGAAGTCTTACCTGACATCTGCAGAGGGGAAATGGGACCCTTCTCTGTGGGCCCTCAGGGCCTCCATCCTACACTCACTTTTCTCTGTCCCTGGAGACTGGGGACATATTCCAGGCAGGAGTTGAATCTTTCACATCTGTATCCTGCAAGCCTGGCACAGTGTATTCGATGAATAAGTGACATAGATGGAACCTGAGGCTGTCACCCCTTCTTTCCTCACACTGTTCTCAGAAACGTTTCCTGCTATGGACAGGGACTCCCCCGTAGGCATCCACCTAGCCTGATAATCACTGTGTAAAATTACACAGAATCTACAAGCTAATAACCAAGATATAAATCATGTCCAGGACAATGTCAAGAGATGAATTAGCTAGTACGATTCCAAAAAGGAAGTATTTATAACTGCTCTTTTCTATGGATGGTGAAGCCTATTGGAGAGAAGTCATTTGGGCTCTGATGGCTGTGAACCCAGAAAGATGTGGCTGTCTAAGTTTGGTGTGGTGTATTAGCCAGTCAAAGGGGTGCTAATGCAAAATATCAGAACTCTTCTGGCTTTTATAGAGGGTATTTATTTGGTGTAGACTCTTATAGTCACAAGGCCCTAAAGAGTTCAATAAAGGTACCATAAGAAATACTTTCTCAGCAAAGTCAGCTGCCACATATTGAAGCAAGATGGCAGGTGATCTCTGCTTTGTCTCTCCTTCCTCCTTTTAAGGCTCTGTGGTCCCAGCTTCTTCTGATTTCAGCTGTAAGCTGGCATAAGGCTCATCTCTCTCCCTGGGGCTCATTTCTTTCTGGGCTCAACTTCTCTGCTCTTTTCACAAGATAAGCTGTGCACTATCAGACTCATCTCTTTTCCTGGGGCCTCAGGATCCTCTGTGTATCTTCTCTGTGTATCTACTTCTCTTGACTTCTTGATTGATTAAGGCTCCATGGTCCCAGCTTTTTCTGATCTCAGCTGTGGGCTGTCATAAGGTTTATCTCTCTCCCCAAGGTTAATTTCTTTCCAGGCTAAGCTGCTCTGTTCTCTTCACAAGGTCAGCTATAGTCTATCAGGCTCATCTCTCTTCCCAAGGCCTCTGCCGTGTCTAATGGAGCCTTCTCTCTTTCCTCTTATATCTGTTTCTCTGTGTATCTACTTCTCCTGTGTGCCTACTTCTGTGTAAGAGTCTGTTTTATTGCCTTCCCAAGGGGGTGGGGACTCAACCCTGCACATTCGATTTGGTTGAATCAAAGCCTTAATCTTGATTTAATAAAGGAAAAGTGAAACTTTAGGGAATCAAAGCCTTAATCTTGATTTAATAAAGGAAAAGTGAAACTTTAGGGATGCAATTCTCTACATGATAGAGGAAGAGGGATTTGCTGCTCCTCAGGTAATCTTAGAAAGAAAGGGTGAAAGAAAAGCCAAGAAAATGGGCAGTAGCTGGAGAAGGGAATGGCCAGAATAGGTTGTTCAGGAGAGGTTTCTGCAATGATGGAAGTGTTTTATGTCTGTGCTGACTAGTATGGCAGCCACTAACCACACATGGCTATAGAGTCCTTGAATTGTGGCAAGTATGACTGAGAAACTGAATTGGAATATTATTTAATTTTAATTAATTTAAATTTACATAGCCACATATGGCTATCGGCTACCACTTTGGACAAGGTGATGGGTTGAATTATGTACCCCAGAAAAGCATGCTCTTAATCTTAATTTAATCCATTCTTGTGGGTGTGAAGTCATTGTAATTAAGACCCTTTAAAGATGTTATTTTTAGTTAAGATGTGATAAAAAAAATCCTATTGCTGGAGGCCTTATAGAGAAGGCCACAGGAAGAAAGCCACCAGGGAGGAGTAGGAGCTGCAAGTCAATGGAACCCTGAAGAGAAAGGAGAAGATGCCACCATGTGCATTGCCATGTGACAGAAAGCCAGGGTCTCAAGATTTCCAGCAGCCAGTGCCAGAACACCACAGTCTTTGAGGAGAAAACTTCACCTTGCTGACACTTTGACATTGAACCTCTCCTAGTCTCAAAACTTTGAGCCAATAAATTCCCATTGTATGACATTTATTTTAGCAGCAGCAAAACTAAGACAGAAAACATGGCAGAAGTTCCTAGGGAGAAAGAGTCAGGGAGGAAAACCCAAGCAGTGGGATGAACCAGGAGAGCTTGAAAATGCCTAAACTAGAAATTAAAGGAATTTGCCAGATGTTGCATTGTGGGCCCATCCCCTGGGCCTCTGGGAAATTAGCTCCACATGTACATATCACATATGATTTTATTTTACTTTTAATGAATAAAAGAGAGGGATCTCACCCCATATTTGGTTCATTGAGAGGGAGAAGATGAAGAAACAGCTGCAAGATGAAGGAAATTAGGATGACTCCAGAAGAATGGAAATCTGCAGATACCTTTGGGCTTTGAGGGCAGCAGGGCTGCAGCTAACATTTGAAATGGCTAAAATGGTATCACAGGAGAAACATGCCTCACCATCAGGGACCAAGTTGTCGGTGACATTGCCTCTGAGTCCTCTATTCCAAGTTCCATTTGTCTGCTGTGTGACTCTCTCCTCCTTCTTGAGAGCACTTGGAGATATTCTAGAAGTGTCTGGTCTCAGATGGACCAGGAACCATGGGCCAACATTTCTCTTAGCTCTAGATTGAGTTTCAGACAAGCATTTGCCAAAGCCTTTGTTTCCTTTAGCTAGGGAATGAAGCACGTCCAGTGTTGAGGCTCTGGAAAAGTACTGATTTCTTCTGTGATATATCCATGCTGTTTTGTTTTTTCATAAAGTCACTGTTTTTAGGGATAAGAACTGGAAAGGTAGAATTTTTCCACATTCCACATCACTCACAGCCAAATTAGCTCCATCCTTGTTCAAGAACACAGGTTGAGCCGGGAAGATATTAACGCTAAATGCCAACCATCAGACATCTAATTCCTGAGATGTATGAAGCGCTTCCAGAAGAAACTTATTGCCTCCTGGACCATTTCTCTGGAAATTTATAGCACTTTGGGTATTTTATGACTCATTTTTCTCTAGTACCAATATCTGTCCAGCTGGATTACATTTCTTTGCATTATTGCAAAGGTTATTTCCATTATTTATTACTTTCTAACGTTTACCATGCACTGACAAGGTACTCAGAGCTGTACTCCAAAAAGAGGCAGACTTGATGTGATATTCTGAATGAGAACAGCAATATAATTTAAATTTAAAACCGGATAATAGAAAAATCCTCAGAGGCAAATAGTCTCACACTCAAAACTCAATATACATGTTCCTTTCCTTATATATATTTAGTTCCACATATATTTTTATGACACTCCCCTCCCTGCCTTTTAAGCAACTCTATTTTCAGCCATTAAAAATATATCTTCCATTATCAGTTAGGTCTAAATGAGATAAATTATTAAACCAAATATAGCAATTGTGCTTTGTTTAAACCGAACTCAAACTGCAGTCAACTTTTGTTTGCTTGTGAAAGAAGAGCTAGAAGGCTAAGGATTTCTCAAATGAGCATAGAGAGAACTTAGGAGGAGCCAGGGCAAAAAAGAGGTCCCTGGGAAGAGGAAAGGGAGGAACATTTGTGTTCTGGCCATAAAAATTGTTTATTTTTCTTGCTGTTTCAATTTCATCCTGCTTCCTGGCATCCTTTAAGGGCTGTCACTGCCTACTAGACTGTCCAGGCCAGCAATTCACATTCCAAAATTACCTCCTTCTATTCTCTATGCAGCTCCAGGCTGCATACTTTATATGCATCTATACTTTTGTTCTTTTCAGTATGTCACCGGTGTTCAGGAATTAGGATGTTAAAGACTAGTAATGACCAAAAGAAGTTCTATTATTAATTCAGAATTAGAGATGAAACCAGAGGTACTGAACACTGAAAATTGTTCCCCTTTCTATTTCTCAAATGTGAAGATCTGTGAGTGGTCATATGTTAGCATACTGGCTATTCCTGTGCCCTTTAATATTATTGAAAATTATATATATATGCTTTATATCAAATATAACATTCTCTATAATATTCCTAGAGAAAGAGCATGATTCATAAATAAACATTTTGGTGAATTTTCACAAAGTGCTCACATCCATGTAACCATAATTCAGAACATTTTGCCACCCAGAAGCCTTCTTTTTCTCCAGCAGTAACCATATCCTTAAATGCAACAGTGCTAGATGAAACCACAATAGAAATTTATAAACTGCATGAAGAAAACAAAACAAAACAAAACATAAGTGTGTCAGGAGATACAGTACCCAAAACAGAATTATTACTCCTAGAATTAGAAGTTCTATAACAATATCAAAGAGATTAAAAAAATTGTTTTGAAATAATTTAATTGGTTATGAAGAAATAAAAATCCATCATGAAAGAACAAGGGGTCATATTAAAAAAAATATATATATCCAGACTGGGAAAATCTACAGCTAGACATTTTAGAAATGTAAAGTTAGAGTACTTATAATAAAAAAACAATTTATAGATAAAATATAAGATAGAGTAGATGCAATTGAAGAGATAATTTGTCTTCTGGAATATAGATACAAGGGGATCAATTAGAATATGCACAAAAAGATGCAGGGATGGAAACTATGAAAGAGGCATGGTACATAGGAAGAGAAGGTCCAGTATACAACCAGTAGGATTTCAAAAAAGATGAGATGGATAGAGTGAAAGAGAGGTAATATTCAAAGTTGTAAGGGTTGGGAATTGCTCATACTGATGGCAGAGATGAGTCTTCAGATTGAAGTAGTTCACTGAGTCCTGAGCAGAATAAATAAAACTGAGTTTCACAACATGGTGAAACTGCAGAGCATGGATTAGAAGAATCAAACAAAAGTTTAGTTTTAAGCATTTTGTATCCCCATTTTACCATTTTTCTCTTGCCCATCTCATCAACACTCTTAACTTTGATGACCATTTAAATGTAGTGAACTTCTAGTTTTGTAACCCCAACCTAGATGCATATAAACAACCTAGCATTTTTACTTGGATATCTCAAAGGTAACCTCAAATCCAGGGTCCAAGACCAAACTTGTCACCATCCCTTTTGGCCATCCTGCTCCCCTCCACCATCATGATTGCGAAAACTGGTCTTCCTTATTACCCTCTTATTTTGTGATCTCTCAGGATGGTCAGCTTTGCCCCAAACCCCTGAAACTACACTTCCCTCCATTTCACTTTCATATTTGAATAAGTCAAAGTCTTCCCTCCTCTGCCCTGCACTCTGGCTAGTTTGGAAGAAGAATGGAGTAAATTTAAAAAATACAGATGACAAATGTGGAAGCACTTCTGGTTGTTCAAGATGGCAGCATGAGAGGCTCCAGGGGCTCATTCTCCACAGAACCTTTGAACAAATAGCAAAACCTGGCAAAGTCATTTTCCTCAAAGCACTGGAAAAATACACAAAGGGTTGTAATAACTGGATGAGTTACAAATCAAGAAAAGGAAACTTAAAAATTGGTAGCTTCTCCTGGCACCCAGGCTGGCACTTTCCCCATCCCCTCATCAGCTTGGCATGGAGTCAGCCTGTGCTCCTGGTGTGGATTCTTGGTGCTGGGTCTGGAGGGAGTATAGCAACCCTCATGCACATATTTGGAGCATGTAATACTGTACCAATCTGGTGGCAGCCTGAAAGACTGAACTGGGACACTCATTGTGGACTTGCTATCCTAGAACTTGCCCTGCATGTATAAGGCAGCTTTCAGAGCTCTCAAATCACAGATGCTTGGGTCAAAGATTTTTGTGGCTGTGAGACATACAGTGCAGTGCCTGCAACCATGAGAAATGCTCTTTCTGAGTGAAGAAGGAGCATCTGGATTCATGTAAATGGGTAAATTCTTAGGGATACATGCACATGCACAGGACAAGCTACATGTGCAGAAAGCACTAGGAAAGACATTGTGCTTTTGCCTTGAGCTATTCTCTAAACTCATCATGTGGCTAAATTCTGAAGGAGATCATTTGCTCAGGTCAATCTGTAAAGACTGACAAAGATAGTTTCTTTTTCTTTTTTGCTAGTTCCTGGAATTCAAGAAAATCTCTGTGATAACACTAGCTGGATACAAGCTTAAGAAAGAGCTACCTCCGAGTCTAAATTTCAGAGACAACACAATATGAAAAAATATTTGCAAAACATATAAGGAACTGATGGCTTGTGCAAAGAAGCAGTGTAAAGAATTAGAAACCATGATTCAGGGCAACCAGAGCTTAGATATACCAGACACAGATTTGAAAAAATTGTCCTAAATGTGCTGAAAGAGCTAAAGAAAACTATGGATAAAGAACTCAAGGATACCAGGGAAATGATAAATGAACACAAAGAGAATGTCAATAAAGAGATAGAGACCATGAAAGGGAACCAAACAAAGCTGAAGATCACAGTAACAAATATATATATATATATATAAATCCCTAGAGGGGTTCAACAGCAGATTGGAACTGGCAGAAGAAAGAATTAGTGAAGTTGAAGATAAGACAATTGAAACCATTCAGGAGGATCTGGGCAAGATGGCGTTGACTTAAGTGGGCACTTACCATCTCTCTCACAAAAAATGGCTGAGTAGGGGCAAGATCCTACCCAAGTGAGCTGTTTTGGGAACCCACAGAGCAGGAGGTCTCAGGGCATTGCTCTGAAGAGAGCTGGATAAAGAGGTAAATTGCTCAAGATAAAACTCTGAGTTTCTTGCCCCTGAGGCTAGAAACTGCAAGATGGCTAAGTTTCATTCTCAAGTCAAAGCCACTGTAAGCCCCAAGCCCTTACTCCCGCTGGCCACCCAGTGGGAAGGAGTGTTCTCCAAGAGTGGGAGGGTTCTGGCAAAGGGTGGAGAGGGGTTTCCGTCCTGTGAGTTTGGTTACCTGGACCCCCTTTGTGCTTTGCCGAACATACCAGCTGGCTCAAAGTGGCACCAGGAAGAGGGGAGAGGTGAATCTGCTGAGGCAACCTGATTTACCTAACTGCCCTGGGATAGAGAAATTTGGCCTGGAAGAGGGTGGGTTCAGGCAATTAACTAGCTCCATGCTGAAAACTATCAAAATTTCAACTCCCTTAAGGGAGGCGGGTAGTAGAAAGTGCTTAATAAGCTTCCAAGAGCTTATTTAGGGTCCCCTGGGAGGAGGGGATGGTCTGGAAGAGGGTTGAGAGTCATTTTTCTGCAGTGAGTTCAGTCACCAGGGTCCCATTTGAATTTATTTATTTATTTATTTATTTATTTATTTTTATTATGGGTAAAAATCAAAATTCTCACAATACATACAAACATTTGTAAAATGATATATAAATATATATGCATATATGTGTATTTGCTTACAAAAATGTTATTTATATATATATATATATATATATATACATATATTTTAAGAGGTGCTTAGATTACCTAAAATATTACACGGAACCCACTGGGATTCCCATGTTGCCCACCTCCCACACCTCCCACCACATCCCACACAAACATCGCCCACAGTGTGGCCCACCAACCTCAATGAACTTACACATCCTGGAGCCTTGCCACCAACCATTTGAATTTCGAAAGGGAACTAAACCTGACTGGGAGAAGTGAGGGGGTATCCCTTCACACAGGCTATTGTGTCCTGCTGCCCTGGGAGATAAAGCAATAAGAATAGAAAGGGGGCAGGGACAGACTCCTAATCAGCACGAATTTATCCAACTGCAAAGAGTCAAACCTGCCCTAGGGAAAGTGACTGGATAGGTTTCTGAAGAGCTAACTGACTCAACAAGAAATTTTAGCTCAGTGGAAGAGTTTCTGCTTTGAATATACAAGGTTCCTAGTTTGATTCCCGGCTCCTCCTAGAGTAGAGATCCACTGGGGTATCAAACATATAGCTGATACTTTAGGACAGGGAAAACATAGACATTATTTTGTATTAGCTTACTTTTCCTTAAAAAAGGTTATTTTCTTTAAAAATTTAACTTAGTTTACTTGCTAAAACCTGTTTCAAAACCTGCAGAAGGAAGGCTTTTATTTTTATCTCATCTCTGCTGTTTTCTTTCTTTTATTAGCTATTTTTCTTTTTATCCTTTCTTTTCTCTTTCCCTCTCTCCTCATCATTCTGGTCTTTTAATTAATTCTATATATTTTTCTCTATTCAGTTTCCCATTTCATTTTAGGTACACCACTTTTTTATTCTTATTACTCTACACTGCTTACATGAGTTAAATATTCATTTTCCTAGGTCTTATATGGTTCCTCTTCTAACCTTTACTATTATTATTACTATTGTCTTTTTTCTTTTTTTACCTCTTTCTCTTTCTCTGGCCCTAATCTTTGTCCTTCAAGGAAATATAGAAAATAGCAAAGAAATAGAACAAGAAGAACAAAGTGTCAAAGAATAAACTTAACACACACACAAAAAGAGCAGCTAAATAAAACCCTAGAGTAGAGAGAGAAGCTAATCAACTGAATAAATCCATCAAGATAAAAAGATAACCAGATAGCAACAAAAGATTACAAACCATACCAATTAACAAGAAGATATGGCCCAGCCCAATGAACAAACCAAAAACTAGGGAGAGATGCAGAACATTGAACAATTAATCAAAGCTGTCCAAACAAATATCATGGACCAACTTAATGAAGTGAAGGAAGAGATTAAGGATATTAAGAAGACGCTGGGAGAACATACTGAAGAAATTGTAAATGTACATAAAAAGATAACAGATATGATGGTGATGAATGGCATAATCTATGAAATAAAAAAGACACTGGACACACATAACAGCAGATTTGAACAGGCAGAGGAAAGAATTAGTGATGTGGAAAACAGTACATCTAAAATCAAACAGATAGTAGGAAAGATAGATTAAAAGTTAGAAAAAAATCCAGAAGGGACTTAGGAATTTGAATGACAGGACAAAATGCACAAACGTACGCATTATAGACATACCAGAGGGACAAAGGAAGGGAAAGGGGACAGAAGAAGTGTTGGAGGAAATAATGGCTGAAAACTTCACAGTCTTATTGAGGGAGATGGATGTATATATCCAGGAAGCACAGTGCACCCCAAACAGTATAAATCCCAACAGGCATAGTCTAAGACATATACTTGTCAAACTTTCCAATGCTCAAGACAATGAGAAAATACTGAAGGCAGCAAGAGAAAAGAGAACCATAACATACAAGGGAAGCTCAATAAGATTAAGTGCTGATTTCTCATCTGAAACCATGGAAGCAAGAAGGCAGTGGTATGACATAGTCAATATGCTAAAAGAAAAAAATTCCAGCCAAGAATTCCCTATCCAGCAAAGCTGGCATTCAAAAATGATGGAGAGTTCAAAATATTCACAGATAAACAGAAATTAAGAGAGTATGTCAATAAGAAACTGGCCCTTCAAGAAATAATAAAGGGAGTTCTGCAGGTTGAAAGGAAAAAAACAGGAGAGAGAAAGTTGAAAGAGAGTGTAAGAACAACTAAAAAGATAAAAGAAAATAAAAACAACATATGACATACATAAAACCAAAGAAAATATGGCTAATGTAAGTAATTCCTTGGCAGTAATAACACTGAATGTTAATGGATTAAACTCACAAGTCAAGAGACATAGATTGGCAAAATGGATAAGGAAATATGACCCATCTATATGCTGTCTACAAGAAACCCACCTTCGACCCAGGGATTCAAGAAGGCTGAAAGTGAATGGCTGGAAAACAATTTTACAAGCAAGCAATAACCAAAAAAGGGAGGGAATAGCTATACAAATATCAGACAAAATAGACTTTAAATGCAAAACTATTGTAAGAGACAAAGACTGACACTATATATTAGTAAAAGGGGTAATCTTTCAAGAAGAAAGAACAATCATAAACATTTATGCACCTATTCAGGGTGCCTCAAAATATATGAGGCAAACACTGGAAAAACTAAATGGAGAAACAGATGCCTCTACAATTATAGTGGGGGACTTTAATACACCATTATCACCATTAGACAGATAATATGAAC
Source organism: Tolypeutes matacus (assembly GCA_026826555.1). Classification (NCBI taxonomy): domain Eukaryota; kingdom Metazoa; phylum Chordata; class Mammalia; order Cingulata; family Chlamyphoridae; genus Tolypeutes; species Tolypeutes matacus. Next base: position 917,034 of record JAKSZT010004976.1, read on the forward strand.
AGAGAGTCAATAAAGAAACAAAGATCTTGAATAATACGTTAGAGGGGAGAAGGCGGGCCAAGATGGCGTTAGTGTAGGAGGGCACACACTGCAAGCTCCCAGAGCAAGGTGGATTGTGGACAGGGTCATGCACGGGGGTCTGTGCTGTGCACACTTGGAGTGAGAAACTTGGGACATCTATCTGTGTGGATCAACAGCGTGGACAGAACGGTAGAGATTTGTGAGTTTTAAGCCTGTCAGTGGTAGTTGGCACGGGCGGCTGAGCCCCACGGTTAGGAAAAAATAAATAAAACTGCCACTTGGAGCCGCAAGCGGGGAGAGAAAGTTTTATTTTCTGGGGACCTGGCTGCCTGGCGCCCCTTGGACCTTGTGTGAACAGAACAGCCAGAGCTAATCGGTACCCGGTGAACGGGTGGGGGGATTCTGGTCAGGTGAGGGAGCTGATTTGTATAGCTGCCCAGGGATAAGACCCGGGCCCCCGTGGAGCCAGGAAGAATGGTCATTCCCGAAAAGAGGGAGGGTTCTGTTGGAGGACAAGGAAGGGTATATATTTATTTTTATTCTTTTTTATTTTTTTTTATTTTTCGACAACGATCTGGCTGCCTGCACCGTGCCATAGCTTTGGGGAGCAGACAAGCCGACCTGAAGCAAACTATCATTTACCCTTCCTTCATCTTTCTGCCTTCTTCTTTCTGTTGTGGCTCTTAGGTACAACATTTTTTCATAGGCCCACAACTTAAAGGTGTCAATTTCTATTCCATCTATTTTCTTTTCTTCTTTTTTTTATTAGTATTAACTTTTTCCTTTCAGCCCTTTCTTTACTATTTCTCTCCCTCCTCATAATTCTAGCCTTCTAAATCACTATATATGTATTCCTCCATTTACTTTCGCAGTCCATTGTAGGAACTCCACTTTTTTTTCCCTATTACTCTACACTGCCTACACAAGTTAAATATTCATCTCATTAATTCTCATTTTGCCTCTCTTCTAACTTTTATCAATATTACTATTATCCTTCTGCCTTCCTTACATCTTTTGATCCCTCTGGCCCAAATCTTTTGCCTTCAAGGGAACATAGAAAGAAGTAAGGAAATAAAATAAGAAGAAAAACTGTCAAAGAGAAATCTTAATTCACACACAGAACCACCAGCTAAACAAAACTCTAGAGCATAGAGAAAAGCTAATCAACTGAACAAACTCATCAAGATAATATGATGACCAGAGGGCAACAAAAAAATACAAATGACTCTGAGAAACAGGAAAACATGGACCAGTCCAATGAAAAAAATAAAAACCAGGAAGCGATGCAGAACATCGAACAACTAATCAAAGCTATCCAAACAAATACCATGGACCAACTTAAAGAACTGAAGGAAGAGATTAAGGATATAAAGAAGACGCTGGGAGAACATACTGAAGAAATTGCAAACATGCCTAAAAAGGTAATGAATATGACGGTGAACAATGGCACAAGCCAAGAAATGAAAAAGATGCTGGATTCACATAACGGCAGATTTGAACAGGCAGAGGAAAAAATTAGTGATATGGAAGACAATACAGCTGAAATCAAAGAGAAAGTAGAACAGATAAACAAAAAGATAGAAAAAATCCAGCATGGACTCAGGGAATTAACTGATAATACAAAACGCACAAATATATGCATCATGGGCATCCCAGAAGGAGAAGAGAAGGGAAAAGGAACAGAAGGAGTGTTGAAGGAAATAATGGCTGAAAACTTCCCAACTCTATTGAGAGAGATGGAGGTACAGATCCAGGAAGCACAGCGCAGCCCAAAGAGTATAAATCCCAACAGGCTAACTCCAGACATATACTTGTCAAAATGTCCAATGCTCAAGACAAAGAAAATACTCAAGGCAGCAAGAGAAGAGAGAACCATCACATACAAGGGAAGCACAATAAGATTAAGTGCTGATTTCTCAGCTGAAACCATGGAGGCAAGAAGACAGTGGTATGACATAGTCAAAATACTAAAAGAAAAAAAACTTCCAGCTACGAATCCTCTATCCAGCAAAACTGGCATTCAAAAATGATGGAGAGTTCAAAATATTCACAGATAAACAGAAATTAAGAGAGTATGTCAAGAAGAAACCAGCACTTCAAGAAATACTAAAGGAATCTCTACAAGTTGAAAGGAAAAAACAAGGGAGAGAGAGTTGGAGGAGAGTTTAAAAACAACTGAAAAGACAAAAAAGTACAAAAAAACATATGACATAATTAACCCAAAATAAAAATGGCTGAAGTAAGAAATTCATTACGAGTAATAACATTGAATGTTAATGGATTAAATTCACCAGTCAAGAGACACAGATTGGCAGAATGGATAAGAAAATATGATCCATCTATATGCTGTCTACAAGAAACCCACATTCGACCCAGGGATTCTAGGAGACCTAAAGTGAATGGCTGGAAAACCATTTTACAAGCTAACAATAGCCAAAAAAAGGCAGGAGTAGCTATTCTAATATCAGACAAAATTGACTTTAAATGCAAAACTATTGTAAGAGACAAAGATGGACACTGCATATTAGTAAAAGGAGTAATCTCTCAAGAAGAGAGAACAATCATTAACATTTACGCACCTAATCAAGGTGCCTCAAAATACGTGCGGCAAACTCTGGAAAAACTAAGAGGAGAAATAAATACCTCTACAATTATAGCAGGGGACTTCAACACACCACTATCATCATTAGACAGAACATCTAGACAGAGAATCAATAAAGAAACAAAGGCACTCAACAGTACATTAGAAGACCTGGAGTTAATAGACATATACAGAACATTACACCCAAATAAAGCAGGATTTACATTCTTCTCGAGTGCATATGGAACATACTCCAAAATAGACCACATG
>JAKSZT010004976.1:924905-960280 GCA_026826555.1 Tolypeutes matacus
CCTAAAACTTCTTTGAAAATTAAATGAAAATTTGGGAGACAACGGGGGTTGAGAGAGGGAAAGGTGTCACAGCACACCGGACATCCGACAACATAGTGATGAAAGGAAAAAGAGAATATATATATATATATATATATTTTTTTTTTTTTTTAAGGCATTTTTTTTTGCTTTTTTCCCCATTTTTTTAAATGTCCCAATCCGCTAATTAAATTTTGTTTTGTTTTGTTTTTTTTTTATTATTTTTTTTATTTTTATTTTTATTTTTATTTTTATTTTTATTTTTATTTTTTTCCTGAGTTTCCTTATGTTTGTCTCTTGCATGTAAGCTTATCATTGATGTTTCTTTTTCCTGTTAAGTGTATTTGATTATTTTATGGACTACATGTTCATGGAGGATTTGGATCACAGAAGGGTTACAATGGATACTGCAGGGGATTATTGGTGGGGGGTGTCTGGGAGGGGGGATTCATGGGAGTTAGTTCATCCGAATGTACATGAAAGATATACAAAATCATTCAAAAGATCAAAAGATGGGGCATGGTCACAATGGTTGGACAATCACACAATAAATGAGGGAATCTGAATTCCTAGTCTGGAGAGCTCTGCCACAGTCTCCAAGAGAGCAGCAATAGTCCTCTTAGTGCAGTGACAGTGTCTGTCAAAAGAGGATGACCGGGAAGCGGCTGTGGCTCAATCAGTAGGGCTCCCGTTTACCATATGGGAGGCCCCGGGTTCGGTTCCAGGGTCCTCCTGGTGAAGGCAAGCCCGCCCGCACGGCGTGGTTAGCTGACCCAGCGAGCACAAGCAGCAAGGGGGGGATAAATGAATAAATAAATAAATTCTTTAAAAAGAAAAAAAAAAAGAGGATGACCCACTGATGTGTTCTTTTTATTGATGACTACCCTTGTGAGTCTTTGCTCTTGTAACTGAGACTTAGCCTGCAGTGTGGGGTGCCTGATGGTTGCCACCTGAGAGCCTCCTTGTTGCTCAAATGTGGCCTCTCTCTAAGTCAAACTCAACATATGAATGCATTACCTTCCCCCCAACGTGGGACATGACTCCCGGGGATGAGCCTCCCTGGCAACGGGGAATTAATACCAAGTGCCAACTGGCCACACAACTGGAAAAAGACTTTGAATTAAAGGGGGAAAAGGTAAAGACAAATGAGTTCAAGTGGCTAAGAGACTTCAAAGAGAGTCGGGAGGTCATCCCAGAGGCAACTCTTATGCACACCTCAATAGGAGCTCATAGAATGTCAAAGTGCCTATCACCCCACACAGAGGGTCTCCTGAGAGCTCTGGAGACACCCAGGTCCTATATAAGGGGGGATAGCCCCAGAGACTGATACTTTATCAGTGGGCTCTATTTTAGAATCTGTGCTCCTGAGAGTGACAGAATTGGACTCAAATAAGTCCTTCTTGCACATGGTTCATCAGTCCCTTCTATTCAAACCTATATGTGATGCTGGAGTTTTTAGGTATACTTCCAGAGACTGGAGTCTCTGGCCTACCTATGTGCCAGGTGTGCGTGGAATCTCGGTGGAGCTGCAACTCCTACCCTACAGCTTAATGAACTCATCCAAGTCACCTGGCAAGGAGACAATGATGGGCAACGTCCAGCCCAGGGAATGGAGAGGGCCTGCACCTATAGGCAGGATCATCCCACCCACCATATCCATGGGATATAAGCCCTCTCTCACTTGGAGATGGAGTCAACATCACCATCCCAGTCCCCTCAGGATTGGGGGAAAAACTATGGACTAGAGTGGGCTTGATGGTATTCTGTTGTACACATATGGTGATTCTAGCAATGGAAGAAATTATAACAATGAGGTGGAGCCAGTGGCCACTTGACACTTTCTGGGCAGGGAGGGGATGTGCAGTTTAAATACAGGGGCTTCTTTAGGATTTGGAGGTAGTCCTGAGTACCGTTGTGGCAACAGATGTAGACCATTTTAAATCAGCACACACCACACAGAACTGTGTGGGAGAGAGTGTGGTTTACGGTATGAAATGTGGTCTATGGTTGGTGGCAAGGCCCCATGATGTGTAAGTCCATTGAGGGTGGTGGGCCACACTTATGTGAGATGTTTGTGTGGGATTTGGTGGGAAGGGTGGGAGGTGGGCAACATGTGAATCCCGGTGGGTTCCGTGTAATATTTTAGGTAATCTAAGCACCTCTTAAAATATATTTTTATATATAAATAACATTTGTGTAAGCAAATGCACATATATGCATATATATTTATATATCATTTTACAAATATTGGTATGTATTGTGAAAATTTTGATTTTTACCCACAATAAAAAATAAATAAATTAAAAAAAAATACATTAGAGGATCTAGACCTAATAGACATCTATAAAACAGTATACGAATACAATGAGATATACACTCTTGTCGAGTGCACATGGATCATTCTCCAAGATAGACCACATACTAGGCCACAGAAAAATTCTCAATGAACTGAGAAAGATTGAAATGACACAAAATAATTTCTCTGACCACAATGGAATAAAGCTGGAAATCAGTAAGGACCAGAACACGAGACTAGTTACAAAGATATGGAAGTTAAACAAAATGTGGGTCACGGAGGAAATCTCAAAGAAATCAGTAACTACCTTGAAATGAATGAAAATGACAACACAACATATCAAAAGGAATCGGATGCAGCAAAACCTGTACTGAGAGAGATATTCATAGCCAAAATGCATATATCAAAAAAGAAGAAAGAGTTAAAATTGAAGACCTAATTGCACTCTTGGAAAATTAGAAAAAGAACAACAAACTAACCCCATAGGAAGTGGAAAGAAGGAAATAACAAAGATTAGAGAGAACTAAATGAAATAGAAAATAAGAAAGCATTAGAAAAAACAAACAAATCCAAAAGCTGATTCTTTGAGAAGATCAATAAAATTGACAAACCCTTAACTAGACTAAGAAAAAAAGAGAGAAGATGCAAATACACAAAATAAATATGGAAGGGGATATCACCACTGACAAGCATCATAAGAGGATACTTTGAAAAATTATATGCCAACAAGTAGGATAATTTAGAGGAAATGGACAAATTCCTAGAATTCCTAGAAACTTATAAGTAGCTGAAATTGACAAAAGAAGAAATTTGTGAACTCAAGGAATAATCACAAGTAAAGAGATAGATTCAGTCATTAAAAACCTCCCAACTAAGAAGAGCTCATAATCAGATGACTTCACAGGTGAATTCTACCAAACATTCCAGAAAGAACTAACATCATTCCTGCTTAGACTCTTTCCCAAAGTAGAAGTAGAAGGAACATTGCCTAACTCATTCTATGATGCCAACATTACCGTAATATCAAAGCCAAACAAAGACACCAGAAGAAAGGAAAATTACAGACCTATCTCTCTAATGAAACTAGCTGCTAAAATCCTCAACAAAATACTTGCTAATTGTATTCAACACCACATCAAACGAATTATACACCGTGACCAAGTAGATTTCATCCCGGGTATGCAAGGATGGTTCAACATAAGAAAATCAATTAATTTAATACGCAACATAAACAGAACAAAAGAAAAAAATCAACTGGTCATCTCTATAAAGAAAAAGCATTCAACAAAACACAGCACCCTTTCCTGATAAAAACACAGCAAAAGATAGGAATAGAAGGAAACTTTATGAACATAATAATAGGTATATATGAAAAAACCCACAGCTAACATCATCTTCAATGGTGAAATCCTAAAAGCTTTCCCTCTAAGATTGGGAACAATACAAGGATACCCACTATCACTGCTCCTAATTAACATTGTGTTAGAAGTATTTGCTTGAGCACTGAGGCAAGAAAACAATATAAAAGACATCCAAATTGGAAAGGAAGAAGTAAAAATGTCACTATTTGCATACAACATGATCCTATACATAGAATGCCCTGAGAAATCTACAACAAAGCTTCTAGAACTTATAAATGAGTTCAGTAAAGTCTCACATTATAAGATCAATGTATAAAAATCAGTAGCATTTCTGTACACCAATAATGAGCAAACTGAGAAGGAAATCAAGAAAAAAATACCATTTACAATAGTAAGTAAAATAATCAAATACCTAGGAATAAATTTAACTAAAGATATAATTGACTTATACACAGAAAACTATGCAGCACTGTTAAAGGAAATCAAAGAAGACATAAATAAATGGAAGAATATTCCCTGTTCATGCATAGGAAGACTAAGTATCATTAAGATGTTCATCCTACCCAAACTAATCTACAGATTTAATGTAATCCCAATAAAAATGAACCCAGCATTTTTTACTGAATTGGAAAAACTAACTATGAAATTTATTTGGAAGGGCAAGAGGCTCCAAATAGCCAACGATATACTGAAAAGAAAAATGAAATTGGAGGAATCACACTACCTGACTTTAAAACATACTACAGGGCATCGGTTTCGGAGGGCACTCACTTACTCACTCTCAGAGGACGGCTGATTGGGGATAGGATCCTGCTTGAGGGGTCTGTGCTGGGGGTGCATGGGGCGAGAACCTTGGGGACATCGATCTGGAGGGATCTGGATGGCGAGGTGGATTGCTTGGGAAAGATTCATGAGATTTTCCCCTGCCTGTGGTAGTTGACACAGACGGCTGAGCCGCACAGAGAAAGAGACTGGTTTGAGCTGCAACTCCTGCCGGGTGGCAACCCGGTGAGAGGGAGCATTCTCTGAGAGTGGGAGGATTCTGACAGAAGGTGGAGAGGGGTTTCCTTTCTGTGTGTTTGGTTGCCTGGACCCGCTCATAGCTTTGGGAAGCAAATAAGCCGGCTTGAAGTGGCACCAGGCTGAGGGGAGAGGCGAATCTACTGAGGAAGCCTGATTTACCTAAGCGCCCGGTGATACTGAGGCTTGACTCTGGAGGGGATGGAGTCAGCCAATTTTATCATTCTGCACTGACTGATAAGCATCAGAGCTTCAGCTCCCCTGGGGAGGCCAGGAAGTGGGAAGTGCTTGATTAGTTTCCACGAGCCTATTTAGGGTCCCCTCGGTGAAGGGGTGGTCTAGAAGAGGCCTTCTTTTGGGGACCTTATTTTGGAAAAAAAAAAAAAAAAGAAGAAGAAGATGGTCACTTTAAAAAATGAAAAAATAAATTTTTTTAAAACTTAGTTTAATCGCTAAAATCTTCCTCAAAACCTGCATATAGAACCTTGCAGGGCAATTGACTGATGAACACAAGCAGGCTGAGAGGTTCCACAAGGACCTAAGAAGGAACTCTGTTCTTCCTTAGCTTTGTTTGACTGCTTGCTTGTGTGGTTGTTAGGTTTTTCTTTGTTTATTTGTTGTCTCTTGGTTTTCTTTCCTCTTTCTTCCCCCCGTTCTTTTTTCTTTTTTTAAATTAGGTGCTGCTAGCTTGTCTCTTCTTTGCTGTGCTTCTTCTTCTGTGATTTCCCATTCTCTGTCTATATTGATTTTGTCTCCCAATGCTCTCTCTTTTCCTTCCTTCATCTTTCTGCCTTCTGCTTTCTGCTGTGGTTCTTAAATACCACCTTTTTTCATTAGCCCACAACTTAAGGGTGTCAATTTCTATTCTATCTATTTGGTTTCCTTCTTTTATTATTATTATTTTTTTCCTTCCAGCCCTTTCTTTACTCTTTCTCTCTCTCCTCATCATTATAGCCTTCTAAATCATCATATATATTTTTCTCTATCTGGCTTCCCAGTCCATTGTAGGCACTACACTTTTTCTCCTATTACTCTACACTGCCTACAAGAGTTAAAGATTCATTTTTCTAAGTCTTATATTGTCCCTTTTCTGTTATCAATATTACTATTATCCTGCTTCCTTTCTCACATTTTTCGAATCCTCTGGCCCTAATCTTTTGCCTTCAAGAGAACATAGAAAGAAGGAAGGAAATAAAATAAGAAGAACAAAGTGTCAAAGAGAAAACTTAACACACACACAGAACCACCAGCTAAATAAAACTCTAGAGCAGAGAGAGAAGCCAATCAACTGAATAAACCCATCAAGATAAAATGATGGCTAGAGGGCAACAAAAAATTACAAATCACACTGAGAAACAGGAACACACTGACCCGTCCAATGAACAAACAAAAATCCAGGAAGAGATACAAAACATCAAACAACTAATCAAAGCTTTCCAATTGAATATCATGGACCAACTTAATGAAGTGAAGGAAGAGATTAGGGATATTAAGAAGACCCTGTGAGAACATACTGAAGAAATTGTAAACATACATAAAAACATAACAGATATGATGGTGAACAATTCCTTGGAATAATCCAAGAAATCAAAAAGATGCTGGATTCACATAACAGCAGATTTGAACAGGCAGAAGGAAAAATTAGTGATGTGAAGGACAATACATCTGAAACCAAACAGATAGTAGAACAGATAGATAAAAAGATAGAAAAAATCCAGTAGGGACTCAGGGATTTAACCGACAACACAAAATGCACAAACATATGCATTATAGGCATCCCAGAAGGAGAAGAGAAGGGAAAGGGAACAGAAGGAGTGTTGAAGGAAATAATGGCTGAAAACTTCCCAACCCTATTGAGAGAGATGGATGTGCAGATCCAGGAAGCACAGCACACCCCAAATAGTATAAATCCCAACAGGCCAACTCTAAGACACATGCTTGTCAAAATGTCCAATGCTCAAGACAAAGAGATAATACTCAAGGCAGCAAGAGCAAAGAGAACCATCACATACAAGGGTAACACAATAAGATTAAGTGCTGATTTCTCATCTGAAACCATGGAAGCAAGAAGACAGTGGTATGACATAGTCAAAGTACTAAAAGAAAAAAACTTCCAACCATGAATTCTCTATCCAGCAAAACTGGCATTCAAAAATGATAGAGAGTTTTAAAAATATGCACAGGTAAATAGAAATTAAGAGAGTATGCCAATAAGAAACCTGCACTTCAAGAAATACTAAAGGAAGTTCTATAAATTGAAAGGAAAAAACAGGGGAGAGAGAGTTGGAGGAGAGTGTAAGAACAACTAAAAAGACAAAAAGAGAAATAAAAACAATTTATGACATATATTAACCCAAAGAAAATATGGCTGAAGTAAGAAATTCGTTGTGAGTAATAACACTGAATGTTAATGGATTAAACTCACAAGTCAAGATACACAGATTGGCAGAATGGATTAAGAAATATGATCCATCTATATGCTGTCTACAAGAAACCCACCTTCGACCTAGGGATTCCAGGAGGCTGAAAGTGAACGGCTGGAAAACAATTTTACAAGCAAACAATAGCCAAAAAAGGGCAGGAGTGGCTATCCTAATATCAGACAAAATAGACTTTAAATGCAAAACTATTGTAAGAGACAAAGATGGGCACTATATATTAGTAAAAGGGATAATCTTTCAAGAAGAGAGAACAATCATAAAATTTATGCACCTAATCAGGGTGCCTCAAAATATATGAGGCAAAATCTGGAAAAACTAATGGAGAAAAAAATGCCTCTACAATTATAGTGGAGGTTTTAATACAACATTATTACCATTAGACAGAACATCTAGACAGAGAATCAATAAAGAAACAAAGACTTTGAATAATACATTAGAGGACCTGGACCTAATAGACATATACAGAACACTACAACCAAATACAGCAGGATTTACATTCTTCTCGAGTGCACATAGATCATACTCCAAGATATACCACATACTAGGCCACAGAGCAACTCTTAATGAATTTAGAAAGATTGAGATTATACAAAGTAATTTCTCTGACTACAATGGAATGAAATTGGAAATCATTAATGGCCAGAGAAACAGTTTAGGCACAAAGATATGGAAGTTAAACAACAGTCTTAGACACACAGTGGGTCAAGGAGGAAATCTCAAAATGAATTAGTAACTAACTTGAAACTAATGAATATGACAATAAACTATATCAAAACCTATGGGGTGCAGCCAAAGCTGTCCTGAGAAGGATGTTCAAAGCCATAAATACATATATTAAAAAAGAAGAAAGAGCTAAAATTGAATAACTAACTGCATACATGGAGGAATTGTAAAAACAGCAACAAACTAAACCTAAAGGAAGTAGAAAGAAGGAAATAACAAAGATTAGAGCAGAATGAAATGAAATAGAGAATAAGAAAGCCCTAGAAAAAATAAACAAAACCAAAAACTGGTTCTTCGAGAAGATCAATAAAATTTACAAAACCTTAGCCAGACTAACAAAGAAAAAGAGAGATCAGATTCAAATACACAAAATAAGGAATGAGGAAGGGGATATCACTACTGACCCCACAGAAATAAAGAGTATCATAAGAGACTTTGAAAAATTATATGCCAAAAAGAATGATAATTTAGAGGAAACGGACAAATTTCTAGAAACTCACAAACAGCCTACATTGATGAATGATGAAATTGATGAACTCAACAGTCCAAATACAAGTAAAGAGATAGACTCAGTCATCAAAAACCTCCCAACTAAGAAGAGCCCAGGACCAGATGGCATCACAGCTGAATTCTACCAAACATTCCGGAAAGAGCTAACACCAATCCTGCTAAAGCTCTTCCAAAAAATAGAAGTAGAAGGAATATTGCCTAACTCATTCTATGATGCCAACATTACCCTAATACCAAAGCCAAATAAAGATACCACAAGAAAGGAAAATTACAGACCAATTTCTCTAATAAACCTTGATGCTAACTAAAATCCTCAACAAAACACTTGCCAATCACATTCAACAACATATCAAAAGATTTACACATCATGACCAATTGGGTTTCATCTCGGGTATGCAAGGATGGCTCAATATAAGAAAATCAATCAATGTAATACACCACATAAACAGAAAGAAAAAAATCACATGATCATCTCTATAGATGCAGAAATAGCATTCGACAAAATACAGCCTCCTTTCCTGATAAAAACACTGCAAAAGATAGGAATAGAAGGAAACTTTCTGAATATGATAAAGGGTATATATGAAAAACCCAAAGTTAACATCATCTTCAGCAGTGAAATCCCTAAAGCCTTCCCTGGGAGATCGGGAACAAGATAAGGATGCCCACTATCACCACTCCTATTTAACATTGTCTTAGAAGTACTTGCTCGAGCACTGAGGCAAGAAAAGGATATAAAAGCATCCAAGTTGGAAAAGAAGAAGTAAAAATTTCATTATTTGCAGATGACATGGTCCCATACATAGAAAGCCCTGAGAAATCTACAACAAATCTTCTAGAACTTATGAAGGAGTTCAGTAATGTTGCAGGCTATAGGATCAATGTTCAAAAATCAGTAGCATTTCTGTACACCAGTAATGAGCAATGTGAGGAGGAAATCAAGAAAAAATACCATTTACAAGAGTAACTAAAAGAATCAAATATCTAGGAATAAATTTAACTAAAGATGCAAAGGACTTATACCCAGAAAACTACACAACACTGTTAAAGGAAATCAAAAGACTTAAATAAATGGAAGAATATTCCCTGTTCATGGATAGGAAGACTAAATATCATCAAGATGTCTATCCTACCCAAACTAATCTACAGATTTAATGCAATCCCAATAAAAATCAACACTGTATTATTTAATGAACTGGAAAAACTAACTACAAAATATATTTGGAAAGGTAAGAGGTCCCAAATCACCAAAGACATATTGAAAAAGAAAAATGAAGTTGGAGGTATCACACTACCTGTCTTTAAAACATACTACAAAGCTACAGTGCTCAAAACTGCATGGTATTGGCACAAGGATAGACATACTGACCAATGGAACCGAATTGAGAGTTCTGCTATAGATCCTTGTATATACAGTCATCTGATATTCGACAAGGCCACCAAGCCCACTCAGTTGGAAGAGAATGGCCTCTTTAACAAGTGGTGCTTGGAGAACTGTATATCCATATTCTAAAGAATGAGAGAGGAACACCATCTCACACTTTATACAAAAATCATCTCAGGATGGATCAAAGATCTAAATATAGGAGCCAAAATTATAAAGACTTTGGAAGATAATGTAGGGAAGCATCTATAGGACCTTGTAATAGGACATGGTTTCATGAACTTCACACCCAAAGCACGAGCAACAAAAGGAAAAATAGATAAATGGGATCTCCTCAAAATTAAAAACTTCTGCAACTCAAAGAACATTATCAAGAAAATAAAAAAGTCAGCCTACCCGATGGGAGAAAATATTTCGCAACCATATATTTGACAGGAGCCTAATATCCTGCATATATAAAGAAATCCCACACCTTGAAAATAAAAAGACAAACAACCCATTTAAAAAGTGGCCAAGTGACCTGAAAAGACTCTTCTCTAAGGAAGAAATACAAATGGCTAAAAAGCATATGAAAAAATGTTCTACATTGCTAGCTATTAGGGAAATGGAAATCAAAACTACAATGAGATACCATCTTACACCCATTAGAATGGTGGCTATTAAAAAAAACAACAGACTATAAGTGTTGGAGAGGATCTGGAGGGATGGAACCCTCATCCACTGCTGGTAGGATTGTGGAATGGTCCAGACACTGTGGAGGACAGTTTGGTGGTTCCTCAGAAAACTAACAATAGATCTTTCATATGATTCAGCAATTCCACTGCTGGGTATACACCCAGGAGAATTGAAAGCAAAGACACGAACAGATATATGCACACAAATGTTCATAGTGACATTGTTCACTATTGCCAAAAGTTGGAATCAACCTCAGTGCCAATCAACATATGAATCGATGAACAAAATGTGCTACATACATAGAATGTAATATTACTCAGCTGTAAGAAGGAATAAAGTGCTAACACACAGAATAACATGGGTGAATCTTGAAGACCTTATGTTGAGTGAAGCAAGCCAGGTACTGAAAGATGAACAGTACATGACCTCACTGATTTGAATTGAGGAAAGTGAGTCAGTCTCCCAGAACCACTGTCTGAAAGATAGGTTAACAAGAGAGAGAAAGAGAAAGGAAGGTTGTGAGCCATCATCCATATGGACATAATCTATGGTAAAATGATAGAGTACAGTTGCATATTGAAGGATAGGACAGGTGGTTAGTGATATTACTGGGTTTGGTGGTGCAGGGTTGACAGGTGGGTAGATTAGGAAGGGTGGGTTAGAATACCCAGGATACTGGGGGGAGAGAGGGACTAGGTGAACATCAGATTTGTGGGTATGAGGTTGAAAGTGGAGGAGTGGGAATGCTTTTATGAAAATATGACAAGGTAGTGTCACTGGGTTAGGGTGTACATTGGGGGGGCATTCAGTATGGGGCGCATCTGGAGTAGGCTTCTGGGGAGTGTGTGAGTGTTCATCCTGTCATAATGTGTTGTGTCAGTGGGTGGAGACCCACACGATGAGTGGGAAGGTGATGGCCCCCCATTTTTGGGAGGACCGATTCACCCAGAAAGAGACAGGTGGACGTCTCTTATAAGCACAGATAGATCCTAATATGGGAGGACAATCAGCATGTCGAGACCTCTTGTTGCATGTAACTATGAATCTTGTCATCCAATGAATCAAGACAAGGGGGTGTCATATGCCCCAGGGGGATGGGGAGGGAGTAACAGAATAGATGAAACAGGGGGAATTTAGTAGTCAGGGGACAAGTTTTTCATTACCTTACAGTGATGGACACAGGACATGGTAAATAGCATAAAAAATTATTAAACTGTACCATCTAAATTGTAAGCTATACTGTAAACCACTGGCAATGTTTAGTTGCTATGTTTCACCATCTGTATAAAGGTATAACAATGCTATCATCCACATACAAAAAGGTTTTAATATGGGGTGAGGAAAGGGGAGGAGGTTGGGTATATGAGAGTCTCTAGTATTCTGTGTGTGACTGTGCTGTGACCTAAAACTTCTTTGAAATTTTTCTTTGAAAATTAAATGAAAAATTGGGAGACACTGGGGAGTGAGAGGGGGAAGGTGCCACGTTACAGACAGGACAGCCAATAATGCAGTGATAAAAGGAAAAATGTTTAAAAAAATTAAAAAAAAATTTTTTCCCATTTTTTGAATATCCAAATTCTTCAATTTAATTTTATTTTTAGTTTTTTTTTTAAGTTTTCATGTATTTTATCTCTTACATTTAAACTTATCATTATTATTTAATTTTCCTATTAATTGTATTTGGCTATTATATGGGCTTCATCTTTAAGGAAGGTTTGGATCACAGAAGGGTTACAATGGGGGCAGGAGAGGATCATTGGTGGGGGGTGTCTGGGATGGGGGTTTCATGGGAGGAAGTTCACTTGAATATACATAAAAGATACAAAACTGTTCAAATGATCAAGGAGTGGGGCATGGTCACACTGGGTGGAGAATCACTCAATAAATGAGAGAATACTGAATTCCCAGCCTGGAGAGCTCTGCCACATTCTCCAAGGGAGCAGCAACAGTCCCCCAAGTGCAGGTGCAGTGTCTGGCAAAGGAGGATGGTCCACTAATGGATTCTTGTTATTGATGACTAGCCTTATGAGTCTTTGCTCTTGTAATTGAAACTTAGCCTACTGTTATGGGGCGCCTAAGGGTTGCCACCTGAGAGCCTCCTTGTTGCTCAAATGTGGCCTCTCTCTAAATCAAACTCAGCATATGAATTCATTACCTTCCCCCCAGCGTGGGACATAACTCCCAGGGATAAGCCTTCCTGGCAATGAGGGATTAATACCAAGTGCCAACTTACAATACCACTGGAAAAAGACCTTGAATAAAAGGGGGAAAGGTAAAGATAAATGAGTTCATATAGATAAGAGACTTCAAAGAGAATCTGGAGGTCATCCCAGAGGTTACACTTATGCACACATCAGTAGGATCTCATAGAACACCAAAGTGGATATCATCCCAAACAGAGGGGCTCCTGAGGACTCTGGAGACACCCAGGTCCTATATAAGGGGGGATAGCTCCAGAGATTGACGCCTTATCAATGGACTTCTTTGGAATCTGTGCTCCTGAGAGTGACAGAGTTGCACTCAAATAAGTCCTCCCTGCACATGGTCCATCAGTCCCTTCTATTCAAACCTATATGTGGTACTGGAGTTTGTAGGTGTACTTCCAGAGACTGGAGCCTTTGGCCTGCCCATGTGCCAGCTGTGCCTGGAGTCTCGGTGGAGCTGCAACTCCTACTCTACAGCTCAATGGACTCACCCAAATCACCTGGTGAGGAGATAGTCATGGACAATGGCCATCCCAGGGAATGGAGAGTCTGCAGCTGCAGGCAGGATAATCCCATCCATCTTCCCCATGGGATATAAACCCCTTCTCAATTGGATGTGGAGTGGACATACCCTTGCTAGTGGGCCCTACTTTGGAATTTGTGCTTCTAAGAGTGACAGAGTTGGACTCAACTATGTCTTCCCTGCACATGGCTCATTTGTTCCTTCTATTCAAACCTATACTTGGTGCTGGAGTTTGTAGGTGTACGTCCAGAGGTTTGAGTCTTTGGGCTGTCCATGTGCCAGCTGGCCTGATCCATGGTGGAGCAGCAACTCCTACTCTACAGCTCATTGGACTTACCCAGGATGACTGTTGGGGAGATGATGATGGACAACAGCCATCCCAGGGAATGAAGAGAGTCTGAAGCTGCAGGCAGGGTAATCCCTTCCATCTTCCCCATGGGATATAAATCCCCTCTCAACTGGAGGTGGAGTGGACATCCCCATTCCAGACTCCTCAAGATGGGGGGAAGAGCTATGGACTTGAGTGGACTACTGGTATTCTGCTATAGACATATTATGACTCAAGCAATGGAAGAAATTACAACATTGATGTGGAGCCAGTGGCCACTGGATGCTCTGCGGGCAGGGAAAGGGAAAAGCAGCTGTAATACAGTGGCTTTTTTGGAATCTGGGAATTGTCCTGAGTGACATTGAAATGACAGATATTGGCCATTTTATATCATCATACAACATGCAGAACTGTGTAGGAGAGATTGTGGTCTACAATGTGAACTATAATCCATGCTTAATGGCAAAACCCCAGGATGTGTTTATCAATTGCAATGAATATGCCACACTAATGAAGGATATTTATGTGGGAGGTTGTAGGAGGTGTGGGAAGTGGGGCATATGGGAAACCCTATATTTTTTGTGTAACATTTATATAATCTAAGTACCTTAAAAAAAAAAAAAAACATACTACAAAGCTACAGTGGTCAAAACTGCATGGCATTGGCACAAGGATAGACATACTGATGAATTGAGTGTTCTGATATAGATCCTTGCATATACAGTCATCCGATATTTGACAAGGCCACCAAGCCCACTCAACTAGGAGAGAATGGCCTCTTCAACAAATGGTGCTTGGAGAATTGGATATTCATATCCAAAAGAGTGAGAGAGGAACACCATCTCACACCTTATACAAAAATCAACTCAAGATGGATCAAAGATCTCAATATAAGAGCCAAGACCATAAAGGCCTTGGAAGATAATGTGGGGAAGCATCTACAGGAACTTGTAATAGGAAATGGCTTCATGAACGTCACACCCAAAGCACGAGCAGTGAAAGAAAAAAATAGATGAATGGGACCTCCTCAAAATTAAAACTTTTGCTCCTCAAAGGCGTTTGTTAAGAAAGTGAAAAGGCAACCTACCCAATGGGAGAAAATATTTGGCAGCCATATACCTGATAAGAGCCTAATATCCAGCATATACTAAGAAATCATATCTCTCAAAAATAAGACAAACAGCCCATTTAAAAACTGGGCTAATGATCTGAAGAAACACCTCTACCAAGAAGAAAGATACAAATGGCTACAAAAGCCCATGAAAAGATGCCCAACATCACTAGGTATTAGGGAAATGCAAATCAAAACTACAATGAGATACCATCTTACACCCATTAGACTGGCAGTCAATAAAAAAAAAGAGACTACAAGTGTTGGAAAGGATGTGGAGGAATGGGAACCCTTATGCACCACTGGTGGGAATGTAAAATGGTCCAGCCATTGTGGGGGACAGTCTGGCAGTTCCTCAAAAGATTAACTTTAGAGCTGCCATATGACCCAGCAATTCCACTGCTTGGTATATATCCAGATGAACTGAAAGCAAGGACATGAACTGATATATGCACACCAATGTTCATAATGTTCACTATTGCCAAAAGTTGGAATCAACCCAAATGCCCATCAACAGATGAATGGATAAACAAAATATGGTACATACATACAATGGAATATTACTCAGCTGTAAGAAGGAATACTGTGCTAACACACGGGATAGCATCAATGAATCTCGAGGACCTTATGTTGAGTGAAGCAAGCCAGGCATTGAAGGACAAATATTACATGACCTCCATGACATGAATTAAGCAAATCGAGCCAACTCATAGAGCCTGGAAGATAGGTTTACAGGAAATAGAAAGGGAGAAGAAGGTTGTGAGCCAATGCGCATACCAGCGAAATCTATGATAAGGTGGAAGCGAGTAGTTGTGTAGTGAAGGGATATGACAGGGATGCAGGAATACTATTGGATTGGGCAGTGCAAGCTAGACAGGGGTGTAGGGTGGGGAAGATGAGTTGGATTTTCCATCGAACTGGTGGGAGGGTTGGAGGAGGAAGCAGGTGAACATTGGGGATTGGTGGGTACATGGGTGAAACTACAATGTTGAGAAAACTCTTTTGGCAATATGAAAAGGAAAGGTTACTGGTTTAGGGCGTTGGATTGGGGGGGGCAGCATTTGGGACAGGGCAACCTTGGGGCAGTCTTCTAGAGAATGTGCAAGCAATTATTTTGTCATAGTGTGCTGTATCAGTGTTGGCGGGGGGGTGGGGGAGACCCACATAATGAGTGGGAAGGAGTTGGACTTCCATGCTGGGGAGGCCCAATATGTTCTCAAAGGGGAGGGTGTCTCTTGAGAGCATGGGCAGTTACTAATAGGGGAGGACAGACTAGTGTGTCAAGCCCTCAGCATTGTAGCAAGTATATATGAGTCTTGTCCTTCAAGGAGTGAAGCATGGTGGTCACTGTGGGCCCCGAGGGGAGAGGGAGGGAGGAATAGATGGAAGAGGGGGTGTTTATGGGCCAATGGAAGTGTTCTGCAGGATCTTGCAATGATGGTTACAAGCCATGTTAAATCTCATCAAAAATTTATAAAAGTGTATGGTCGAAAATGTAAACCATGATGTAAACCATTGACCATGGTTAGCAGCTATGTTTCAATATTTGTACATCAGTTGTAACAAAGGTATCATCCATATGTAAAAAGGTTATTAATAGGAAAGGGGGAAAAGGGGGGAGGATGTTGAGTATATGGGAGTCCCCTATATTTTGTATGTAACTTTACTGTGATCTAAAACTTCTTTGAAGACAAAATTTTAAAAAAAGTAAGACAATGTGGAAGAAATGGAAGAAAATGCCACTGTACATACAGGACAACAGATATTACAGTGATGAAAGGCAAAACATCAAAAAAAATTTTTTTTTAAATATTTTTCATTTTTTTAATACCTCAATTTTTAAAAACTTTTAGTTTTAGTTTTTCTAAATTATTTTGTATTTTATTTCTTATGTTTTAACCTATCATTTTTATTTCATTTTCCTATTAACTGAATTTGGCAATATTCTTGGCTTCATTTTTGAAGACGTTTTGGATCTCAGAAGAGTTATAACTATGGCAGGGGAAGATCAATGGTGTGGGGTGTCAGTGATGGGGGATACATGGGAGGAAGTTCACCTGGGCATACATATAAGATATATAAATATGTTCAAATGTTCATGGGGCATTGCCACAGTGGGTAGAGATTCACATAACAACCAAAAGATTGTTGAATCCCCATCCTGGGGAGCTCTGCCACATTCTCTAGTGGAACAGCAACAATCTCCCAAGTACAGGGGCAATGACTAGTGAAGAAGGATGGTGCATTGATGGGCCCTTGATTTTGATGAGTATGCTTATACGCCTTTTGCTCTTGAATTTGCAACTTACAATAGTGTTTTAGAGTGCCTAAGATTTACCTCCTGAAAGCCTCCTTGTTGCTCAAATATGGCCTCTCTCTAAGCCAAACTCAGCATATAAACCTTCCCCCCAGTGAGGGACATGACTGCTGGGGATGAGCTTCCCTGGCACTGAGGGATTACTACCAAGCACCGGCTGGGGATACAACCAGAAAAAGACCTTGAATAAAAGGGGGAAAAGGTAAAGACAAAAGAGTTTATATGGCTATGAGACTTCAAAGTGAGTCGGAAGGTCAACAGAGAGGTAAAGCTTATGCATGTTTCAGCAGGATCTCATAGACAGCCAAAGTAGATACTATCCCAAACAGTGGGGCTCCTGAGGGCTCTGGAGATACCCAGGTCCTATGGTCATGGCAGATAGCTCCTGAGTTTGGTGCCTTGCCAGTGGGCCCTACTTTGGAGATTGTGCTCCCAAGTGTGACAGAGTTGGACTCAGATGTGACTCTTCTACACATGCCTCTTCTGTCCCTTTTATTTGAACCTATGGTTGGTAGTGGAGTTGGTAGGTGTACATCCAAGAGACTTGAATCTTTGGGCTGTCCATGTGCCAGCTGGGCCCTGACCCTCAGCGGAGTTGCAACACCTACTCTCCAGTTCATTGGACTCATCCAGGGCAACTAACAAAGAGGTGAGGATGGACAACCACCACACCAAGGAACAGAGAGAGTCTACAACTGCAAGCAAGAGAATCCCATCCATCAGCCACATGGGATCGAAGTCCCCTCTCAATTAGAAGTGGAGTGGGCACTACCATACCAGAATCCTCAGGATTGGGGAATAAAATATGGACTACAGTAGACTTACTGGTATTCTACTATAGAATTATTGTGATTCTAGCCATAGAAGAAATTATATCATTGATGTGGAGACAGTGGCACTGGAGGTGCTGAAGTCAGGGAGAGGGAAAAAGAGGTGTAATATAGGGACATTTTCAGGGCTTGGAATTGACTGGAATGACATTGCAATGACAGATACAGGCCATTATATATCCTACCATAACCTACAGAATTGAGTGGGAGAGAGTGTAAACTACAATGTAAAGTATAATCCATGCTTAGTGGCAATGCTCCAAAATGTGTTCATCAATTGCAATGAATGTACCATACTAATGAAAGAAGTTGTTAATGTGGGGAAAAGTGAGAGGTCTGGGGAGTGGGGCATATGGGAATACCTTATATTTTTTTATGTAACATTTTATGTAATCTAAGTATCTTTTAAAAATAAATTAGATACATATTAAAAAACAGAAACAAAAAACAGGACCCAGTAAAACCACCCAGCTATAACCCTAGAACAAAGGTCAGAAAATCAACTACAGAATGTTTTACCTTATTTTCTAGCCACAGCTTAAGAACTATAGTTGCAGAAGGGCCTAACTGATACTCTGTTCCCAATAGGAGCTGAACAAATAGTTGTGGCCAAAACTAATTGATTTGATTAGGAGAACAAAAGTTATAAATACTAAAATCTCTTCTCCTAAAGTTGATACTACTTCTCAAAAACACCAGCCCACATTCCAGAAGATATCTGTTCTAAACATTAAATGCAGTTCTCTGTTCTTAGCATAACAATTTAGCTAATGAATATCTTAAAACATTTGAGAGTAGTTTACTCAATTTTGCCTTTCAAAAAATGTTTTTCCAATCAATATTTGGTTAGCTTTGAGAAATCTGGCAATAGGGTATTATTTGGTAATGATGATGATTGTCCCACTCACATTTCCCTTTGAAGTCAAATCTGGAGAATATTTCTATTCAAATATCTTTTCATTCTGAAAACATCTGGCTACTTCTTTTTAACCTCCCCTCCCAGTTAGGCTCAAAATTGTTATAAACTATGATTACACAGTGAGCAGATTTATGGATTAAATCAGTGCATTTACTCTAAGTTTGAAATACTTAATGGGATGGTAGAATAAAATAATTAAAATACAAACTGAACCAGAGAATCTAGCACATGTGGTCAGTATGTCTATGGTGACTGCAGATAATCCTTTGTTTTTCTGAAGCACTCATTGCTGTTTGCTTTTTGAATAAAGTACTCAAAAGGATAAAAAACAAACAAACAAACAAAACAAAACAAAACAAAACAAGACAAAAAAACAAGAAGAGAAACCATTTACTTTGAGGAGCCAGAAAGAAAAAGAATGAAGAAAAGTGAACAGAGCTTCAGATACCTGTGGGACATAATCAACCATACCAATATATGCATTGTGGGAGTCCTAACAGGAGAAGAAAGAAAGAAAGGAGCAGAGAGACTATTTGAAGAAATAATGGCTGAAAACTTTCCAAATTTAATGAAAGACATGAATATACACATCCAAGAAGTTCAATGAACTCCAAAAAGGATAAACCCAAATAGACCCACACTGAGACATATGATAATCAAACTGTGGAATGCCAAAGATAAAGTGAGATTTCTGAAAGCCACAAGAGAGAAGGAATGTGTTATGTACCAGGGAAGCACAATAAGACTAAGTGCCATTTTCTTACAGGAAACCATGGAGGCAAGAAGGTAGTGAGATGCCATATTTAAAATGCTGAAAACAAAAAAAGTAGCCAACAAAGAATTAGCAAAACTTTCTTTCAAAAATGAGGGAGGTATTAAGACATTCCCAGGTAAACAAAGCTGAGGGAGTTTGTCACCACTAGACCAGTCCTACAAGAAGAAATGCTAAAGAGATTTCTTTAGGTGGAAATGAGAGGATAGTAGACAATAGATTTTAAAAAGTGAGGAAACAAGGATATTTGGTAAAGGTAACAAAATGGATAAACATAAATGCCAGACAGTTGTATTTTAGGTTTGCAACCCCACTTTCTGTTTTCTACAGGATCAAAAATGCATAAAAAGTAGTGGCAAGTGATGTTTTTGGCTTATAATGTACAAATATGTAATTTGTGGCAAGAACTACATAAGGTGGAGGACAGAGGGATATAGGAACATAGTGTGTGTACACTACTGAAGTTAAGTTGGTATCAAAGCAAATAAGATTGTTATAGATTTAGAATGTTAAATTTAAGTCCCATGGTAGCCACAAAGAAAATAATGGTAAAATATTCACAGAAAGAAATGAGAAGAGATTCTAAATGGTTCACTAGAAAAATGGGCAAAGGACTTCATAAATATTTCTCCAAAAAGGAAATACAAATGTATAATAAGCACATGAGCATGACATCAGTAGCTATTAGGGAAATGCAAATCAAAACCAGAATAAGATACCACTTCACAGCCACAGAACGGCTATTATTTAAAACAATCCTCCCCCAAACCCAGAAAATAACAAGTGTTGAGAAGGATGTAGAGAAATGGGAACCTTACTATGTTGTTCATCTTACGGTGACGAAAGGCACAACGTATGTATATATTTTTTTTTATTTTATTTTGTTTTGTTTTATTTATTTTATTTTATTTTGGTTTTTGGCTTTGTTTTTGGGGAGGTTTTGGATTGTAGAAGAGTTACAGGGATTACAGGTGTGGGGTGTTTGTTGTGGGGGGATATGTGGGGAGGGGTGCACCTGGGGCATGCTTCTATGGAATATGAATGTGTTCATGTGGTCATAGGGTGTTAGCTCAGTGGGTGAAGACCCACACAATAACCAACAAATATTAAATTCACATCCTGGGGAGTCCTGCTACATTCTCTGAGTGGCAATAATCTCTAGAGTACATGGGCAGTACCGAGTGAAGGAGAACAGACCAATATGCCAGGTTCTTGATATGGATTCTTGTACTTATGAACCTTGTTCTTGTGAAATTGAAACTTAACCTAGTAATATATATATTGCCTAAGAGTTACCTCCTGAGAGCCTCCTTTATGCTCAAATGTGGCTTCTCTCTAAGCCAAACTCAGCAAATAAACATACTATCTTCCACCTGGCATGGGACACAGCTCCTGGGGATGAGCCTCCCTGGCACTGAGGAATTATTACCAAGCACCAACTGATTCATTTGGAAAAAGACCTAGACAAGAAGGGAGAAATCTTAAATACAAATGAATTTTTATGGCTAAGAGATTTCAAAGTGAGTTGGGAGGTCATTCCAGAGGTTATGCTTACATACATCTTAGGAGGATCTCATTGACTGTCACAGTAAATGGTGCCTCAAACAGGGGGGCTCCTGAGGGCTCTAGAGACATCTAAACACTATAGGCAGGGCAGACAACCCTAGGAAATCTGCACCCTGTCAGTGGACCTTACCTTGGAATATATGATACCCTATCTCCCCAATGTATCAGAGTTAGACTCATTTATAATTTTCCTACACATGGCTCTTAGGCCCCTTTTATTTGAACCAATAATTACCACTATGCCTGTTAAATATATATCCCAGAGATACATGTTCAGTTGAACCCTGAATCTCAGCAGAGTTGCACTCCCCCCAAAAAACCAGAAAGTAACAATGCTGACAAGAATGTAGAGAAATGGGAACCTTAGTATGGTGTTAGTGGAAATGTAAATGGTGCAGCTGCTGTGGAAAACAGTTTGGTGATTCCTCCAAAAGTTAGATATAGAATTTATCATATGACTTGGCAATCACTATGTATATAAATAGTTACTCAGACATATATTTGTACACCAGTGTTGATAGCAGCATTATTCACAATAGCCAAAAAGTGGAAGTATCCCAAAATCTATCAGCAGATGAATGGCTAAACAAAATGTGGTATATTCATATAGTGAAACATTATGTGGCCTGAGAAAAGAATGAAGTTCTGATACATGGATGAACCTTGAAGACATCATGTTGAGTTAAATGTTAGATAGAATGGGACAGTTGTTGTATGACTCACTTAAATAAAATAGCTAGAATATGCAAATTCATAGAGACAAAAATGGAAAACAGGTTACCGGGGTAGGGGAGGAGGGGGAGGTGGGAGTTGATGCATAATAGGTAAAGGGGTGATAAGAATGTTCTGGAAATAAATGGTAGTGAGGGTGACACAACATTCTGAGTGTGATTAATCCCAATGAATGGTATGCCTGGGAGTGGTTGAGATGGAAAAGTTCATATTGTAGATATGTTTACATAATTAAAAGAGAGAGAGAGAGATTAAAGAGACAATAACAACTAAAGTCAATACATGATCCCATGCTGGATCTAATAATGGAGGAGAAAATGTCCAGAGGATATTACTGAGACATATGAAAAAACTGGAATATAGACTCTAAGCTTTATATAAATGTTAAAGTTCTTGAACTTGATAATTGCACTTAAGGTGATTACATAAGTGAAGATCCTGGTTCTTCTGAAATTTACATGGAAGTATTAAGTGTTCAAGGATCATGGTGTATACAACCTACTCTCAAATATTTAGAAAGGAGATAGAAAGAAAGATAGATGGATAGCTAGATGGAATGATATGGCAAATGTGGCAAACTATTAAAAGTTGATGGATACTCCATACAATCCATATTGTATGGGAGTATGTTGGAGTTCTCTGTATGGGGTTTGTATTATTTTTGCAACCGTCTTGTAAGTTTGAAATTATTTCAAAATAAAAAATAAAAAATTTAAAACATACAAATGTTTCCCCACCCATGCTCCCATCCACCTTCTTAGAACACCCCCTCGGTAGCTTTCTGTCCTTGCAGGGCCTCTCCAAGACCTGCATGGGCCTCACTAGTTGCGTCTCTCTGTGCTCTAACCTACCTGTACCCCCTTCTCCCACCCAACTCATCAGCAGGAGGTCTCCTGTTCTAAGTTTCGAGTCCCCTGATCCCCAGCCCGAGTCACACGCCTCTGCACTGTGTTTCCATAGCACTGTGACCTTTGCACTCATGCCACTTAATATATTAATTTCAGTTCCCCACGATGCTATAAGATCTGAGGGAATAGAGGCTGCATTTTGCCCACCTTTCTATCTCCAACACAGTACCATGAACATGGATGACACACAAAAAAATATTCTTTTAATGCATGAAGGATTTTCACCGGCTCTCATTTTATAGTTATGTCCAAGACACTTGAATGAATCAGTCCCTTTCCAATATGGATCCAAATAGCATGCTAATTTGTAAATATAGAGACGATGTGTTCTACCAGCATCAGCATTAAAATGTTTGCTTGTTGACAAGGAGTCTGGCTTCAGTGGCTTGACCTCTGCATTACTGCGCTCAGCTTGGGCATTCATTTCTAACATCCTGTTCTCCCTTTTACCATGGCTTGCTTAGCAAAGAGCCGGAGATGAGCTTCCTACAACCATTTTGCATCTGCTGCTGGTAAGTTGTCCATGCTGGCCCTTGGTTTCTGGCTCTCTTCTGGCTTGTTCTGGCCCCTTCCTAGGGAGCCTCAGTGCCTTCTGGTGGGCTGCAAAATCTGCTGACCTGGGGTGTGCACTCTCCAATTCTACTCCCTCAGAAGCCTGGGATTTGTCATTTTCCTGTTGCAAGAATTCCTGACCTGAACTCAGGTGTGTGATGATAGAGTGAAAAAAGAAGTCGGGCCTCAGGATTTATTTGATGACCAAGTGAAATGAAGATGAGACAGTCAACCGGGAAATGCACCACGTTCTCTGTGTGATTCTTGGTGGAGTGGGGATGCAGCCATGGGGTCACAGCTGCAAATTACACACCTTCACAGATTACCTCTCTGTAAAAGAAAAAGTGTCTGCTTCAAGACAGGGCTTTCAGTTACACTGATTTATCTAATTTGTATCCCATCAACTTCCTGGAGGCCTGTGATCCAGACTTCCCATTCAATCCCTGGCTCCTGTGGACCTCCCTCACAGGAATCTAATTACTAAGTAGCAAACACTTCAGTTTCCGAAGCTTTTTACTCCAAATGGAAAAGAGCATGTCCTTTGGGAAACTGGGTCCAGCTTGACTGATCGCCATCACAGATTATTTCCTGAAATGGAGATCCCTGCTCCATTTGAGGAACGTCAGTGATTTCTGAACTAGAAGTGTTTCCCACAAATGCCTGTCGGACCATATTCTGGGCACCACCCTTCGGGACCGACACCATTGCTTTTCACGAGGAAAGCATCTGGGCTCAAAGAAGATGCTTCTATAATATTGCTTTTACTTTCCTTCCTTTGGTTTCAACGTATAATATGATACACTATATATGCAAAACAGATGGGTTTCCCTTTATTTGCCACCTCCCCTTCCTCCATTTCATCACAGGTGGATGGAATTCATGCTAAGGGGAAAGCAAGCCATTCCCCGAGCCTGGGTATGCACAAACCCTTCCAAGTCTAGTCCCTCCTGGCTTCCCTCCCTGGGAGAATAGAATGCAACTGGTAATTTGTGACAAGTCACAAGCGTGCCTGTGTGAACTGCTTTATAAGATCTTCTAATGAAGTGTGCTTTGTCAGATGCAAACTACTGAGAAGCTGCTTCTTTGGAATGAATTCAAAAGCAAAGAAAGGAAATTCCCTTTTATTGGATTCAAAAGAATAAAAGAAATTTCAAACAATTCCCCAACTGCCTGGAGTAGTGACTGTGAAATCCCTTGTGTAAGCTAGCAATATAGGCTCCTGGCTTCCTGGAGGGGCCGCCCCCTCACGTGGTGGTCTGCCCTTTGGAAATGCATTTGGGACTTCAAAATGAGATGGTTTTAAAAAGGCAGATCTTGACCCTGACATCAAATATGACTGCAGCAAAGCTGAGGTCTGGTTGGGAGTGCTTCCTCGAGCCTGGCCTGTACGCACTCAAAGATCTCTTCTCTTCAGGTGGATGGTAGAGCTCTGTATAAGAGAAGTTTACATGTTAGGACCCCCAGGTAAGCCATGAGCTTGGCTTCTATCCAGGTGAGACAGGGTGCTGCCATCCCTCCAACCCCACTTTGGGGAAAAAACCTGTCTTCAAAGCTGCTTGGCAACAGTCACCAGGAGCTCTCCCATTAGCCCCTGGGTTAGGAAGGGGAGAACCAGGGTCTGAATGTTCTGTTCCCTAGGACTGTCAAGATGATGATTGCATGAGGATTTGCTGAGATGTCCAGCCCTGTGCATACAAGATAAATTCAGTAGTAGCCATATGTCCCTGTCCTATGAGCCTCTCCTAGGTTGGCCAGGGGTAGCCCTGCAGCTTGTGGGCAGAAAGGCAGCCCAGAATTTCCTCTGTCTGCTAGTTCAGAGGGCTGCTTTCCTTGGAGAGCCCGTTTGAGGCTTACCTCACCTACCAGGAGGTTTCTCCAATCTCACACCTATCATCCCTCCTCCATTCCCCCCTCTCCTTCCTCTCTCAGGAGCCAGTGGTAGTTTCCTTGCTGACTCCCGGATTAAGCTGTGTCAGTGGGTGCTGCAGCCAAGGATCAGAAAGGGTGCAGTCAGCCACCAGTATCCTGAGCCTTTCAGCTTCTGCTTGGAAAGTCTTCTATTTGGTCTGCTCATCTTATGTTTTGGGTAAATGACTCACATTCCTATTCAGATGATCCACATCCAATGGGGGACAGAAGCTTTCAATGAAAACAATGACAATAAAAGTAATTAACAAGGAAAGGTGTCCTGCCTGGAAATGTGGTGAGAGCCTTACAGTCAGTTTGGCTTCCTCTTTCTAACAAAAAGTTTAGTTCACTAATCCGGAGGGCACAATTTGGATACAACATCATCCATCTGGCTATAGTTTGATCCCAAGAATCATGGCTGAAAACTTTAATTTCTCCAATGTTTCCTTCCCAAAGTGGTTTCCAAGCATTTCTGAGGAGACATAGCATGGTGAAAGGGCATTTCCTAGAGTCAGACTGATAGGCTCCAATACTAGTGGGACTTAGAAGTTTCTTTCCCTCTCTGTATTTTGGATGCTTCATCTGTAAGCTGGGGATTATGAAAGTTGCAATGTCATGGAATCTTTGAGAGTATTAAAGAGTTAATATTTGTTAGGCTGTATTAATAATACCTAGAACATAGAAACATTCTGTATATAAGGCCTCCAAGGCTTAGGGCTTAAAACAACACCCATAGGATGCTCATAGATTCAGGAGGTCAGAAATTCATGCTGGGCTTAACTGGGTGATTCTTCTGCTCATCTGTGGTACTCAGCTGGAGGACAGGCTGGTTGGAGGGTCCAAGTTGGCTTCACTCTGTATCTGGTGGCTGGGCTGGGATAACTTGGAGACTAAGACTGTCAGCCAGAGTCCTCTCTTGCAGGTACATGGGCTTCCCCACAGCCTGGAGGTCTCAGGGTGGACAGATTTCTTCCATGGCAGCTCAGGAGTCCAAGAGTTTGACCCAGCAAACAAGGCAGAAGCTGCCTGGCCTTGGCAATCTACCTATGGATGTCACACAGCACCACTTCCACTGCTTTCTATTGGTGATAAGGGAGGCACACAGTCCAGTCCAGAGGCAATAGGAGGAGAATTAAACACACTTCTTGATGGAGTAAGGTTGGGATCATATTGTAGAAGTGCACATGTGACGGGGAATATTGTGGTGACCATCTTTGGAAAGTACAATTTGCTACATTGAGCAAACTATTTTAGCTATCATTTTAATTGACTTCTGTCTTATGATTATTGTGAACAACAGAGGGTTAAAGTTTAACAATGGCCTTGCTCAATGGATGGGCATGTGGAGGCTCAATAAAGTAGAATAATTTGTCCGTAATCATGCACACCATGTTTTGGACCTGAAATAACCTGAATCCTGGGTCATCCTTTGATAGTCCTACCTAAATTACCTGGTCATAATATGTGGGTGTCTTCATGTAGCTAGTACACCTCACTCTCCTTTCTTCTTTGGGAAAGAAAGCCTATCTTTCATATTTCAAAATATTGAAGCTAACCACTACTAGGACTCAAGGTTTTATTCTTGAAATCTTGTCTATTTTCTTGCTGGGGGATCTGGGAGAGGGTGGGGAGTTTTGGGCAAACAGTGAGAAGCTCAATATCACATAGCCAGGTTGGAACCACACTTTTCTGAGGCTCTTTCCACAAGGCTGCATTGCTGTATATGTGAAACTATTCTGTGTGATACTGTAGAGGTAGATACATGATACTATGATTTCTCAAAACCTATTGAAGTTTACAGCACAAATAGTGAAAGTTAATGTATGTAAATTAAAAAAAAAAATCAACGAAGAGGTCAGGGCATGTGATTGGAATACACGCTGGGACAAAAGAATCCAACTGTATTACAATGTATGAAACAACCTCATTGAAGAGATGGAGGAAAGGTTGCTGACCTAAGCAACTTTGGAAATAAGGTAGAATATATAAGACTAAAAGCAAAAAGAACTGTAAAATCTCTTTAAACTGGTTAATAAAGTTATTTTCCTCAGGAATATGGGTTAATAATTCTGAAACCACTTTACATCTATACTGGAATTGAACAATTAAGTAAACAGATAGCAGAGAGTGGGACCCAGGTTTCTACTGTTGCAGTGGAAGGCTGTAGACAAATAAGGGGAGAGAGCTAGAACGATCCATGAGGTAAAGAATTAGAGTTGAAGACATCAGTATAAACTCAGGTTTAGCTTAATACAGATACAGATGGATAAATATGGACGTAATTATACTTTAGGAAATATTCCTAAAGATATATATATAGTAATATCACATGATTATACACATATACTTCTTAGCTCTGTCCACCAAGACAGCCTAGAATCAATGACCCAGATCTTGGTTTCCAATACCAACCACCAATAAAAAGAGCCAGGGCTCCACGGAGAAATGGCTGATTCCAGGGCTGAGTCAGGGAATAGACAAGACGAGCCTAAAGAATCATCTAGTGTCTGAAAATAGGGAAATGCTCAAAAAGCAAACTGATGGGAGCCTGTCAAAAGGACCCAGGAGTAAATCTCAGAGAGATTGCAATGGACAAAGCAATCAAATAAATAATGTAGTATTGGATTATAAGCCAAAGTATAACATAAATATCCAAGAGTCGATACTGATGTAAAAAAATGATTGGGTGGATAAATTAACAGAGGAAAATAGACAAATCTACTATACAAATAAATTCCAAATAATTTATATAGATACTCTGCCCTCATGGAGGTGAAGCTTAATTCTCTTCCCCTTGAGTGTAAGTTGCTAGCGTGACTTTCTTCCAAAGAGAACTGTATGGGAAAAATGGGTAACTTTGCCGTGGAGAAACTTGACAAACACTACGTCAGCCAGGTGATCAAATTCAACATCAACAGTGATGTCATGATCCCAGAATGTACACTTGCCAGGATATGATGAGAATGGCACTTTATCTCTGTGGTCTTCCTCCCTGTTTGAGTTTCCTGGTTGCTAAACCAAATACAATACAATGGATTAGCTTAACAACAGGAGTTTATTTGCTCACAGTTTCAGATGCTAAAAGGCTTCATTTCTTCCTGGGTTCAGTATCTTCTCACTGGCTGCAATCTTTGGGATTCCTTGGCTTTTCCATCACATGGCAATCAATGTGCATGGTATCATCTTCTCCTTTCTTTTCTGCATTTTATTGACTTCTGGCTTCTGGCCACTCTCCATGTCTTTTCTCTTTGTAGCTTTCTTTATAAGGCCTCCAGTAATAGTATCATCCTGATTCAGCTGGGCAGCACCTTAACTGAAGTAAACTCATCAAAAGGTCCTAATTACAGTGCGTTCACACTCCCAAAATGGATTAAGATTAAGAACATGTCTTTCTGGTGGACATAACTCCAAGGCACCACACTCCCCAAAAACTATAACTTTAATTATGAGAAAAACATCAGACAAATTCCAATTGAGAGACATTCTAAAAAATGCCTGATGTTATTGCTCAAAATGGTCAAGGTCATCAAAACCAAAGAAAGTCTGAGAAACTGTCACAGCCAAGAGGAACCTAAGGAGACATGTTGACAAAATGTTATATGGTATTTTGGATGGCATCCTGGAACACAAAAATGACATTTGGCAATAACTAAGGAAATCTGAATAAACTATGGACTTTAGTTATAATGATATATCAATATTGGTTCATTACTTGTGACAACTAATTGTTGTGACAAATGTACCATCCTAATGTAAGATGTTAAGAACAAGGGAGAGTGAGGGATATATGGGAATTATCTGTACTATTTTCTTGCAATTTTTCTTTACATATAAAGCTAGTCTAAAATAAAAAGTTTATTTAAAATCATCATGGCATGGGATGGGAAGAGTGAGGAACCAGCAGTGATGACTTTAAATATGTTCCTCCACATTCATGCATTACTGTCATTGGAACTTGGAGGGTGAGGTGGAGGGGGCACAGATTTAAGAAAAAGAGACTTGGCTCAAATCCAGTACTGACGTGGACTACCCCCCAGCCCTCCTGTTGCTTATTTTCTCAGAGTATTTGATTTTATTTCTATCACTAAATCAAAGTTGTCATACCCATCTAGCTGGTTGTTGTGAAAAATATTTTCAAACAATAACACAATAATTTATTGCTCTATGTTCAATACCATATCAAGCTCTTTACTTGCTGCATCGCATTTTCTCCTTTTCACAACACCATGAAGTGTTACCATTATTAATACCGTTTTTCCTCAACATTGGATTCTGAAAATTTTCAAACATACAAAAAAAGTAAAAGAAACTACAGTTTGGTTTACCATTAGTATTTTGCTAAATTTGTGATATCAGATATCTGCCCATCTATCCAACTCTCTATCCATCTGCCAATCCATCTTTTTATTTAAAAAAATGCATTCAAAGTAAGCCTGTCAGTGTATGAATCCATTAATATCACTATAAAATGTGGAACTGAGATTCAGTGAGGTGAATTTACCTAAGATACCACAGTGGGTGAGCTTCTGATACCTAGACCATAACAGGTACTCACAAAGGGAATCTATTGTCATCATTCTCATTTTCTAAGCAAAGATCCCACTTCTTTCTTGGGAATAACTGGGGAAGAGATTTATGATTTTAAGGGCTAGGAGAGTAAGACCAAGTGTTTCTCCTTAAATACCCACTAGGGACAAGGAAAAATTCTTAGGAACCAAATAAATGTTTGGGCATCCTTGGGAATGGCAAGCCACTTTGGTGTGTGCAGATGGCGGATGGCAGCCAGCCAACAGATGCTGGGGGATGCTTGTCCAGCAGCAGTGCCCTGTAATGGGTATGGAAGTGGCTTTTTTCCAGCGAAAATCTATTGGGATTCTAGCGTGTGGGCCCTCTACAGAATTCGTGGGTCTACCCCATGTTATCTGTAGAAGAGTTCCCTGAAACTTGAGTTTGTTTTCATGCACAACAAACTTTCTAAAATATGTTCTATTATGGATGAAATGCTTGTCCTTTTGCTGTAGTCTGAAATATCCTCCTTCTTGCCCCTTTTGCAGGAAAATTGATTACATAATGAAACAAAACACATTTATTTTTAAAAATCTTTTCACAAGATGGCCACTAGATAACCATGGTTTCCATGCTTTAATGATATTAAGAAAAGCTTGTTTCAAAAGAAGCGAGAGTAAAGACAAGCAAAGATTTATTCACAAAAATGTAAAAATAGAGTGTTATTTACTGGACTCCAATGTTGTGGAAAATCGAAATGCTTTAAAATGAGAATAGTTAGCTGATCATGTTATTTCCATATGATGAGATATTAATAAGCCACAAACAATTATGCTTATGCAGCATTGGTGATTATAAGAAAAATGCTCATAATATGGGTTATAAAAGGGCTTAAAGTTGTTTTAAAATTGAATCTCACCTGTATATAGAATAATGCATAGAAAAAAAAAAAGGACTGAAAGACAATGGGCTAAATTCTTAAATGTAGTTGTGCCTGAAGGTTTTTTTTTTTTTTTCCATAATTTAACTCACTGTCCAACATTTCGATGGCAATAAACAGAAAGAAAATGTATTAATACTGCAGGGTGCCATTTTGTCCTTATCAACATCAGACCAATGACTCAAGTTATTTCTGAAAGTGTGCACAGCCCGGGAGGTATGAGTTTCTCCATCACTCCGATAAGGACGCTGAAGTACTGTGAGACCAAGTGATTTCCGAGCCCTGGAAACATTGGGGCTGCCTTTTGGAACTCTGTGGTCTATTTTCTGAGTGTGTGTGGGATGATATGCTCTAATTTCAGTGTTTTCTTTGGGCTTTAATCCACAGTGGCAAGGACTACCTCTCTGCATGTCTGTCCCCTCAGGCTGACAGACTGTCACATATGTAGCGTCCTGTGAACTTCATAACTGGAGGCCACAAGCTGCCTGGTTCACCCCCTGTTCAGAATGAAATTCCCTCGCTGGATCACTTTACAGTCTCTCTCCCAGAGCCTTGCTAAATACCTCACACACTGTTCAAAATTCTCCTTGGCCCTCTCTTACCATGAGAAAGGAACACTTTTTGCTACATCTGTACAGTTCTTTCCTTGTCTCCACAGTCTGGACTGCACACAACGTCCTGTGTTACGATTCCGCAAGCGGCCGCATCTGCCAGCCTTGCCGTAGGGAGTTGCTCCTGGCGCACCTCTGCCTGTCCTGGCTCCCTCAGTTTATCATCCTCCACTGATGTCTGCTGCACTGATCCACCCAATTTCTACAAAGAAGGTGGGGGACAGCAGGGCTGCCTTATGTAACTCAAGTCCTGAGGCTTCCTGCCCAGGGATCTTCGACACCCCTGGGCTATTTCATAAAAGACACCGTGGAAATCTTAGTAATGTGAATGTTTCCAACTATATTAGTCAGGCTTCTCCACAGAAACAGAACTGATGGGATATATATGAATAGATTTATTATAGGAATTGGCTTATGCAACTGTGAGGATTGGCAAGTCTGAATTCCATAGGGTAGGCTGCAAATGAGAAACTTTGACGAAAGTGAAGTTGAATTCCCCAGGTGAAGCCATAAGTTGGAAACTTTGGTAAAGGTGATGTTGAGAAGTAGAGTGAAGTAAAAATAAATTCTCAGGTTTCCCTTTAAGGCTTCCAACTGAGTGGACAAGGAGATTCCTCTCATTGCTGAAGGCAACCTGTTGATTGTAGATGCAGTCAGCTGTAGATATAATCAACTGACTAATGATTTCATCCATCTATGAAATACCTTTATAGTAACAATCAGGCCAGTGCTTGCTCGACCAAACAACTGGACACCATAACCTAGCCAAGCTGACACGTGAAATTATCCATCACACCAACCTATTCCCAAATACCCTCTATTGCCTATGGAAAGCGATCATGGCAGACTAGAGGCAGAGTCTGAACACACTGGGAAGTGTGTTCACTCCATGCATTTGGAAAGGAAATGACTGTATCAGCCCCAGGATGAGAGTCAGGGAGAGTCTTTTACATCAGAGCCCAGAGCTCTGACTTCACATCTATTATTGTCGTTTATCTTGATAGCTGTCATCCCTGCTTTGTAGGCTTGTTTTCTGGGGCAATCACATCCACAGACCTTCATCCAGTAGCACATTTTAAAAACATACACATTCTATTTTTACCTTCCACCATATTGCCATTCTTATTATATTTGTATGCTTGTCAGTTAGCGTCCCTTCTATTAAAAATCAAATTTCACACCCACAGCAGTCAAAAGCTGAGGAACAAGACTCCTTTACTCTTAGAGGTCATTGCCTAGCAAAGCACTCCTAACTCGTGAGGCAAGCGAATGTTCTACGGCATCCAGAACTCTTCCTCATGAAACTTCTTCATGAATCCCACCCCCCACCTTTGGGTCCTTATTAGTTACCTTTTAAATAGTCCTCTTCTCAAGGAGGGTAGGGAGGGGTTGTCTCTCAAATAAATATGTATTTTAAATTTTTATTTATTTATCTATTTCTCCCCCCTCTCTTTGTCTGCTCTCTGTGTCCATTCGCTGTATGTTCTTCTGTGTCTGCTTGTCTTCTCTTTAGGCGGCATCAGGAGCTGATCCTGGGACCTTCCAGACTGGGAGAGAGGTGCTCAATCTCTTGCACCACCTCAGCTCCCTGGTGTGCTGCATCTCTTATTGTCTCTCCTCTAAGTCTCTTTTTGTTGCATCGTCTTGCTGCATCAGCTTTCCGCTCGGGCCAGCTTGTTGTGCGGGCAGCACTCCTGCGCGGGCCAGCTCACCACGTGGACTAGCTCTCTGCTTGGGCCAGCTTGCTGTGCAGGCCAGCTTGCCTTCACTAGGAGGCCCCAGGAATTGAACCCTAACCTCCTATATGGCAGATGGGAGCCCAGTTGCTTGAGCCACATCTGCTTTCCTCAAATATATTTTTGTTATGGTAAAGCAGGATCCCTGATAACCCAATGGCAATTATTTCCCACTTCTCTGTTTTGTGAGGTGAAACTAGGCCAGGTTTACCTTTCAAAGTCCACCAGAGTTCCTTAGCCACCTTCATAACTAAATGCAAGGTCAGCCATCTCCTTTAGACGCTGTGAGTGGTGAATACCTGTCAGCTGTCACAGCCCCTTTTCCAGCTTATGTCCCACAGCAGAGCTTATTTCACAGTGTTTTTCCTCTGCCCACATTCTCCCTGAGGGTGCTTGAGGGGGCTGGCTTGTTGTTGGCTCACTCCGTCACGGTTTGTATCATGGCCATGGTGTTGTCACTGAGGGTGGCTGGCAAA
This sequence comes from Tolypeutes matacus, assembly GCA_026826555.1. NCBI lineage: Eukaryota > Metazoa > Chordata > Mammalia > Cingulata > Chlamyphoridae > Tolypeutes > Tolypeutes matacus. Next base: position 958,273 of record JAKSZT010004976.1, read on the forward strand.
GGTGCCAGCTGGCAGTGCTGGCTGCTTTCCTTTTGTAAGTGGGGGTTGATCAGCAAGTGTTTGGCTTGGGTGACCCATCTGGATCCACAGGAGTGTTAAGTAGTGGGCTGTATGCAAAGAGGGTTGCTTCTCAGAATCTGGATAAGTAGGCGTTGGTCACAGCTTGGCCATTAGCTAGCGAGTAACAGATTTGGGTCTTAGCAGTTTCTAGGATCCTTTTGTCTTGGATTGCATCTTAGGAGTCCTGACAACAGAATCTAAAGGGAGTTAAGAGGGAAAAAGAGAGAAGGATCCAAGGGAACCGGGTAGTCTAACCCAGCCAGCTTGACTGGCTAAGACCCACAGCCAGCCTGCTCCATGCCCACGTCTCCTGGTGGTACATGCACATCTGCAGATCCTGGGCCTTTGGGTGGGGCCTGCTGGGGAATGTCTTTTCTGCTCTTTGTTTGTTCTGTTTCTGGAACATCTGCCCTCTCCTTTCTTTATTTGAAATTTAGAAATTTAATGCCTTGATATATATCACATTGAGGGATATCAGCATTAGAGAAGGCTTTCCTCTGCAGCAGGAGGGCAGTGGGACCCACATTACACTGGAATTTTCTAGGTTAGCAAGAAGCTTCATGAAGAGGATCTGATGGCCAGGTGGGACCTATGAACTGGGGCTTATCTTTGCAGGGCCTCTTTTCCCATCTCTCCAGTGCCATTACTTTTCACAGGGGAGAGGTAACCAGGGCGAAGAGGAGGGAGGGGAGGGATTTGGGGAAAATGTGCTTCTGACAGAAGGAATTTTAAATAACCATGGGTATGGTGGTCCGTGGGACCCACCCCTGGGTGTGTTTTGTTGCTACCTCTTCATGTACTTGTCCATTCAGTATGGACTTGGCCCATGTGCTGTGTGAGGATCTGGTGGAAGTTCAGCCAGACCCCCTCTCCAAGGTCAATGCTCCCTCCCACCCCCAGCTGCTGGGCCCATGGGCTGTGGAAAGCCACTGGCTGCCCACTAACTGGGCACTGCCCTTGGCTGCAGGGAACTACCTGGCCCCAGGTCACCCCTTTTCCCCAGGGTGACTGTAGCCAATGACTGGCTGATACAGTAGCAAAGACCTCAGTTTGGAAGAAGTCTCAAGAACATTCCCTGTAAAACTGGCTGAGGCCTTAATTGTAATCTGATTTCCTACTAGATTCTGGAGCCCAATCTAAGTTTATTTATATGCTCAATATATGTTTGCTCTTTTAACAGTTTAAAATCACTCTCTAAATATGTATAAATGAAATATAGTTAAATTTTATCCAAGAAAAGGGAAGTATCTTATATACTAGTGGATAGTGCATATAAACTTTGACCAAAAGGAACATTTGATTGAAACAATGTTTGTAGTTCCCTCCCTCCAAAAAATTCCCAGACAACAACGAATGCACAGCAAGGGGAACTGAATGCATGATGATCATATTTACGTGGATTATTTCATAAGATGTTAAAGAACAAAAAAAAAAAAAGCTATACACAATCTGAGGAGGAAATCAAGGAAAAAAAAAAAAACATTTACAATAGTAACTAAAAGAATCAAATACCATACATAGAAAGCCCTGAGAAATCGACAACAAGGCTTCTAGAACTTATAAAGGAGTTCAGTAATGTTGCAGGCTATAAGATCAATGCTCAAAAATCAGTAGCATTTCTATACACCAATAACCAGCAAACTGAGGAGGAAATCAGGAAAAAAATACCATTTACAATAGTAAACAAAAGAATCAAATACCTAGGAATAAATTTAACTAAAGATGTAAAGGACTTATATACAGAAAACTACACAACACTGTTAAAGGAAATCAAAGAAGACTTAAATAAATGGAAAAATATTCCCTGTTCATGGATGGGAAGATTAAACCTCATCAAGATGTCTATCCTACCCAAACTAATCTACAGATTTAATGCAATCCCAATAAAAGTCAACACTATATTTTTTAAGGAACTGGAAAAACTAACCACAAAATATATTTGGAGAGG
>JAKSZT010004976.1:965280-1091760 GCA_026826555.1 Tolypeutes matacus
TTTTTGGGTAGGGAGGGGATGAGCAGTTGAAATACAGGGGCTTCTTTGGGAGTTGGAGGTTGTCCTGAGTACTGTTGTGGCAATGGATGTAGGCCATTTTAAATCAGCACACACCACTCAGAACTGAGTGGGAGAGAGTGTGGTCTACAGTGTGAACTGTGGTCTATGGTTGGTGGCAAGGCTCCAGGATGTGTAAGTTCATTGAGGTTGGTGGGCCACACTATGGAAGATGTTTGTGTTGGATGTGGTGGGAGGTGTGGGAGGTGGGCAACATGGGAATCTGAGTGGGTTCCGTATAATATTTTAGGTAATCTAAGCACCTCTTAAAATATATGGATATATATATATAAAAAATAACATTTTTGTAAGCAAATACACATATATGCATATATATTTATATATCATTTTACAAATGTTTGTATGTATTGTGAGAAATTTGATTTTTACCCATAATAAAAAAAAAAAAAAAAAAAAATAAGCCAGAAATTTTAAAAAAAATGAACAAAAATCTAAAAGTATGATACTTGGGGAGAAATACAAAGTATATTATTGTTCTAAAACAATTTTTACCTATGCATGTTTATTTATCATGCCGAATTGTGATAAACAAATGATTAAATTAAAAAAAAAAAAAAAAAAAGAATCAAATACCTAGGAATAAATTTAACTAAAAATGTAAAGGACTTATATACAGAAAACTATACAACACTGTTAAAGAAAATCAAAGAAGACTTAAATAAATGGAAGAATATTCCCTGTTCATGGATAGGAAGACTAAACATCATCAAGATGTCTTACCTACCCAAATTAATCTACAGATTTAATGTAATCCCCCCAAAAAATCAACACTGTATTATTTAAGGAACTGGAAAAACTAACTACAAAATATATTTGGAAAGGTAAGAGGTCCCAAATCACTAAAGTCATATTGAAAACAAAAAATGAAGTTGGAGGTATCACATTACCTGACTTTAAAACATACTACAAAGCTACAGTGCTCAAAACTGCATGATATTGGCACAAGGATAGACACACTGACCAATGGAACTGAATTGAGAGCTCTGATATAGATCCTTGCATATACAGTCATCTGATATTTGAAAAGGCCACCAAGACCACTCAGTTGGGAGAGAAGAGCCTCTTTAACAAGTGGTGTTTGGAGAACTGGATATCCATATCCAAAAGAATGAGAGAGGAATATCATCTCACACCTTACACAAAAAATCAACTCAAGATGGATCAAAGTTCTAAATATAGGAGCCAAAACTATAAAGACCTTGGAAGATAATGTAGGGAAGCATCTACAGGACCTTGTAATAGGACATGGTTTCATGAACTTCACACCTAAAGCACGAGACGCAAAAGAAAAAAATAGATAAATGGGATTTCCTCAAAATTAAAAACTTCTGTACCTCAAAGGATGTTATTACGAAAATAAAAAGGAAACCTACCTAATGGGAGAAAATATTTGGCAACCATATATCTGACAGGAGCCTGATATCCTGCATATATAAAGAAATCCTACACCCCGAAAATAAAAAGACAAAGAACCCATTTAAAAAATGGGCAAGTGAAAAGGCACTTCTCCAAGCAAGAAATACAAATGGCTAAAAAGCACATGAAAAAATGCTCAACATCGCTAGCTATTAGGGAAATGCAAATCAAAAATACAATGAGTTACCATCTTATACCCATCAGAATAACAGCTATTAAAAAAAACAGCAGACTATAAGTGTTGGAGAGGATGTGGAGGAATAGGGACCCTCATCCACTGCTGGTGGGATTGTGGAATGATCCAGTCACTGTGGAGGACAGTTTGGTGGTTCCTCAGAAAACTAACAATAGATCTTCTGTATGATCTAGTGATTCCACTGCTGGGTATATACCCAGAAGAATTGAAAGCAAAGACACGAACAGATCTATGCACCCCAATGTTCATAGCGGCATTGCTCACAATTGCCAAAAGTTGGAATCAGCCCTGCTGCCCATCAACAGATGAATGGATAAACAAAATGTGGTACATACATACAATGGAATATTACTCAGCTGTAAGAAGGAATAAAGTGCTAACACACGGAATAACATGGATGAATCTTGAAGACCTTATGTTGAGTGAAGCAAGTCAGGTACTGAAGGATGAACAGTACATGACCTCATTGATTTGAATTGAGGAAAGTGAGCAGTGGCTGAGAACCATTGTCTGAAAAATAGGTTAAGAAGAGAGAGAAAGAGAAGAGAAGGTTGTGAGCCATCACCCATATGGACATAATCTATGGTAAAGTGATAGAGTATAGTTGCATATTGAAGGATAAGACAGGGGTGTAGTGATATTATTGGGTTTGGGGGTGCAGGGTTAACAGGTGGGTAGATTAGGAAGGGTGGGTTAGAATACCCAGGATACTGGGGGGAGAGATGGGAGAGAGACTAGGTGAACATCGGATTTGTGGGTATGAGGTTGAAAGTGCAGGAGTGGGAATGCTCTTATGACAATAAGACAAGATAATGTCACTGGGTTAGGGTGTAGGTTGGGGGGGCATTCAAAATGGTGTGCATCTGGAGTAGGCTTCTGGGGAGTGTGTGAGTGTTCATCCTGTCATAATGTGTTGTGTCGGGGAGTGGAGACCCACATGGTGAGTGGGAAGGAGATGGACCCCCATCTTTGGGAGGACTGATTCACCAAGAAACAGACAGGTGGGTGTCTCTTAGGAGCAAGGGTGAATCCTAACAGAGGAGGATAAACAGCATGTCAAGACCTCTTGTTGCATGTAACTATGAATCTTGTCATCCAATGAGTCAAGACAGGGGGGTGTCATGTGCCCCAGGGGGATGGGGAGGAAGGAACAGAAAAGATCAAATGGGGTATTTAGTAGTCAGGGGAAATGTTTTTCATTACCTTACAGTAATGGACAGAGGACATGGTAAATATGGTCAAGAATTATTAAACCGTACCATCTAAATTGTAAACTATACTGTAAACCATTGACAATGTTTAGTAGCTATGTTTCACTATCTGTATAACAGTTATAACAATGCTACCTTCCACATAAAAAAGTTTTAATATGGGGTGAGGAAAGGGGAGGAGGTTGGGTATATGAGAGAATCTAGTATTCTGTGTGTGGCTTTGCTGTGACCTAAAACTTCTTTGAAAATTAATGAAAATTTGGGATACACTGGGGAGTGAGAGGGGGAAGGTGCCAAGGTACAGACTGGACACCCGATAATGCAGTGACAAAAGGAAAAAAAAAATTAAAAAAAATTTTTTCCCCATTTTTTGAATGTCCCAATCCTTTAATTATATTTTATTTTTAGTTTTTTTTCTGAGTTTCTATGTGTTTTATCTCTTACATTTAAGCTTATCATTATTATTTCATTTTCCTATTAATTATATTTGGTTATTATATGGGCTTCATCTTCAGGGAAGGTTTAGATCACAGAAGGGTTACAACAGGGGCTGCAGAGGATCATTGGTGGGGGTTGTCTGGGATGGGGGATTCATGGGAGGAAGTTCATCTGAATATACATGAAAGATATATAAAATTGTCCAAATGATCAAGGGATGGGGCATGGTCACAGTGTGTGGATAATCACTCAAATAATAAGGGAATAGTGAATTCCCAGCCTGGAGAGCTCTGCTACATTCTCCAAGGGAGCAGCAACAGCCTCCCTAGTGCAGGGGCAGTGCCTGGCAAAGGAGGATGGTCCACTAATGGGTTCTTGTTATTGATGACTAGTCTTATGAGTCTTTGCTCTTGTAATTGAAACTTAGCCTACTGTATGGGGTGCCTAAGTGTTGCAACCTGAGAGCCTCCTTGTTACTCAAATGTGGCTTCTTTCTAAGCCAAACTCAACATATGAATGCATTACCTTCCCCCCAGAGTGGTACATGACTCCCAGGGATGAGCCTCCCTGGCAACGAGGGATTAACACCAAGTGCCATCTGGCGATACCACTGGAAAAAGACCTTGAATAAAAGGGGGAAAAGGTAAAGACAAATGAGTTCATGTGGCTAAGAGATTTCAAAGAGAGTCGGGAGGTCATCCCAGAGGTAACGCTTATGCACACCTCAGTAGGATCTCATAGAACACCAAAGTGGATATCACCCCACACAGAGGGGCTCCTGGGGGCTCTGGAGACACCGAGGTCCTATATAAGGGGGGATAGCTCCAGAGATTGATGCCTTATCAGTGGGCTCTACTTTGGAATCTGTGCTCCTGAGAGTGACAGAGTTGGACTCAAATAAGTCCTCCCTGCACATGGTCCATCAGTCCCTTCTATTCAAACCTATATGTGATGCTGGAGTTTGTAGGTGTACTTCCAGAGACTGGAGCCTCTGGCCTGCCCATTTTCCCGCTGTGCCTGGAATCTCGGTGGAGCTGCAACTCCTACTCTACAGCTCAATGCACTCACCCAAGTCACCTGGTGAGGAGACGATGATGGACAACGGCCATCCCAGGGAATGGAGGGAGCCTGCAGCTGCAGGCAGGATAATCCCATCCATCGTATCCATGGGATATAAGCCCCCTCTCAGTTGGAGGTGGAGTGGACATCACCATCCCAAACTCCTCAGGATTGGGGGAAGAGCTATGGACTAGAGTGAACTCACTGGTATCCTGTTGTAGACATATTGTGATTCAAGCAATGGAAGAAATTACAACAGTGAGGTGGAGCCAGTGGTTACTGGATGCTTTTGGGGCAGGGAAGCGAAAAGGAGTTGTAATACAGGGGATTTTTCGAGACTTGGGAATTATCCTGAGTGACATTACAACGACAGATTAGGCTATTTTATATCAGCATATACCATGCAGAACTGTGTGGGAGAGAGTGTGGTCTACGATGTGAACTATGGTCTATGCTTAGAGGCAAAGCCCCAGGATGTGTGTATCCATTGCAGGTGATGTGCCACACTAATGAAAGATGTTTATGTGGGATGTTATGGGAGGTGTGGGAGGTGGGGAACATGGGAATCCTTGTAATTTTGGTGTAACATTTATGTAATCTATGCATCTTTTAAAATAATAATAATAAAAAAGTTATACATGTTAACTAAGAAATTTCACAGTACCATGAAGGTTTTTGCCAAGGAAAAACACTGAGATTGCAGGAAGTGTGTCTAATCTCATGTCATTTAAAAACAAAACATGCCTGAACCCTGACATGGTTAGATGTGCACAGACCACGTGTTCACAGAGGCTTATGTGTGAATGTCTGAGTAAGGAGGGACCTTGAGGGGTGTTCCAAGTGGTTAACAAGATTCTCAGGTGGGGGTACAGAGTAGGGGTGGGGGGCCCAAGCACAGCAAAGAGGGCAAAGAAGATTGCACTGAAAACATAAAAAAAAGTATGTAGGAATTGATTGCATTTGAAAATTGTGCAAAACAATGTGTGTGTTGCATAAATGTATCAAGAAAGAAAAAAAGTTCTAAAAAATATACTGCTTAGGTTAGCCTTGTCATCATGTGACTCTCCAATTCAGAGAACTGGGGGTGGGATAAGGTTGGAAGCAGTGCAGCACACAGACAATGTCCTGCTTGTCCACCGGTCTCCTGCCAGCCTTTATAACACTCGTTGTCCATTCTTTAGCATTCCTAGTGGGAGATTTTAACAGGGAAGAGAGAGGCCTTTCAGAAAAGCAGCAAGTTACAACAACCTGCAGCTGATGAAATGAGGCTATGTTTAGTGGGAGACTTGGTGAAGCCTACACAGGATGGAGAAATAAGCATGAGTGATAGATTCCAGTTCAGGACTGCAGGCTCTTGGTTGCATGGTTTTCTCCTTTCCTGACCCCATCACATGGCAGAAAGAAAGCACTCTGATTCCACACGTGTCTGTGAGTCACGCACGGGGAGCCAGCACCAGGGCCTACCGCCTTGTCTGCATGCACCTTGGAGGACTTTTTGCCAGCACAGACAGGAGCACTGGAAGCTTGTGTTTTCTTCCTATTTCATTTGGCTGCTCCACAAGCCATCAAGAGCAGGGAGAAACTAAAGAGCCAGGCTGGCCCTTGAGCAACTGATCCTGTGGGGGCTGCTCATACAGATGGGGTCTGAGAGATGGCTAGCACTGTCTGCTTCTGCTAAGTTACTGCGTGATACTAAACACATCAGCTCACATCAGCTGCAAAGAATTGGAACTGGTGCTCTCTAAGTTTCCTTCCTACAGAAACAGTAGAAACTCCGTGACTCCTGTGTGGCAAACAGTACCACTGGCAAACAGGAAGTCTACCAGAAGAAAATGTGTTAGGTAAGGCTAATTGACCAAGGGCTAATGTCTATAATATAAAAAAAGCATCTGCAAATCAATAAAATTTAAAAAGCCCGATAAAAAATAGGGGTATGAACTAGCATTTATAGAGGAAGTAATAAAAATAGGAAAAAATCTAACATACCCACAGTTGTTTAACATCATAGTAACCAATAAAATGCCAATGGAAAAGCAACAAGTAAAAGCTCTGTTTTTGTTTATCAGGTGAAAATTGAACACTGAGCCCAGAAGGGAAGGAAAAAGCTCTCACATTTTGAAAATTGGTATAGACTTTTGGAGAACAATTTGGTAATCTCTAACTAAACATAAATGTGTTTAATCTTTGATTCAGTGAAATTATAGTTCTGGGTATACCTGCCAAAGGAAATATATTTCATCATTGTTTATAGTTGTGAAAAATTGCAAACAATTTATATGCCCATTTTTAAGGCAATGATAGATTATTGCACATTCGTACTATATATGCTACAAATCCATTAAAAATATTGATCCTAATCTCTATATACTAATATCAAAAGTGATTAGATTATGGGTGAAAGTAACATTGCATTTAGAGCTCCTTTTATCTGTAAATCAAAAGGCATGCACAAATGTGTTTATAAAAGCATGGTAAATGGTGGTCCCCTTGGAGGGAGAGCTTGAGGAAGGGGCATGGAGGAGATTCACTTTTTATCCTTTTTTTTCTCCTTACTCCTTTCTCTTTTTCCTGTTTCTGGTTTACTATTGGCATGCATTATGTATGTAATTATTTTTATTAAATTTTATTTCAACTTCAAAAATTAAAATAGACAAAAGGCAGTGTATTAGTCAGCCAAAGGGGTGCTGATGCAAAATACCAGAAATCTGTTGGCTTTTTAAAGGGTATTTGTTTGGGGTAGAAGCTTACAGTTACCAGGCCATAAAGCATAAGTGACTTCTCTCACCAAAGTCTATGGCCATGTATTGGGGCAAGATGGCTGCCGAAGTCTGCCAAGAGTTCCGGCTTCTTGGGTTCCTCTCTTCCCAGGGCTCTCTTTCTCTCTGGGTTCAGCTGCTGTGCCAACAGGTGAACAGCTCTGTCACTCTCCCTGGGGCTTCTGCCATGACTAAGGAGCCATCTCTAGTCCTCTGTGTTCTTTTCCTGTGTGTTCACTTCCCAGGCTCCAGGTCAAAACTCAGCATCAGAACTCCAACTTACTCCTCTGCTCTGCTGTGTAGTTTTATCTGTGAGTTCCCGCCCAAGGAACACTCAATATCCTACTGATGTGGCCCAATCAAAGCCCTAATCATAATTTAATTATGACTAGGTACAGACCAATTTACAAACATAATCCAATATCTATTTTTGGGATTCATAAACCATATCAAACTGCCACAGGCAGCTTAACAAATGATGGAAGTATTACTCTAAAAAATTCTGTCCAGGCACATTTATCTCATTTAATTCTAAAAACAAACTCAATTGTTTCTCCAGTGTTCAGAAAGATACTTAAATGAGCACGGATTGGTTAAATGACATGACCAAAAGCTTCTTGTTAATTAAGAAAATGACAAAAATGCTTAATCATATTCATATCTGATAAAACTAAACCTCATATTCTTTTTTTTTTAACTTTAGCATTGTTATAAGACCTTCTTGGCCTTTGCCACACAAATATTACAATATTACTGCTAACTATAGTGTATAAGTTATATTAGTTGTATTTTTCTCATGTGTCATCATTTTCTTAGCACCTAGTAGAACATTCTTGCATTTATATTATTAACCACAATCCTCATCTACCACCAAAATCACTGTTATAAAGTCCTCTAGCTGTCTTTCAATTAACATTAACCTCCCTAGGCTATCCCTTTCAGCCATAATCGCATTTATAAACCAGCAGGGTTTGTTATATTAATCATAATGTACTACCATCAACTCCATCTATTGCCACATATTTACAACTAACCTTATTAAACATTCTAAATACATTCAGCACCAACTCCTCCTTCTTAGTTACTTATGTAATTTAAAGAGGCTATGAATGAATAAATATAAATGTATATCCACATGCTCCACAATAGCTAAAGAAATGGGGAAGCTGGTGAACTTGAAGCGTCAGGGCCAACACTGAGCAGGGACATCTGCCATAGGGCACCCTGTCCCTACCCTCCTCACTCACACCCCTCAGTAACCCTGGACTGCATGCCTGTGTGGACACTGGGTTCCTCAGTGAACAGTGGACTTTTAAGTAGACGTTTGTCCAGTGGTCTCAAACTTGAGCGTCCATCAGAACCCTCCAGAGGTGCATGAACATGCAGATCACTGGGCCCCATGCCCAAAGTTTTTAATTCAGAGCATCGGGGATGGGACCCAAGCATTTCTATGTCTAAGAAGTGAGGTGGAGCCAGTGGCCACTAGATGCTTTCAGGGCATTGAGGGAAAGGGCAGTTGTAATACAGGGGCTTTTTCAGGACTTGGGGGTTGCCCTGAGTGACGTTGCGGTGACGGATACAAGCCATTTTACATCAGCATATACCATGCAGAACTGTGTGGGAGAGAGTGTGGTCTACAATGTGAACTGTGGTCTATGCTTAGTGGCAAAGCCCCAGGATGTGTATATCCATTGCAGGTGATGTGCCACACTAATGAAAGATGTTTATGTGGGATGTTGTAGGAGGTTTGGGAGGTGGGGAACATGGGAATCCCTGTGGGTTTTGTGTAACATTTGTGTAATCTAAACATCTTTTAAAAAATATATAAAAAAATACCATTTATGTAAGCAAATGCATATATATATGCATATATATTTATATATCATTTTACAAATATTGGTTTGTATTGTGAAAAATTTGATTTTTACCCAAAAAAAAAAAAAAAAAAAAGTGCCCAGGTGACGCTGCTGCAGCTGCTGGGCTTGACAACCACACTTTGAGAACCACCACTGAAGTCAGTAAGAGAGGAAAAGCCTTATTGTAACTTTGCAATTTCATATAGGGTGATAAACTAGAATTAAACGGGGGCCAACTTAAAGTGGTTCAGCAAAGGAAGTGGAACATTCATATTTGGGGACTTGTTACTCCTTGAGGCTCAGCTGACACTGATTCAAATTTATTTCTGTGCTCCCCTTTGAGCCTGTCCCAGGCCAGGGCATGGGGACTCTCCCACTCCCTGATAAGCACACCCTGGTCAGCTCCATCCTGCGTATTTCTGTGTAGTTCTCCATCCTGTGTGGTCCTCACCAAGACTCCCACTGAGGTAGCCACAGGTTGGTGGAACTTGCTGCTTTTCTGAATGGCCCCTCCATGGCCTGCTAGTCTGTTACACTCTCCCACCAGGAATGTTGATGAATGGACAATGACTGTTACAAAGGCTGGCAGGAGACTTGGGTGGACAAGGAAGACATTGCACGCTGCACTGATCTCCCTCCGACACCCCCAGTTCTCATGTCCCTTAGTTAAAGATTTTGTTTTCTGAATTGGGGACTCATCTTTATAATGAGGCCAACCCAAGGAGCACATTTTTAAAAACTTTGTTTTCTGGTTCACATCCTCCCTCTGCCCTTACTAGACTCTTTCTGCCAAATGCAGGGGCAGAGTAAAGTGGATCCTGCTCAAAGGCTCATCAGCATTGTAAACACTGCCAAAGATTGATGTTTACATTTGTCACAGAGCACTTTTTCCCTGGACTTTTAGGCAATGAGTTCTACTGGAAAGGAAAATGTAATACCATTTTTCCCTGTATAACTAATGAAGTTGCCAGAGCTCACCCATCCATCCCTTGATCCAATACTTCTTGAGTCCCAGCTATTCAGCAACCATGAGGCTTGGAAGCAGGGACACCTGGACAGGTAAGATCCAGTCCCAACCTCAGGGAGCCTGCCTATGGGAAATCAGAGAACCATACCATTGTGTGGTAACAGCTGCAAGACAGGTGTGTGCAAACTGGCATGGAAGTGGAAAGCAGGGACACCAGATTTAGACGGGGCAAGATGGAAGTTGGAAAGGAGTTGTTGTCTGAGCTGAGTCCCAGATGGGTGACAAGGGAAAGAAGGGTATTTCAGAAGAGATAATGGCACATTAGAGAATCTGGAGGCAAGGGAAGGACTGAGTTGAGGAGCTGTAATGTTAGAGTTCTGTATTTCCATACTGAATTCCAGCCCAGATGTGGGATTTGGGGTTGGCGTGCAAAGGGAATGGCGCCGTCCGATGTTGGGGAGGAAGGCAGGTGCCAGCAATGTGGATGCCGCCCATCAGTTGGAAGAGCTTGGGGACGGGCAGCTGTGTCGGGTTCACAGACTTGTGCACTTAGAACTAAGACATCCACCCAAATCGGTCAGCAAGGATATTCTGGGTCTGGAAATGAATTTTGACCAGTGGGAGAGGATTTCCAGGGTTGTCTCCTCACTGAATATTTGTAATAGCAGTGAGTTTGCCACAGGACACCAAACCATGCGTGTTTGAAAATCTATCCATTGATTCTGATTTTCCTGGAAGGGGGCCAGGGACTAGACAGAGTGTGATGAACCACTGGAAACAATGGGGAAAGTTATTTTGTGCTGCAGAAGGCAAAGGAAACTTTACTGACCAAAGAGGAAACAAAAATCCACCCCAAGGGTCTTCATAAAATACCATAGTTTCTTTCAAGTTTCATTTGGGTGTCTCACAAATGTATTCCAGAAGGGAGAAAAACAGTTTATGAGAGCCTCTCTCTAGAAACGTCCGTGGTCTTCCCAGCCCCCATTCTCAACCTCTTTCCTCCTGAAGTCCCAAATGTTTGCTTCCTCTTTCCCTGAAGCACTCACTAAATATCTGAGTAAAAAGGCAGTTTCCTGTTCCATTTTCCCTGCTCATCTACAAGTGGCCAACTTATCATATTGGTACCTGGTCCTCCCTACAAAGAAGAGTAGAGGACCTTGTATCCATGGGACAGCTCCAATAAAACCTCATGGAAATTGTCTCCCTGTTCCCATGGGTGTTATAATTAAATTAGGTACTACATTCAAGGAGCAAGAGGTTCTGCGTGGCAGGAAAGGTTTTACATAATCTGATTCCCAAGCTCCTCAGAGCCCACACCCCCTCCATGGCCAACACCCCAAACTCCAACAGAAATATGTTTTGAAAATGAACTCTTCTGTTCTAGTCTGATGACCAGACTAGACAAGGACACGGACATGCGTAGGTCTTTTGCCCATAATTTTTGAGTCTTGGTGAGGGTAACTACTGAAAATCCAAGCTCTTATCAAAATGTTGGATCCTTGTTTTAGAAGTCATCAACACTGCCATTAAAAATAATAATAATGTCAGGTGGTGGTGGAGTATAGAAATAGCCAAAGAAGTTAATTTTATTCCACCTCCTAAAGGGGTTGTTGGAAATAACGCTGGCTTTGCAGGGCATGGTTTTGCATATGATTTTCCATGAGAACTGCTACAGGCAAGAGGAATGATGAGGCCTTGGCAATTTTTACAATGTGTCTGTTCACATCCAGGCGAGACCCCTTAACATCTTTAAATGCCTCAGCAGATCTTAGGGCATGAGGTTATGCATCAGAGGTTCTTCCAATATACTCCTCATAAACTAATAATGCTTCTTCTTATCAGAATGCAAAAACCTCAGCTTTCTTTGAAAATAGACATTTTGGTACATTTGTTCAAGAACAAGGGATATTGAATTCAAGCCCTGGATGCGTGGCTGAAGGTGTCATTTCTGCAGGTGTGTGACATGACAAAGTCCTCCAAGCTTCACACACATCAAGCTTGCCCTTCAGTGGCCCTCCACATATCATGCCCCTTCATGCCCATCCATGGTAAAGTCAACTCTAGACCCACCCACTGTTGAACTTGTCTGCCAACATAGCTGGGCTGTGGGGAAAGTCAACTGAGTGTGTGGACAGATGCCATGTCATGGTTTCCAGTCTCCTATGGGAACATACCACTGCCTGGGAATTCTTTACACTTGTCTCTAATTTTTCCACATTTCTGTCTGAAGACACATACATCACAGTCTCTTTCTTGATTTTCCTGGCCTCACTTGTACTTGGCAGAGAAAATAGGGGCTCGTCTGGTAGGGCTTTCAAGAGCTGTATTTAATTCTCAACATTGCTCTTTATGACAATACCCTGTGGACAACTCCACTAATATCCTGCTACCCATTCCTTGACCTCCTCAATTAAACAACCTTCTCCCTTACTCCATATCAGCCATCAAGCTAAGTATTCTTCCAGACCTCAAACATTGCTTTATCATGTTGTTTCTAGTAGATGTATAATCAAATTTACCACTTTGTACAACTGTCAACTTCTCCTTCTGATTCTATCAGTTTTTGCTCTATGTGTTTTGATACCATGATGTTAGGTTTATATAACTTGAATGATACTCTCAATAAATTAGTCCTCATATCTGTAGATAGTGTTCTTTATCCCTCCTTATGATTTTTGCCCTAAATTCTCTTTTTTTTCTGATATTAATATTGCTGCAGTTGGTTGCTTCAGAATTTCCTACCTTTTAGAGTGGAAATTCCATAACTCAGAGGTTCTTCTAGAAGAATAATGGCAGAAAAGTAAAATTTACAGCATGTGCAGCCCAAGTGGTTGCTAAGTAGCAAATGGATGAAGGTAAAACAGTCCTGAAGATGAAGGAACTGGGGCTTCTAGAACCAGGATCTCAGGGGTACAGATGGATGTTGTCATCTTAGAGCCTGAAGAACCTGGGCCCACCTGGCCAGTGTGACCTGCATAGTAGGCAAATCTTGATTCACGAGTCCCTTTAGATCAGCTCTCTGGCTGTTTGTCTGTTCTCCTGGGTTGTTTCCAGTTTAGGGCTATGATGAATAAAGCTGCTGTGAACAACCTTATACAAGTCTTTTTGTGACCACATGGATTCATTTCTCTTGGGCAAATATTTAGGTGTGTAATGACTGGGCCATAGGGGAGCTATGTGCTTACATTTATAAGAAAATACCAGACCATATTCCACAGTGCTTGTACCATTTTACAATTCCCCCAGCAATGTGTTGAGAGTCCTGGTCCTCCACACCCTTGCCAACACATGGTGTTGTGCCAGTATTTTTTTTCTTTATTAGAGAAGTTGTAGGTTTACAGAACAATCATGCATAAAATACAGGATCCCCATGTACCACCCCACCACCAAACCCTGCATTGATGTGGAACATTTGTTACAATTGATGATAGCACGTTTTTATAATTGCACTATTATTTAAAGTCCATGGTTTAACTTAGGGTTCACTGTTGAGTTCCATGGATTAAAAAAAAAAATTATTCTATTACCAGAATTTTTAATATTAGCCATTTTTGTGGGCATGTAGTGGTATCTCATGTGGTTTTAATTTGCATTCTTCTCATGACAGATTGAGTTGTTGGAATTCTTCATGTATTTTCCATATGATTGGTTCTATAGAGGTATCATCATCATCACTACCATCTCCCATTTTTTAGATGAGTAAAGTGGCTTGGACAGGTGAACCATCTCTCGTGCAACCACCAAGCAAATGGTGTGGGGCAGTACTGAGCTTGGAACCCTGTGTCCACCTCTGTGTCTGCTCTCCCTGCCTCCTGGTGCAAACATCCTCTGCACAGAAGTGTTTTTGGCGAAGAGGGGAGAGACACACAACTCCCTAGGATCTAAAGTAGGCCCATTGTCTAACTTGGCTGTGGACTCTATTTCAGAGTCCCAGAGCTGCCTGCATTCCTCACTGTCATCTGCCACTTCCCTGATGATGGTGTGTTAAAATGGTTTTGCAAAACTTGTATTATACTGACTTTTCCTCAGTAATGTTATGCTGTTTATACTTGATAGTTTTGTAGTCACTTTCAGTTTCGATGCCTCTGTTCATTGTAAATAGGCAGAAAGGGCCGCAAACTATGTGCATTGTTACAACAAAGCATGGTGAAGAGAGCTGTTGGTTTTCTTTCTTTGGTATATTTATACGGTGTTGATACTACACAGCTCTTGAACGCTGGATGGATTAGCATGCATTTCAGTGCCTTTTATTTGTGGCCTTCATATTTGCTTCCTGTTTATTTTTTTCCTCACTCTCCCTTCCTTTCCTCCATCTCACCTCCCTCTATCCATTCCTTCCCCTCCTCTCTGCCCCCTCTCTCCTTTCTTCTTCTTCCTGTTTCTCTGTCTCTTTCTGTCTCTTTCTCTTTGGCATATTGTTATTTTAAAATTTTCCTTCCCTGTTTAAAAAGCCCTTCTGTTAAAGGCATCTTTTTTGGTTCTCTTGCCTAAGAACTTCTATGTAAGAGCTTTCCTAATCCCAGGGTACTTTATCCATGATGTACTGCCAAGTGAAAGAGCAGGAGCCAGTGGGGGAATTCCAGGGGTACAGGTACCTTGTCATTGGAATGACTTTTTGTCTTTAGTGGGGAGCATACATGTTTGCCTGTGTGATACTACATCCTCTCCTACAACTGACTTCACAGTGGGTCTGGGGTCAGCACTAACATATGACAGGTTGGAACTGTTCTTTCTTGCCTACCTGTTCTATATGCAGCCATCCCGTCTGAGTACCTGCCCCTCCACAGCTCACACACCTTTCCATTCTGCCTGAGACTAAGGCAGTCAACACAGCTTCCACCCACTGGGGCCCTGCTCTCCCTTAATGTTTTTATTTTAAATCTATACATTCTATATTGGTTTTCTGAGGGGTTGTAGAGGTTTCTTTCTCAACTTGACAGGAGATATATTTGTAAAGAAAGTGACATTTCAGCCTCTCTTCAGTATGTGTGATGATTCTGTTGCAAACAAGAAGGTGGCTTTTAGGTGTAACTTAAGTCCAGCACATCCCATGGGCCCACTCTCCTGATGTCTTAGTTCCCTGGGAATGAACACTGAGGCAGAGCAGAAGGGATTTTGGTGGTAGAAATGTTCTGGTTATGTGACCTTAGCCAAATCACCAACCTCAGCTATTTTCAGTGTCTTCATCCATATACTGGGCATGGTTGAACGCATCAGCTCTTGCAAGCTAGCTATGTACCAGTGAGCTTTAGGGAGCATTTCCAAGGTACAGAGCCATGGGCTACCTTCCACAAGAGACCACATACCTTTGAAGATCATTATCATGACTGCCTATCAGGGTCAGATCTGGAAATCCATGGTGGGGGTGGATCTTGAAGAGTGTGAACATTGGCTCAACCTCCCTTGTCTGCCTAAGCTCTGGGAAGCGTGAAGTCTGGGTTTGGTTTTCACTATCTATTCTGGAATGATCAAGACAAGTCTGGGGATTCAGCCTTAGATAAACAGGACAGAGCCATATCAAGGCAATTTACATGGAACAAAAGGGATACAATGCAAGTAGGTTATGCCTCCTGACCACCTTCTAGAATCTTCTTTCATGAGGACAGTGAACATGGGCACAGTCAGACTTGCCCTCTCATGACAGTTTCCATTGGTACTGCTGTCCCTTGCTCCTATGTTTTCATTAGGTTGAGAGCAGAAAATATAAAAGCCATGAAATCTCAAGTTCTAGAATACTATCACTTGGGCGAATGCATTATGCATTCACTTGGCCTTTCCTGTTGCGACTTCCCAGGCAGGTTCTGATGACACCATGCCTCTCTTCCCTCCAGCAATCATGGCCTTTCCTCACTTTGAAATCTTTTCACTTTCTCTGCAGCCAGCCCTTGAATGAGGCAAACCCAATCGACAGCCCACACATGGATAAGCAAATATTCAGTGGAGGAGAAGGTGTTGAAGTTGGGGTGACTGGGGAGCTCAGAGCTGTGTATGGAAAGGTGTCAGGGCTGAATGCTGCAGAGAGGAGTTTTAGAGCTCCCTAGAGTTAGCTTCTGAAGCGCCACTAGCTCTTGATCAGTCTCAGAAAGCTTTTGACATGCCTTCTGGCAGCTGGTGCTGATTTTTCTCCTTTTTTATCCCAAAGAGTTTTTAAGCTAAGGAAGTAAGGGACTAAGCATTCCAAGGACAGCCTAGAGAGTTAAAACATGGTGAATCCTGCTGACGGCTTGGCCTTCCTCTGCTTGTTCTCTTCATTTGTATCTAGGGACCACTCTACACTCATCTAACAGTTTTAAGACAGATGATCACAAATCATTTAACATCCCCATTGTGCACTAATGACACGAATAAAAGATTCAAAGTTACTGACATAGCTGAGTGTGCTTACTCTTCACATATTTTTATCACCACCCTTGCTCTCCAGGCCCCATTATCATATTTGTGCCAAGAAACTGTGAACATTTTGTTCTACAATGCCATGCTTATAGATACCAACCAGAAGGGGTCCCGGTCACAGGGTGATGTGCTGAAGTGTCAAAGAGGTTCCCCTTCTTTTAGGATGCCTTCACCCCTGTTCTCAATGTGACAGTGACCTTGGAGAGTCAAACACAGGCTTGCAAAAGTGTTCTGTTTTAGTTTGGTAGCAAGACATTTTGTTGTTGTTACTGACAATTGATTGTTTCCCACATCTAAAGCTGGGGATAAAAGTAGTGTCAACCCCAGCCACTGGAACTCTACCAAAAACTCCTATTAGCTACCAAAAGGAACACAAAGAAGAAGTCTTCTGAAGTGTAGGGAAAACCACCATTTTGCTCAAGGGACATCAGAATGTGGAGGCACTAGACAGCAGTGTTCTCAATTTGTTTCTGCATTAGAATCACGTGGGATGCTTTTAAAAACCCGAGTGCCCATACTCAACCCAGACAAATTAAATGAAAATCTCTAGGGATGGGACCCAGGCATCAATATTTTTTAAAGTTCTCCAGGTAATTCCCATATGCAGCCAAGATTGAGAACCATTGCTTTGATAGAAAAAGGGCAATTCAGGTTATCTATTTCTTCATGAATGAGTTTTAACAAACTGTGTCTTTCAAGGACTTTGTCCATTTCATTTAAGTGATAGAATTTATGAGCATAGTTGTTCATTTCCTTTTAATGTCCATGGGTTTGGTAGTGATGACCCCTCTTTCATTCCTGATAATGGTAATTTGTGTTCTCTTTCTTTTTTTTTTCCTTGGCTACCCTGGTTAGGGGCTTATCAACAGTATTGATATTTTCAAAGAACAGGCTTTCGGTTTTGCTGATTTTCTCTATTGTTTTCCTGTTTTCAATACTATTGATTTCTTCCCTAATTGTAATTATTTCCTTTCTTCTGCTTATAGATGTTAAGATCATCTATATCTTTACTGGCTTTCTGTCTACTTGATCTATTAATTACTGACAATAGGATGTTGATGTCCCCAACTATAATTGTGCCAATTTGCCCTTCCAGTTCTATCAGTTTTTGCCTCATTTTTGATGTTCTGTTGTTAGGTATATTTATGTTTAAGATTGTTATGTCTTCTTGGAAAATTAATCCCTTTATCATTATGCAATGCCCCTCCTTATCCCTGATAATCTTCCTTGTTCTGTTGTCCACTTTGTCTGAATAAATACTGCAATTCCAACTTTCTCTTAATTAGTGTTAGTATGATATATCTTTTTCCATACTTTTACTTTAAATCTACTATGCCTCCATATGTAAAGAACATTTGTTCCAGACAGCATATAGTTGAATCTCATTTTTTTAAATCCAGTCTGAAAATCTCTGTCTTTCCACTGTTGTGTTAGACTGTTCACATTTATAGCGATTATTGATATCGTTGGATTAATACCTACATCTTTTTAACTACTTTATATTCATTGAATTTCTTCATTTCAGCCTTCTGTGGTTTTAATTGAACATTTTATATTATTCCATTTTCTCTCCTCTATTAGAATACCAGTAATACTTCTTTTTCTTTTTTAGTTTTTAGTGTTGTCCTGTGGCTTGCAATGTACGTTTTTAACTCAACTAAGTCCTTCTTCAAATAACACTATACTGCTTCACATGAAATGAAATTCTGATAATAGAATACTCACAATTCCTCCCCCAATCTCTGTGACATCATTGTCATTATTTCATTTTTGCATATGCTGTAATCACCCAACACATTGTTACTATTATTGTTTTGAACAGACCCTTATATTTTAGATCAATTAAGTGGGCCTTACTTTGGAATTTTTGTTCCACAGTATAACAAAATTAGACTCATTTATAGTTTCCCTACACATAGCTCTTCTGTCCCTTTTATTTGAACCTATAATTAGCCCTATGCTTGTTAAATATATGTCCCAGAGACTTAAATCTTTTGTCCATTCATATGCCATACCGGTTGAGTCCTGAATCTCAGCAGAATTGCAACACTTACTTTCCATTTCATTGGACTCACGCAGAACAACTAACAAGGAGATGATGATGGACAGCACCCATCCCAAGGAACAGAGAATATCTACAACTGCAAGCAAGGTATTTCCATCCATCTGCCCCATGGGAACTAAGCTACCTCTCAATTAGAAACAGAGTGGGCATCACCATCCCCAAATCCTCAAGATTGGGCAATGGACTAAAGTAGATATTATTATTCTATTATAGACTTATTATTCTAACAATGGAAGGACTTGAATCATTGATATAAAGGCAGTGGCTACCAGAGGTTCTGAGGGGAGGGAGAGAGAAGAATAGGTGTAATATGGGGGCATTTTCGGGACATTGGAATTGTTGTGCATGACACTGCAGTGACAGATATAGGCCATTATACATTCTATCATAACCTATAAAATTGTGAGGGCAGAGTGTAAACTATAATGTAAACTATAGTCCATGGTTAGTAGCAATGCTTCAATATGTGTTCATCAATTGTAACAAATGTGCCACACTAATGAAAGATGTTGTAAATGTAGAAAAGTGTAGGAGAGGGAGAAGGTGGGGCATATGGGAATCCCCTGCATTTTCTATGTAACATTTATGTAATCTGAAGTTTCTTTTTAAAAAAATTAATTAAAATATCACACACAAAAATAAAGCAGTTTTGTTAAAAAAAGAATAAGAAAAATAAAAGATGATTTTTGATCTTTATTCCTTTTCTGACAATCTTCCTTTCTTTATGTAGACCAAGTTTCTGATCTATATAATTTTCCTTCTGCTTGAAGATGTTCTTTAATATTTCTTGTAGGGCAGGTCTGCTGGCAATGAAGTTCCTCAGTTTTTTTCTTCTAAGACAATCTTTTTTTCCCATGACCTTTGAAAGATATTTTCTCTGGATATACAATTCTAGGATGGCATTTCAAAAAAATTCTAATTTTTAAAAATTCTTTCAATGTTTATAGATTGCACTCAACTGCCTTCTTAGTTGCATGGTTTCTGATGAGATATATGCTGCAATTTTTATCCTTGTTCCTCTGCAGGTAATGCATTCTTTTCCTTTAGATTACTTAAGGATTTTGTTTTTGATTTTCTTCAGTTTGAATATAATACTTATAGGTGTTTTTTGTTTTTACATTTTAAAATTCTAGATGATGTTCCTTGAGCCTCTCAAAACAGAGATTTGGTGTATTACTAACGTTGGAAAGTTCTTGGCCATTGTTTCTTCAAATATTTCTTCTGTTTCTTCTTCTGGTATTCTGATTATACATACTTATACAATTTGATATTTCCCCACATTTCCTGGACATTATGTTCTCTCTCTCTGTCTCTCTTTTTCTCACTCCTTCAGTTGAATAATTCTATTTACCTCTTTTCAAGCTTACTGTTTCCTCAGCTTGATCAAGCATTCTTCACTTCTGTTATTGGGTTTTTATTTCTAACATTTCTTTCTTTTTTTAAAATAAAATTTTATTGAAGTATATCATTCATACATGAACAAATATAAACAATAACTGTAAATTTGTCAATTTGCAAAACAGACACGTATATCATCATACAAAGCTCCCATACATCTCCCCACCACCAATACCTTGCATTGTTGTGAAACATTTGTTACAAATTATGCAAGCACATCATTAAAAATATTACTTCTAACAATATCTCATATATTACATTTGGTATAATTCTCCTCCAACCCATCCAATTATTAACACCCTATATTAATATTATATATATTATTATATATATTATTATAAAGTGTTCTCATAGTTGTCCTGTTAACTACAGTCCATCATCCACCACTGGATTCCCTGTGTTGTACAGACCCATGCTTCATACAATCCATTCAGAGTATACACTCAGTGACTCTCATTTTCATCCCAAAGTTGTACAGTCCTCACCTCAGTCAATTTTAAAATGTTTTCATTACTCTAAAAGGAAAAATCCTGTACGTCTTTATATTTCCCTATTGTTGACCCTTAGTTTTGAAATAATATCTTCTTGTCAGTGCTGCAAAATATTAATATATTACTGTTAACTATCAGCCATAAGTTCATGAGTTATAATTTTCCCATATATCATCATATTTTTAGTATTTTGTAAAAGAAGAGCATTCTTATATTTATACTACTATCCACAATCTTCATCCACCACTGAAATCACTGTTATACATTCCCTAGATTATTCTCTAGCTTCCTTTCAATTGACATTTATATCCAGAGATTATCCCTTTCAGCCACAATCACATTTATATATCAGCAGTCTTAGTAACACTCATTATAATATGTTACTCTCAACTTTATCCATTTCCACACTTTTACAATTAACCTTATTAACAATGCTGCATACATTAAACATCATCTTCCATTCTCAATCCTCATTCTATTTCCTAGTAACCTATACTATAGAGTTTACCTCATGAGTTTACTCATCATATTTAGTTCATATTAGTGAGAACATACAATACTTTTCCTTTTGTGTCTGGCTTATTTCACTCAGCATATTATTGTCTAGGTTCATCCACGTTGTCCTGTGCATTCTTATTTCATTTCTTGTTACAGCCAAATAGTATTCTATTGTATGTAAATACTGAATTTTAAAAATAAAGACTACAATTTGCAAAGGACAGCTGTGTTTGGCTGTAGCACCAGAGTGGCTATCAAGATACCTGGTTCCTGGTTTCTTGGGCTCACCAGGTACATATCTTTGGACGACCCATCTAACATTTCTCAACCTGTTTCAGCTTGTATATAAAATAAGGTAGTTATACTATATCAATCTATACATATGCCTAGGTCAATCCTACGTAACAGCAGACTCATTCTCCAAATGAATTCCATTAGCATTTCTTTCTTATAGTTTCCACAACTCTGCTGACATTATCCATTTGTCTCTCTTTTCCATTGGTGCCTTTAATATATTGACCACCAGAGCAGTTTTAAATTCCATGTCTGATAATTCCAACAGCTGAGTCATATCTATGTCTGGTATTGATGATTAATTTGTCTCTCTAGATTTTTTTCTTGACATTTAGTCATGCCTTGTTATAGCTGGACCTGTTTTATAAGGCAGCAGATACTGAGGTAAATAGGCTATTAGTGTGAGGATTTGTGTTAATCTGGCCAGGAGTTTGAGAATATTTGAAGTTTGCTGTAGCTAATAGGTACCAGAGACTTGAAATTACACTTGTGTCCTTATTTTTGCCCCCGCTCCTTGGCTTTAGGGCTTCCCAATGGACTGCTCTCAAGCAGTCTGTGTCTCACACCTCTCTGAGCTGAAATCCATAGTTATTAAACTGGAGGCTTATTCACATGGTGGTTGAGTGTGGGGCAGGAGTGTTCTCTGATCTGATTAAGTCTCATTCTTTGGGGTGCACAGTGGGCCTGGGGATGAGGTATATAAGCTTCACAACTGTTTCTGCTCCTCCTCCAGGATAGAGTTTTTCCCTCTCCCTGTCCTCTGGTCTACCCTTTCCCTGGTTGCAGCTTTCCCAGTCTATGCTGTTGAAGCCCTCTTCCCTGAATATTATGTTTTTTTGTTTTCCCTTAGGTGAGAAAGGGATGCTGGAATATGGCTGGAGTGGGGTTGAGTTCCCTTCCCCCAACTGGGATGACATTTCACCATTGCCCTGTAGCAAAGTCCTTGCACCTGGAGATTAAACCTTTGCTCTTGAAGGGAGAAGGGACTGGGAGGGTTTCACAATGGCTACACTTTACACTCAGGAGTTGGGGTATTTTCCAGGTTCATCTCAATCTCCCTTGTGAGAGGCTAGTGGAGTTCCTGGAGGAAAATCCTGTTAGAGTAATCAGGGCTCCCCTATGACTGGGGCACCCAGGAGCTTCTCACTGTCAAGGTAGCCCATACTCAGCTTTCAGCAATTTGTCAAAATTGCTAGTTCAATGTTCCTATGGGTGTATTGAGTCTGGAAGCATCTGCTAGAAGAAAGTAAATCTCATGAACTGTATTTTCCTGGATGATCCTGTGTATCCAGATTTTGGGACCTCATTTCTTTGGTGGGTACAAAAATCATCATTGACTTTCAAATTGTCCAGCATTTTTTTTTTTTTTTTTGCTGTAAGAATTGGAATGATATTTTCTGAGCTCTTTATGAAACTTGAAACCTAAATCAAGAATCATTATTTGACAACAGTATTTCTTAAAGAGTGGTCCATCAGACCAGCATCATCACCTTGAACTGGTTAGAAATGCAAATTCTTTGACCCCACACCACACTTACTATTATGGTACATTTCACAGGTAAACTTGGCTAGGTTATGGTGTCCAAGCACTGGCATACTTGTAATTGTGGGGGTATTTTATAGATAGGGTTTGCATCTACAGCTGATTGCACCTACAATTAATAAGGGAGATTTCCTTCAGCAACGTGGGTAGAATCTTCAGTCTCTCCAAGCAGTTGGAGATCTTAAAAGTCAGAACTGAGGATTTTAGAGGTCAGAAGAATTTCTGCCTCAACTTCAGCCTGGGCTCATGCTGGAATTTCTACCCAGCCTGCTTCTTCCAGGGAATTAGGACTAACGACTTCAACATCACTTTTCTCAGAGTTTCCAACTTGTGGTCTGCCCTACATAGTTCAGACTTATCAATCCCCATGGTCATATGAGCCAATTCCTTATAATGAATTTCTTTATATATACATCTATATATAAATATAAAATCTCTCTAGCCATTTATCTATGTATACATATAAGTTGATATAGATGTAGATAGATATAGATATTCTATTTATTATGTTTCCCTGACTGAATTCATCTACTGAATCAGAAACTCTGGAGGTGGGGTCCAGCAATTTCTGTATTAACTAGCTCTTCAGATGATTCCAATGCATCCTCATGTTTGAGAACCACCATTCTATAGAAACTAGCACAGATTTGAGGAAACAATGGAAGCCACATTTTAGCTCACACCTCCCAGCACTAGCAAAAGCCCATTAGAGACCACCCTGCCTCAAATATGAACACAGAGGAAGTACTAAGATGCCAGCAGTCACAGCAACAAAGTAGCTTGAGACGAATGGCAGAAAATCTATTTGAAAACATGAATAAAGATGATAGAGACTTAGAAATACAGTATTTCAGCAAATCTGAGATGTTTTTTTGTAAACGGCCACTTACCAAGAAAATGTGCCAAATTGACACTAACTGCGTGCTAAGCCAGCCAACTCAAACCTTCCAAGGGCAATGCACTCATGATGCTATGAATTATTAATTTAAGTGGCAAAAGTAAATATGATAGACTTTCCCAGCACTTTGCTTTTAGAATAACAAATCAGATGCATGTTGAAGATTAACAAATGCGAATCCCTTTGGT
Source organism: Tolypeutes matacus (assembly GCA_026826555.1). NCBI lineage: Eukaryota > Metazoa > Chordata > Mammalia > Cingulata > Chlamyphoridae > Tolypeutes > Tolypeutes matacus. Next base: position 989,026 of record JAKSZT010004976.1, read on the forward strand.
TGAAAGAATTTCTATTACTTTCCTGTACATGCACAAATTGTCAGGCTGTAGATATTTGAAAGAATGTACTAATTTTAGCTTAGCAAATAATTTTAAATATTTAATGATATCATTAAGCTTCACCAACATAATGCAGTTTGCTTTGCTGATTGAAAAGTCACAAGATTCTTGGTCCCTCTGTCTTTATTAGGCAATGTGTAATCATCATTGTTATACATACTAATGTGCTTTTGATAAGTGTACTAGCTATTGTGAAAAATGCTCTTTTCCTTTTTCTGTAATAAGGCCATGGACTCATAAATTAAGAGGCATTTGAGGTCTCCAGAGGCTTTGTGAATCTGATATTCCTTCTGAATCAATTATTTAGGAAAGAAGGTTGTTCAGTCATTAGTTATTCACTTTCCTAGGAACCTAATAATACAAATGTGTTGCATGTATAATTTCATAATATCCTTAGAATTGCAGGATTCTAAGGCAGATTATGTTTTCCTAAAAATGCCTGCTACAAGAAAGCCCTCATGTTCTTCTAGTACCTCGCCACTTCCACATCAAGACAAGGCATCTATGTCCCCTCTCTATGAATTGGGACACAACTTTGTGAACGTTTACACCAGAACAGCAGAAATCATGCTGACTAGCTTTGGAGGCTGGGTAATAAAAATGTTTTCTGCTTCCATTTTGATAACTTGGGATGCTCGCTCTAGGAACCCAGTTGCCATGCTGTGAGGAAGCTCAGAGTAGCCCACGTGAAGAGGCCACCTGATTAAAGAAGAGGACAGCCTGATTAAAGTCACAGCCAACAGCCCCTATCAACCAACAAACATGGAGGAAAGAAGCCTCCAGAAGACTCCAGCTCAGCTGCTGAGTCGTTCCCAGCCTTGAGTCTGCTCAGTTGACATCACGCCAGAGACAAACCATCCCTGCTGTGCTTGCCTGAGCTCCTTTTACCCACAGAAACCACAAGCATGATAAGAGGGCTGCTTATGGCCTTAGGTATGGGTGGTTGGTTTTGCAGCAATAGTAACTTGATCAGCATCTTAAATACAATCTCCAGGATTATCAGAAAACAGAAAGCAGGTGTTATTATGTGAAGCATATTCACTGCAAAGCCAGTAAGAATTATACAAATTGTGGATGGGAGTGTCTGGGGAATACACAAGTGTACCCTGAATTAGAAGAATTCCGCTTCTAGAAGTCCAATGGAAGTTCTCAGTAGTCTGGTTCCGCCCCCGCCCCCTCTTATTAGTGAACTTTGGGTCCACATTCCAGACCCAATTTCCTAATATGCAAAACTCATGCCTCATGCCGAGTCTGAACCCAGGAAGTTTAATTTCACCCTGTCTCCCTGCTCCACCCCAGCCTCCCCCCCCCCCAATGCTGCTCTCAAATGGGAAGTACTGAACTCTGAGTTCAGACAAGAAAGTCAGGTGGGGTCATACCTCGTGGAGTCAGAGAGATGGCATGCTGTGGTCACTATCTAGAAAATGACTCCCTTTTATCCCTGGAGCTTTTTGGCCTAGTAAGATAATGGAAAGCCTGCAGCCAGTAGGGGCTATACTATTCTATAGTGACAACAGTACATTTATCTGAAATATAAACATTAAAAATAAATGCAATGCATGAGTGAGGTCCTTAAATTCTGAGTGTGTGTGGTAATGCATGCTCCTGTTCATACCACATGAATACCAGATCCCACGAGGACCGTCCACTAACAGAAACACATGGGCTGCAAGAGAAGGTGGGGGAGGCAGAGAAAAAGGACCCATCACACTTTCTCTGTGCTTTTCCTTTTTTGATGTGGCTGCTCCTTTTAGAAACTGCAATATTCTTGTCACCCTTTCCTTCCTTTGGAAGAAATAAGCAAAACCTTGAGAGAAAAAGTGTCTTCTGAATGGGAAATTAAGAACAACAGAATTCTCTGAACTTTTATCCTCTGCCCACTTCCCAGCCCCCTCCCAACAATGCTTTCTGGTTAGTTCCACCTTGGCTGTGGGCTCTCCTGTTTCTCTTGCCACCTCCTAAAGGCTGGGAGGAATGAAAGGACACTCTGATTAGGCTGCACAGTCACTTGCTGCCTTCAGTTCCCTTAAATATAACAACACTTAGAAAGAACAGACTTAAATATGCCAGAGACAGTTGAGCGCTGGGTTACCAGCTTAGCAGAGAAGGCGCGGCTGACACAATGGCCCTGAGTTGAGCTGGCACAGACAGCTGGTGTTCCAGACAGCTGGTGTTCCAGACAGCTGAGGTTCCAGACAGTTGGGGCTCCAGCCAGCCCTTGCCCATCCAGGCCCTTCCTCATCTGCCTGCATTAAAGGACCCTGCAATCCAATATGGTCAAGCTCTAGTAAGACAGACTCCCAGGCTTTTACTTTCCCAGCATGAAAACTATTTTAAAGTGACAAACTCAACACAACCTCCTTTCTCTAGACCCTTTGGCAGTTCTAAATTCCAAAAAGCTTCCAGCAAAACCCACCTTCTGGGACTTGAACTGCACCTTGAAGTCACTTCCAAGATCTGATTCTCACATAAAAGTCTAAGATTTTGCAAAGGCCGTAACTGGGGAAAAGAAACATCATTTGTTTCTCTCCATATAACTAGATTTTTTTGTTGTTGTTATTGTTTCAATGAAATGCTAAGCCTGGAAGATGCCCTGGCAACCTGGGTATAGGGATTCTGAGATCAGAAATGGCCCAAAGAAGCAAGGTGGAGGGGAAGGGCGGGAAAGAAAAGAGTCTTCGGGAAGGAAAAGGTCACTGCAGCTATTTTCGGTGCGTGAAATATTCCATTAGCTTTATTAAGTGAGGATATTAGCATTTTTCACAGTGGGAAGGGACATTTGAATACAGAACATCTTTTTCCAGCTTCAAAAGATGAGAGTAAAATGTAAAGGTAATGAAATTGCTGTTGTGATGATGTCTTTTTCTCCTTGGGGGCCTTGCAGTGTGGCAGAGGAAAAGGCCAGCATGGAAAATAATGTGTGAATTAGGATGAGCCTGGCAGGAAAGGGGAGAGCCGGGCAGTCACTGTGGGGGTTCACAGGCTGGCTGCTGCCAGTGCAGAGAAGCTGTGGTGTTGAGCTTCCAGAAGGCTCTCAGCCCCTCCAAGCAACACTGGTCTGCAGGTGAGGCAAGAGAGATGCTTCCTGTAAATCCCAGAGGGCAAAGTGAACTGACATGGTTTTCTGGGAGTCTGACTCCCTCTGACTTCCTTTAGGTAAACATTAGTCTTAACCTGGGGCTGTGGATAGGTCCGGAGGAAGGAAGGAGCTATTTAAAGCTAACTCAATTAAGATGCTGAGTTTTATCTACGTGCAGATTAAATATTGTGTCTCACCCATGTCTGTGTTGCTGCACTTCAGAAGAATGGAAATGCGATCATGAGGAATGCAACACAAGTTCATTCCAGCCTCTAGTGAATTCACACCAGTCCTCTGTCATTTTCTGTTCTCTCAGTTGACTGATATTGGGGGGGAAAGAGAGCAGCCCACTCCCAAACAATCCCATTCGAAGTCTCTGCCTCACCTCATCAAGGGGAGGCTTGACCCCTGCTTCAAGCATTTGGCATACGCTTTCTGCTGAGACCCTGTAAAGGTGAACAGAAGACATGAGGGTCCCTCTCCACCAAGTCTAAGTTCACTGGAGAGGAAAGACAACCAAAGCTGCGCTTGAAGGAGGTGGTGGGGGCGGAGGGAAATGGGTGGATTCCAAAACAGGTTTGTGATTAAGGTTGGGAGATAGGAAGATGAAGGAATGACACTGACAGGAGGAAAGCTGAGTTTCTGGTGAGGACGTAGACAGATGCAGGATCCCCTTTCCAGGACAGGCTGTGGGCTTCAGGCCTGGTCACCGGCCAGTGGGGTCATGGCCTCTGAGCTGGTAGAGGGGGTGCAGGGAGGTGCCTGCCCACCCACAGCATGTGCAAGGGGCCTTGTGTGCCTTTTCTCCATCTACTTGTCACGTCATTTGTGTTTTATGAGAAAACGAACTGAACCTCGAGAGCAGTCTGGCCAGGAGTTGGACAGCTGGACAAGAAGTGAACCAAAGGGCCCAGGAGGAGACAACGAAGGCTCTCAGTCCCATCTGAGCAGAGAGACAAACAGAAGGAGGACAATGGGGCGGTGTAGGAGAACATGGGGTCCCAGGAGTGTGAAGGCAGAAGGAAGACAATTGCTTCCAGAAACCACCTTCCCAGAGCAGACCCTTAGGATCTTATGGTAAGTTGGCTCGATTTGCTGGCGGATGACCTAGCTTCCTCCAAGCACAGGGCCCTGATCTTTTTCTCTGCTGTGTTCCCAACACCTGGCACATGTTGGGTGCTCAGGGAAGATTTTTGAAATGCACAATTTACAGGAAAATCAAGGATGGCAATAACAAACCTAAGTTATAAAGTTATTTCCTCGCCTAAAAGATTCAGCTTGGCCCTCTCAGCATTTGAGAGCGAGGAGGCTGGAGCCTTCTAGCTCCTCTCACACTCTTCCTGACCATTTCTCTTTCTGGCTTCACTTTGGGGTGAACACCCTCATGCCTTCTCTTTCTCCATGACCCAGAAACCTGAGCCACCAGGCAGGTGAGATCTGAGGGGCCTGGGTGCAGAGGGCAGACCCCTCCCTGCACGGAGGGGAGACCGAGGAGAGGGTGCTGAGTCTGGGCTTGGCTGCCAACTCCCAACATGGCCTCTCTGACTGATCTGGAATGGCAAATTTTAGTTTTTAAAGTTTTTAAAATGGTGCCAGTACTCATGGGGTTGCAGTGAAAACTTGGTGGGAAAAAATGTGGGAAAGCCCTTTGCAAACTGTGCGGCAATCTGCATAAGGCAGTCTCTGTTTGACAACTTGTGAACATAAGTGGGCAACTGATGGGGATATTCCCTTAAAGCCTTTGGTCCTGAAAGGAGGAGAGGAAACCCAGGGCAGTTCTGAGCATATGGGCATGGATAGAACTATGAGACTACAGAGGGAGCTCAAGGGGAGCTGAATGCCCTGGCCTTGTGGCTCTGACCACGAGGCTGTTCACTTCAAGCTGAGGCTTTAAAGAAAACAAATAGTTTTACCAGTTTCCTGCTGCTGCAGCCATCCCCTGCTGCTTCTCAGTAAACCATGCACTCTTAAAGTATTTCCTGAGCACCTGCTCTGTGATGTGCCCTGGGCTAGGTGAATACAATAGGCTAGGTGAACTCAATCTTCCATCAGGGGAGATTGAGACCAAAACCGTGGTGGGGGGCACGTGGCAGCTGGAGGGACACCAGCCAAAGGCAGGGCTGGGAGGTGCAGGTGGAAGAGCTCAGCTTCAGGAAAGGCCCAGGTAGAAACAAAAAGATGATAGGACTTAGCTGGGAGGAAAAGAGGTCTCAGCCAGACAGAGTGGCCTTATACATGCCTCCATGTCAAGTGGGGTTCTTCAACTTTCTCAAGCCATGAGCTCCTTTGTGATTGGGTAAAACCTATGGACCCTTCTCAGAATAGTGATTTTAAATGAAGAGAAAATTCAGAGGGATACAAAGGGAACTAGACATATTGAAACAACCGTGAAAGTATTAGAAATCCTCGTAGGGATATATTAATGTGTGCTACTTCTGAAAGACATCAAATAATAAGCAGCAGCCTCTGTTCTAAATGCTATTTAGCTTCCAAAACAGTATTTTGAGATTTCTCAACAAATGTTGTGAGATGTGAAGCCATCAGAGTTACAGGCACCTCCAAGCTGACTTTGGTTTGCTGCCTCCATTCATAATTGGAGGAAAAGCTATGTTTCCATTAGAAGGTGGTGAAAATAATGGTGTAACTTGTTTCACGGATGCTGTAAATTCTCTGTCTACCCTTCGGGGGTCCATGGTTTTCCCATGCTTTGGAGAAGAAAGAACATAAGAGAGAAGAGGAGGGGAGGGGAAGGAAGGGGAGGGGAAGGGAGGGGAGATGTGACAGTTTGAACTTGGTGAATCTCAAAAAGAACAAGATTCCTGTGGGTGTGAGACCCTTTGGACTGGACTATGTCAGGTGTGATACAAGTTGAGTGTTTTCCCTCTTACTGGACCTTATATAAATGGAGACTCAGAGGAAGAGACACATAGAAAAAAGAAACCACCATTTTGATCCAGGCATGTGACAGAAAGGACTCCAGGTCGTCCCACAGCTGAGCTCAAGGAGAGAAGCCCCAAGAGGATTAAGGAGCCAAGGCTCGGGGTGAGGTGACTGCTCAGCCACAGCTGAGGTCCAGGAGAAAGTGGAGAGAGACAGTCAGACCTTGGCTAATTGCCACATGGCAGGATGCTAGGATCAATGGTAGCTGACTTTGGTGAAAAAGCACTTCTGATGTTGCCTTGATTTGGACATTTCATGGCCTCGGAACTGTGAACTTTTACCCTGATAAATTTCCCATTATAAAAGCCAACACATTTCTGGTACTTTGCTTTGGCAGCCCTTTGGCAAGCTAAGACAGGAGAAAAGGAGAATTGCACCTTCTCTGAGCTGAAAGAAGGAAAGAAGGATATCTGGGAACTCTGGGAATATCATGTTGGGTAGTGATGGCGAAGGCTGAAAGACCCTGCTGACCTGCTCTTCTGGGTGTTAGTTTCAGGAACAGCAGAGTGGGAGTAAACTGAGGGCCTATTTTCCCTTCTGCAGAGGTGACTTGGAGGAGAGGCCCTTGAGAGAGCAGGGAGGAAGCCCACCCAGCTCCGATCCATGGAAGAATGATGTAGACACAGCAAAGGACACTCCCAGGCCCCCACTCAGCTTACTGTCTCCATGGGGGTGTCAGGGGAGACGGGAAAAGCACTGCTTACATCAGTTCGGAACCAGAATTCTGGAAGGCTGGAGGGGCTGCAGAGAGGAGCAGTGAGAAGGCAGAACCTGGACTTCCCCTTCACTGCCTTGGGGATTTTAGATGGGTAGTAAGGCATCACTGAGGCTCAGTGACCCCACTGTCTTCTGCAACACTGGAGTTACGCCCATACCTTGATTCATTTCAGAGGGGTGCCAGGAGCTCAAGCCATGTAAAGTGAATTGCTTTGTAAGAGGAAGGGCATTTCACATGGAGGCAGGTCGTTGGATGGACAAAAAGCTCTGTGGGCCCACTAAATGGGGGATAGCAAACTATTAGCAACGAAACTGCTTAACCTACTTAAGATATAAATACCTTGAAGAACTTGGTATTTGATACATAAATCATCTGTTAATTTCTACTATTAGCTGTCATTTATTAAAGTAGGCCACTGGAAAGAAACTTCTTTGAAATGTAAACTAGCTAATTGCAGGGTAATAGAAGTTCTTGAAAGCAATAAACCTGCATTACAAAAATCCAGCGATTCAGAATTTTTAGAACTTCGCCCCGTACTTTGTCCAAATTATAAGGTACTGTTAAGTTCTGTTCCTTTCATTCCCTCCATGCACCAGCACTGGAAGACAAGTCTCACTCCTTTAAGTTACATTAATTTATATGTAATAAATATTCTAGTACAGTCTAAGCATTTAAATAGGCCAAACAAGACTTCTCCTTGATGACAGTTTTTCACTTATTAGTACTTTAACTACGTTTGTGTCTTATTTAAACCCTGACAACTTTCAAAAAGGATCCAAGGAGATGGTTGCCTCAGTCACCACATGTAATTGACACCCTGTTTGGATTTTCCTGTTCCGAGTTTCTAAGATCTAATTGAATATGTTCCCTCAATCACTCCACAATCTCAAATTAGGAATTTTAAATTACCTTCCCTCAGTTTGTCTTTTCAAAGCCAATTAGAGTGGAAAGTTTTAGGAAACATGCTCCTATATGCCAGCTTTCCCCTTTATCCTTGGATAAACCAACCAATCAGACAAACAGAAAACTAGCTCTATTATGTTCCTTTCCAAGTCATAAATTACATGACTAGAAAAAAACTCTAGTGATGCATATTCGAATTTTAAAGTAATGCAACCCCCTCCCCTGCCCCCATCATCAGAGATTCTTCTATAAATTTTAATCAGCATTTGTAAAAAGCCCTTGCTCCCCCACCTGGGAGACAACACTCTCTTAATTCAAGCTACCCCAAAAGCCCTATATTCCCATTCTGTCCTCTCTGAAGATGCCAAGAATTCAGACACAGAATTTAATTTGCAGTTGTTTATATCTTTGTCATTTGAAGGTCATGGCTTAAACTGGAAATTTTACTCAAAGTCCCCTCACTTACTAGAAAAGCACTTACTGTTCAAAGGCGATGTCTTAGTTTGCCAAGGATGCTATGATAAATATCACACAGATTGGCTTAAATGACAGGGGTTTATTGGTCCACAGTTTTGGAGGCTAGAAGTTCAAGATCAAGGTGTTGGCAAGGTCATGCATTCTCCAAAGTCCATATCATTCTGGTAATAGCTTTCTGGCAATTCTCTGTCACATGGTGATCTCTCTCTCTCTCTCTGGCATCTCCTACTTCTGGCTTCTACTTCTGTGTTCAATTCCCTTTGCTTATAAGGACTTCAGCCATATTGGATTAAGGCCCATCCTTTTTCAGTTGGGGCACACCTCAACTAATATTAGCACCTTCAAGGATCCTATTTTCAAGTGGGTTCACACCTGAAGGACCAGGGATTAGGGCTTTAACATGTCTTTTGTGGAAAACATAACTCAGTCCCCAAAAGGGACCTTCAGGGCATAGCAGGGAACACAAGTTATTCTGTCTAGAGAAATTTGGGGGAAGCCTTTTATAAAGGACGTGACTCAGTGTGGTCAGGGCAGGAGTTCAAAGAGCATGACAGAGGTGAGGGTGAAGGAAGAGCCTTCTCAGGGGAAGACTTGAGGTGGGCTAGGGAGGGAAGCATGGGAACTGAGGACCCCCAGGGCCTGCAGTTAGGGGGCACAGGGGACACAGGGACCTGGTAGGTGGGCTGAGATGAAGTCATGGCCAAGATGAGTCCAGAGCATCTGGGTTGTATCTTGTGGGCCCTGGAGACCCCCCAAGGCTTTCATGCAGGGGGTACCATGACTCTGTGTTCTAGGAAGCTGGTGTCAGGGAACGGGAAGGTCACGTTGGGTCTAGAGTATGACTTGACTCGGAAGGAAGTGGGTAAGGGCAATGGAAGGCTGTGTAGGTGTGTGTGTTAGTCTGCTAGGCTGCCGAAATGCAATATACCAGAAGTGGGTTGGCTTTTACAATGGAGATTTATTTGCTTACAAGATTACAGTTCTGGATGAGGAGGGGCCAAGATGGCGTTAGTGTAGGAGGGCACACACTGCAAGCTCCCAGAGCAAGGCGGATTGTGGACTGGGTCCTGCCCAGGGGTCTGTGCTGTGCACGCGTGGAATGAGAAGCTTGGGACATCTATCTGCGCAGATCAACGGCGTGGACGGAACAGTAGAGATTTATGAGTTTTAAGCCTGCCGGTGGTGGTTGGCACAGAAGGCTGAGCCCCACGGTTAGGGAAACAAAAAACAAAACGGCCGGTTGGAGCCATGAGCAGGGCTCGGCAACCGGGAGACAGGGCCTAGTGGGAGGGGGCGCTTTCTGAGGGGGAGCTCTGGTAAAGGGGCGAGAGAGTTTTATTTTCTGGGGATTTGGCTGCCTGGAGCCCCTTGGACCTTGGGTGAACAGAACAGCTGGAGCAAATCGGCACCCGGTGGAGGGGAGGGGTGAGTCTGTTCGGGGAGGGTGTTAATTTGCCTAGCTGCCCAGGGATAAGCCCTGAGCCACCGCGGAGCCAGGAAGAGGGGACACTCTCCAAAAGAAAGAGGGTTCTGTTGGAGGACAGGGAAGGGATTTTTTAAAATTTTATTTTTATTTTTATTTTTTTTGCCATTGATCTGGCTACCTGGACCGCCCCATAGCTTTGGGGAGCAGATAAGCCGACTTGAAGCAGCACCAGGCTGAGAGGAGAGGCGAATCTGCTGAGTCAACCTGATTTACACAACAACCTGGTGAAGCTGGGGCTCGGCTCCAGAAGGGGCAGAACCGGCTGTCTTTAGCATTCTGCACTGACTAACATCAGAGCTCCAGCTACCCTGGGGAGTCCAGGAAGTGGGACGTGCTTGATTAATTTCCACGGGGTCCCCTCCATAAGGGGGTTGGTCTAGAGGAGGAATTATTTTGAGTCCTGTATTTCGCCAAAAAAAATAAAAAAAAAAAAATAAAAAAAAAAAAAAAAGAAAAAAGTGAGAAGGTCACTTCAATAAATGAAAAATTCTTTTGAATTTAGTTTAATAGCTAAAAGCTGTTTCAGGACCTGCATATAGAACACTGCGGGGAATTTGATTGATAAACACAAGCAGGCAGAGAGGATCCATGTGGACCCTAGGGGAATAATTGACCTTCCTTAGCTCTGTTTGACTGCTTGCCTGTGTGGTTCTTTGGTTTTTCTCTGTTTATTTCTGGTCTCTTGCTTGTCTTTCCTCTTTCCTCCCCCCTTTCTTTTTTAAAATTAGGTGCTGCTAGCTTGTTGCTTCTTTGCTGAGCTTCTTCTTCAGTAATTTCCCACTCTCTGTCTATATTGATTTTGTATTCCAAACTATCGCTTATACTTCCTTCATCTTTCTGCCTTCTGCTTTCTGTTGTGGCTCTTAGATACAACATTTTTTTCACATGCCCACAATATAAGGGTGTCAATTTCTATTCCATCTATTTTGTTTTCTTCTTTCTTTTTAAAATTAGTATTAACTCTTTCCGTTCAGCCCTTTCTTCACTATTTCTCTCCCGCCTCATAATTCTAACCTTCTAAATCACTATATATATATTCCTCTATTTGTTTTCCCAGTCCATTCTAGGAACTCCACTTTTTTCCTATTACTCTACACTGCCTACATGAGTTAAACACTCATCTCATTAAGCCTCATTTGGCCCCTCTTCTAACTTATATCAATATTACTATTATTCTTCTGCCTTCCTTACATCTTTTGATTCCTCTGGCCCTAATCTTTTGTCTTCAAGGGAACATAGAAAGAAGCAAGGAAATAAAATAAGAAGAAAAAGTGCCAAAGAGAAAACTTTACTCACACGTAGAACCACCAACTAAATAAAACTCTAGAGCATAGAGAAAAGCTAATCAACCGAACAAACCCATCAAGATAATATGATGACCAGAAGGCAATAAAAAAATACAAATGACTCTGAGAAACAGGAAAACATGAGCCAGTCCAATGAACAAATTAAAAACCAGGAAGTGATGCAGAGCATTGAACAACTAATCAAAGCTATCCAAATAAATATCATGGACCAACTTAAAGAAGTGAAGGAAGAGATTAAGGATATAAAGAAGATACTGGGAGAACATACTGAAGAAATAGCAAACATGCCTAAAAAGATAATGGATATGATAGTGAACAATGGCACAATCCAAGAAATCAAAAAGACGCTGGATTCACATAACAGCAGATTTGAACAGGCAGAGGAAAGAATTAGTGATATGGAAGACAATACAGCTGAAATCAAGATATAGTAGAACAGATAGACAAAAAGATAGAAAAAATCCAGCAAGGACTCAGGGAATTAACCGATAACACAAAACGCACAAACATATGCATTATGGGCATCCCAGAAGGAGAAGAGAAGGGAAAGGGACCAGAAGGAATGTTGAAGGAAATAATGGCTGAAAACTTCCCAACCCTATTGAGAGAGATGGATGTGCAGATCCAGGAAGCACAGTGCACCCCAAAGAGTATAAATCCCAACAGGCCAACTCCAAGACATATACTTGTCAAAATGTCCAATGCTTAAGACAAAGAGAAAATACTCAAGGTAGCAAGAGAAAAGAGAACCATCACATAAAAGGGAAGCACACTAAGATTAAGTGCTGATTTCTCAGCTGAAACCATGGAGGCAAGAAGACAGTGGTATGACATAGTCAAAATACTAAAAGAAAAAAACCTTTCAGCCATGAATTCTCTATCTAGCAAAACTGGCATTCAAAAATGATGGAGAGTTCAAAATATTCACAGAAATTAAGAGAGTATGTCAATAAGAAACCTGCACTTCAAGAAATACTAAAGGAAACTCTACAAGTTGGAAGTAAAAAACAAGGGAGAAAAAGTTGGAGGAGAGTTTAAAAACAACTGAAAAGACAAAAAGTGAAACAAAACAACATATGACATACATTAACCCAAAGAAAAAATGTCTGAAGTAAGAAATTCGTTACGAATAATAACACTGAATGTTAATGGATTGAATTCACCAATCAAAAGACACAGATTGGCAGAATGGATAGGAAAATATGATCCATCTATATGCTGTCTACAAGAAACACACCTTTGACCCAGGGATTCAAGGAGGCTGAAAGTGAATGGCTGAAAAACCATTTTACAAGCTAACAATAGCCAAAAAAAGGGCAGGAGTAGCTATTCTAATATCAGACAAAATAGACTTTAAATGCAAAACTATTGTAAGAGACAAAGATGGACACTACATATTAATAAAAGGGACACTCTCTTAAGAAGAGAGAACAATCATCAACATTTACTTACCTAATTGGGGTGCCTCAAAATATGTGTGGCAAACTCAGGAGAAACTAAGAGGAGAAATAAATGCCTCTACAATCATAGCAGGGGACTTCAATACACCATTATCATCATTACACAGTACATCTAGATGGAGAATCAAGAAAGAAACAAAGGCACTCAACATACATTAGAAGACCTGGACTTAATAGACATATACAGAATACTACACCCAAATACAGTGAGATTTACATTATTCTCGAGTGCACATGGAACATACTCCAAAATAGACCATGTGCTAAGCCACAGAACACCTCTCAATGAATTCAGAAAGACTGAGATTATACAAAGTAATTTCTCTGACCACAACGGAATGAAATTGGAAATCACTAAGGGCCAGAGAAACAGGTTAGGCACAAGGATATGGAAGTTAAACAACACACTCTTAGACAAACAGTGGGTCAAAGAGGAAATCTCAAAAGAAATCAGTAACTACCTTGAAACTAATGAAAATGACAACACAACATATCAAAACCTATGGGATGCAGTGAAATCAGTCCTGAGAGGGAAGTTCATAGCCATAAATTCATATATAAAAAAAGAAGAAAGAGCTAAAATTGAAGACCTAACTGCACACTTGGAGGAATTGGAAAAACAACACCAAATAAATCTAAAGGAAGTAGAAAGAAGGAAATAACAAAGATTAGAGCAGAACTAAATGAAAGAGAGAATAAGAAAGCACTGGAAACAAAAAACAAAACCAAAAGCTGCTTATTCGAGAATATCAATAAAATTGACAAACCCTTAGCCAGATTAACAAAGAAAAAGAGAGAACAGATGCAAATACATAAAATAAGGAATGAGCAAGGGGATATCACTACTGACCCCACAGAAATAAAGAGTATCATAAGAGGATACTTTGAAAACTTATATGCCAACAAGAATGACAATTTAGAGGAAATGGACAAGTTTCTAGAAACCCACAAACAGCCTACAATGATGAAAGAAGAAATAGATGAACTCAACAGTCCAAATACAAGTAAAGAGATAGACTCAGTCATCAAAAACTTCCTAACTAAGAAGAGCCCAGGACCAGATGGCTTCACAGCTGAATTCTACCAAACATTCCGGAAAGAGCTAACACCAATTCTACTTAAGCTCTTCCAAAAATTAGAAGTAGAAGGAATATTGCCTATCTGATTCTATGATGCCAACATTACCCTAATACCAAAACCAAATAAAGATACCACAAGAAAGGAAAATTACAGCCCAATATCCCTAATGAACCTAGATGCTAAAATCCTCAACAAAATACTTGCTAACCGCATTCAACAACATATCAAAAGGATTATACACCATGACCAAGTGGGTTTCATCCCGGGTATGCAAGGATGGTTCAATATAAGAAAATCAATCAATGTAATACACTACATAAACAGATTGAAAGAAAAAAATCACATGATTATCTCTATAGATGCAGAAAAAGCATTCGACAAAATACAGCACTCTTTCCTCATAAAAACACAACAAAAGATAGGAATTGATGGAAACTTTCTGAATATGATGAAGGGTATATATGAAAAACCCAAAGCTAACATCATTTTCAATGGTGAAATCCTAAAAGCCTTCCCTCTGAGATTGGGAACTAGACAAGCATGCCCACTATCACCACTCCTATTTAACATTGTCTTAGAAGTACTTGCGGGAGCACTGAGGCAAGAAAAGGACATAAAAGGCATCTAGATTGGAAAAGAAGAAGAAAAAATTTCATTATTTGCAGATGACATGATCCTATACATAGAAAACCCTGAGAAATCTACAACAAGGCTTCTAGAACTTATAAAGGAGTTCAGTAATGTTGCAGGCTATAAGAGCAATGCTCAAAAATCAGTAGCATTTCAGTACACCAATAACGAGCAAACTGAGGAAGAAATCAGGAAAAAAATACCATTTACTGTAGTAACTAAAAGAATCAAATACCTAGGAATAAATTTAACTAAAGATGTAAAGGACTTATATACAGAAAACTACACAACACTGTTAAAGGAAATCAAAGAAGACTTGAATAAATGGAAAAATATTCCCTGTTCATGGATAGGAAGACTAAACATCATAAGATGTCTATCCTACCCAAACTAATCTACAGATTTAATGCAATGCCAATAAAAGTCAACACTGTATTTTTTAAGGAACTGGAAAAACTAACCACAAAATATATTTGGAGAGGCAAGAGGCCCCGAATTGCCAACGACATATTGAAAAAGAAAAATGAAGTTGGAGGTATCACACTACCTGACTTTAAAACATACTACAAAGCTACAGTGATCAAAACTGCTTGGTATCGGCACAAGGATAGACCTACTGACCAATGGAACCTAATTGAGAGTTCTGAAATAGATCCTTGCATATACATTTATCTGATATTTGACAAAGCCACGAAGCCCACTCAGTTGGGAGAGAAGAGCCTCTTTAACAAGTGGTGCTTGTAGAACTGGATATCCATATCCAAAAGAATGAGAGAAGAGTACCATCTCATACCTTATACAAAAATCAACTCAAGATGGATCAAAGATCCAAATATAAGAGCCAAAACCATAAAGACCTTGGAAGATAATGTAGGGAAGCATCTACAGGACCTTGTAATAGGAAATGGTTTCATGAACTTCACAGCCAAAGCACAAGCAGCAAGAGAAAAAAATAGATAAATGGGATCTCATCAAAATTTAAATCTTCTGCAACTCAAAGGATGTTATTAATAAAATAAAAAGGCAGCCTACCCAATGGGAGAAAATATTTGGCAACCATATGTTTGACAGGAGCCTAATATCTTGCATATATAAAGAAATCCTAGACCTTGAAAATAAAAAGACAAACAACCCATTTAAAAAATGGTCAATGACCTGAAAAGACAATTCTCCAAGGAAGAAATACAAATGGCTAAAAAGCACATGAAAAAATGCTCAACATCGCTTGCTATCAGAGAAATGAAAATCAAAACTACAATGAGATACCATCTTACACCCATCAGAATGGCAGCTATTAAAAAAAACAGCAGACACTAAATGTTGGAGAGGATGTGGAGGAATAGGACCCTCATCCACTGCTGGTGGGACTGTGGTATGGTCCAGCCACTGTGGAGGACAGTTTGGCGGTTCCTCAGAAAACTAACAATAGATCTTCTGTATGATCCAGCAATTCCACTGCTGGGTATATACCCAGAAGAACCGAAAGCAAAGTCAC
This sequence comes from Tolypeutes matacus, assembly GCA_026826555.1. Classification (NCBI taxonomy): domain Eukaryota; kingdom Metazoa; phylum Chordata; class Mammalia; order Cingulata; family Chlamyphoridae; genus Tolypeutes; species Tolypeutes matacus. Next base: position 1,004,661 of record JAKSZT010004976.1, read on the forward strand.
AAACTGATATATGCACACCAATGTTCATAGCGGCATTGTTCACCATTTCCAAAAGTTGGAATCAGCCCCGGTGCCCATCAACAGATGAATGGATAAGCAAAATGTGGTACATACATACAATGGAATATTACTCAGCTGTAAGAAGGAATAAAGTGCTTACACATGGAATAACGTGGATGAATCTTGAAGACCTTATGTTGAGTGAAGCAAGCCAGGCACTGAAGGATGAACAGTATATGACCTCACTGATTTGAACTGGGGAAAGTGAGCAGTCTCTGAGAACCACTCTCTGAAAGATGGGTTAACAAGGGAGAGAAAGAGAAGAGCAGGCTTTGCGCCATCACCCATATGGACATAATCTATGGTAATGGGATAGAGTATAGTTGCATATTGAAGGATAGGTCAGATGGGTAGTGATATTACTGGGTTTGGTGGTGCAGCGTTGACAGGTGGGTAGATTAGGAAGGGCAGGTTCAAATACCCAGGGCATGTAACTATGAATATTGACATTCCAGGAGTCAAGACAGGGGAGTGCCATATGGCCCAGGGGTGTGGGGAGGACGGAACAATTAAGATCTAATGGGGTATTTAGTAGTCATGAGAAAGGTTTTTCATTACCTTACACTAATGGACACAGGACATGGTAAATATCATCAAAACTTATTAAACTGTATTGTGTAAATTGTAAACTATACTGTAAATCATTGACAATGTTTAGTTGCTATATTTTGCTATCTGTATAACAGTTATAACAATGCTAACATCCAAAAAAAAAAAAGGGTTTTAATGTGGGGTGGGGAAGCGGGGTTGGGGTTTGGTATCTAGGAGTCTCTGGTATTCCGTGTGTGACTTTGCTGTGACCTAAATCTTCTTTGAAAATTAAATGAAAATTTGGGAGACACTGGGGGTTGAGAGGGGGAAGGTGTCATGGCACACCGGACATCCGATAACAGAGTGATAAAAGGAAAAGAAGAATAGTTTTTTTTTTTTTAAGGCATTTCTTTTTTTTTTTTTTTTTTTCATTTTTTTGAATGTCCCAATCTGCTAATTATATTTTGTTTTGTTTTGTTTTTTGTTTGTTTGTTTTTTTTCCCTCAGTTTCCTTATGTTTCTCTCTTGCATGTAAGCTTATCATTGTTGTTTCTTTTTCCTATTAAGTGTATTTGATATTATATGGGCTACATGTTCATGGAAGATTTAGATCACAGAAGGGTTACAATGGGTGCTGCAGGGGATTATTGGTGGGGGGTGTCTGGGAGGGGGGATTCATGGGAGTAAGCTCATCTGAATATACATGAAAGTTATATAAAATTGTTCAAATGATCAAAGGATGGGGCATGGTCATGGTGGGTGGACAATCACTCAATAAATGAAGGAATCTGAATTCCTAGCCTGGAGAGCTCTGTCATATTCTCCAAGGGAGCAGCAACAGTCTTCTGAGTGCAGGGGCAGTGTCTGTCAAAAAAGGATGGCCCACTGATGAGTTCTTGTTATTGATGACTACCCTTATGAGTCTTTGCTCTTGTAACTGAAACTTAGCTTACTGTTATGGGGTGCCTAAGGGTTGCTGCCTGAGAGCCTCCTTGTTGCTCAAATGTGGCCTCTCTCTAAGCCAAAATCAGCATATGAATGCATTACCTTCCCCCCAATGTGGGACATGACTCCCGGGGATGAGCCTCCCTGGCAACGAGGGATTAATACCAAGTGCCAACTGGCAACACGACTGGAAAAACACCTTGAATAAAAGGGGGAAAAGGTAAAGACAAATGAGTTCAAGTGGCTAAGAGACTTCAAAGAGAGTTGGGAGGTCATCCCAGAGGTAACGCTTACGCACACCTCAGTAGGATCTCATAGAACAACACAGTGCATATCACCCCACACAGAGGGGCTCCTGAGGGCTCTGGAGACACCCAGGTCCTATATAAGGGGGGTTAGCCCCAGAGACTGATGCCTTATCAGTGGGCTCTATTTTGGAATCTGTACTCCTGAGAGTGACAGAATTGGACTCAAATAAGTCCTCCCTGCATATGGTTCATCAGTCCTTTCTATTCAAACCTATATGTGATGCTGGAGTTTTTAGGTATACTTCCAGAGACTGGAGTCTCTGGCCTACCTATGTGCCAGGTGTGCGTGGAATCTCGGTGGAGCTTCAACCCCTACCCTACAGCTCAATGGACTCATCCAAGTCACCTGGCAAGGAGACAATGATGGGCAACGGCCATCCCAGGGAATGGAGAGGGCCTGCATCTGCAGGCAGGATCATCCTACCCACCATATCCATGGGATATAAGCCCTCTCTCACTTGGAGGTGGAGTGAACATCACCATCCCAGTCCCCTCAGGATTGGGGGAAGAACTATGGGCTAGATTGGACTTGATGGTATTCTGTTGTACACATATGGTGATTCTAGCAATGGAAGAAATTATAACAATGAGGTGGAGTCGGTGGCCACTGGACACTTTCGGGGCAGGGAGGGGATGTGCAGTTGAAATACAGGGGCTTTTCTGGGACTCGGGGGTTGTCCTGAGTGCCGTTGTGGCAACGGATGTAGGCCATTTTAAATCAGCACATACCATTCAGAACTGTGTGGGAGAGAGTGTGGTCTACGATGTGAACTGTGGTCTATGGTTGATGGCAAGGCCCCAGGATGTGTAGGTCCATTGAGGGTGATGGGGCACACTTGTGGGGGATGTTTGTGTGGGATGTTGTGGGAGGTATGGGAGGTGGGGAACATGGGAATCCCTGTAGTTTCTGTGTAATATTTAGATAATCTAAGCACCTTAAAAAAAAATATATATATATATATGTAAATAATTTAAAAAAAGATTACAGTTCTGAAGTCATGAGAATGTCCAAATCACGGCTTCTTCAGGAGATGCTTTTTTCCCTGAAGACTGGCTGCCAAGTATTCTGGACACTTCTGTCACATGGTAAGGCACATGGCAGTGTCTGCTGGTCTCTCAGACCAAGTTTCGTTGCTTTCAGGCTTCTGGCTTCTGTGGTTTTCTTCCTTCTTCTTTTGAGTTTCATTCTCTTATAAAGGGCTCCAGTAAGAGGATTAAGATGCACTCTGAGCCATGCCTTAATTAAAATAACCTAATCAAAAGTTTCCACCCTCAATAAGTTCATAGCAACAGGAATGGATGAGCTTGAAGAACATGATTTTCTGGGGTCCACCCTGCTTCAAACTGTCATAGTGTGAGATGACGCTGTTCCTCTGAATGGGGTTCTGACTTTGCAAAGCCTGTTCCTCCCTCTTACTGGGACACACAATAAGGATGTGTGGTGGAAGATGGGAAAGGCCAGGAACTTGCCTGGAAGCACATGACTGGGGACTCCTGAAATCACAACTCTAAGCTCTCTGAGCCTTTACATGAGCACTCGAGTTGCTCTATCTCAGGGCTGGCTCTGCAGGAAGGCACCTTAGCAGAGTTTGGGGAATGTCTTTTCTGGGCTCTGGTCTCCACCCAGGGTTTGCTTCCTTAGCTCACCACTCCTTTCATGGGCCTGGGACTGTGACTCGGTTTCCTCATCTGTGGAGCAGTCTCATCTCAGAGCTGCAGCAGGGACTGTGCACCTGAGAGCTGCCTGACCAGCACCCAGTAGGTGACGGGCATGACGGGTTGTTGTCGTTGATGTGAACGGTGCGTGGCTCATCCTTGTACCTAAGCAGCTGACAGTGATGTGTCTGTATCGGGAAACAAACCCTAGTCCTCTAGTTCCTGACTCTTGACTACTGAGAGCTGAAACGCTTGATATGCTCTTTCTGATGATGACAAACTATGATAATAATTCTGTGCTGGGAGCTGAAGGGGTTACTTCTGAGCTAAGACATATTTAGGAACATATCTAAGGTTGACTCTGCTTTAAGACTCTCCCCCTAGCTTTTGAATTCTGTTAAATTCCTCAGAAATAAAATGAATCATTTTGCAGGTTAATGAACGGTTGTACCAAGATCAGTTTTAAGTCTCGCTGCAGAGCTGTTCTTCATTTTTATGGGTCGGGAAGCTACGCGTCATGCATACTGTTTGCATGCTTCTTTCCTCTCTCCTTCTCTAAGATGAGGGCACTAGGATGTTTATGTCGGCAGGGCCAGTCACAACATTCCCGATTAGATGGAGAATTTGGGGTGCTTCTGATTTCTGTCCTGGCAGCACCAAAGGGTTAAGTCCTGGCCATAAATTAGACACCTGTTCCCATAACTTGCAACTAGAGCCAGACTGTTCTTATCTAATGAAAAGGAGGAATTATTTGGAGAAAGGGCTGTTCTCTGGTGAGACTTTGGTGAGGCACTTTTTGTTCTCCATGCCCTTAATGTGATGCTGAAGATTAATAAAGAATTTTCAGAAGAATTGGCTTTCCTCATGAAAGGCTCTTATGCAAATAACAGAAGCAGGAAGAATTGTCTGCCCATAACCAATCATGCACATACAGAATCTGATAGATAAATTAATGTGATATTCGCCGGGTTAATGTTTTTCTTGCTATTGTCATTAAGTGCGTATGTAACCATTAGCACAGTTATGCAACTGGATTAGATAAATCAAGGACCCTTTCATTGAAGTGTGTAAATACTAGACAGCAGGGAGGGGGGCTTGTGTGCTCCACATGTTTTATTTTAAAACACTTGTCTTATATGTGTGTTGCATCCATGGGAATCAAGTCTGTCACTGACAAGAAGCTGGGTTTTGCCTGATTTCTTGTGATTCTTGAGTCGCTACCATTTCTAAGTTCAGCACCAAGGGAATGCAAACCGAGCAAATGTCTGGAGTATTCTCTTCAGGCCACAGATGAAGATCCAGGTGCACACAGCAGGTGGAGAGATACCACATATCTCACACTTCTGCAGAGGGAGTAAAAGCCCCCAGCCGGGGCCCAGGAAGAATTCCTGGAGTAGGTGGTAAAGCGTGGCCATGTGTAGAAGACATGCTGGGCAGTCTGCTGTGGGAAGGAGGAGTGGTCAAAAGCAGAGACCTCTGTCCTATCTGTCTGACTCCTTGGGAGTCACTGAAGTCTATTAAGTTGGGGCATGGCAGGAGCCTATCTGGACTTAGGAAGATTAACTTGGGGACTTTGGGAGATAGGTTGGAAAGGGCAGATTCTGGAAACAGGGTGATGAGTAGGACTATCATTTCATGGTTCAGAAAAGAGGTCATGAGAACCTAGTGTAGTACAAAGACACTGGGAGAAGAACGGTGACTAAAGGGCTACTGCAGAGAAAGAATTTCAGGATTCCAAACCTATAGACCATAGAGGAAGAGGGAGAGGGGGACCTTAGGCAGCAATGCAACAGTTTTGAGCCTTGTAAGTGGGCAAGCATTAGTTCCATTAACAAAAATAAAGAAAACACTTGTAGGCAGCACCTGGAACATCCTGAGACTCATAAGTTTCAGATATGGGAGGAGATTCTAGGTGACTCACAGGGAATCATTCCTGGGAGCCTACCCAGGACCTTCTGTCTAAAGAAATGAGATGCTAGTCCACCAAATCTCCTGTCATTATATCAGGGTAGAAGGAGCATCAGGGAGAAGGATCCACAAGGTAAAATGTAAGCCTTTTCCATAGGTAAACCTGCCTAAGGTGGCCTTGCTTCACCCTGCAGGCAAGTCTCCCCATCCCTGAGAAGTGGTAAGCACAGCTCTCAGCAAAGAATACCTATGTGTACCTGAGCAAATCTGCTGCACTCAGACCAGGTAAAGAGAAGGTCGGAGGTTTTCTCAAGGGCTGTGTCTTCCTTCAGACTCTATCACCTCAGCTTATATTTGAGCAACTACTTTCTTATGATTCAATATTCATGCATAATAAATTATGCCATGCTGAGACTGTTACTTGTGAGATACCTTTCCAATTACCTGAAAATCAGCTTAAAGGCCAGCGCAATCAAGCGATGCATAAATCCAAGCTTCTTTTGTGGGCATGACTCAGGAACCCCGCTGAGGAATCAGAGACGGGGAGATTCCACAAGCTCAGGCTGCTTAGTGCTAGTTCCCTCCATTGCAATGCTTGTGTGCATAACCATGCACGGAGCACCAAGGATGGGGAGATTAGAATCGTGGATGCAGATAGCTCCAGAATGAAGCATCATCACTTACAAGATTCATCTCAGTTTTCAAACTCTGCATGTCACTCAAAAAGATGCAAGGCACTTTATCCATCTCTAATGACCAGGCCAAACTTGTTAAAAATCATCTCAGAAGAGCAGAGAGTTATTTTTAAATTGAGCTCCATGGATAGGGTCTCTTCATCCAGCAGTGCAAATTTAAGATGAACTGGTTGAGAAATTTTATTTCCATGTCTTCATGTGAATTCCTGTGATTAGCACACAAAGTCTTCCCAAACTGTTCTTAGTATTTTCTTGCCTGTAAATTTTCCCTAGGATGGCTTGGAAGCTCCTGTTTCTTTCTTTAGTGACCAAGAAGAAATTGCTAGAAACCTCTTCTGGAGGTGGCAGATGGTGGTGGGCATGGCATGGGAATTGATGGTGATGGAGCAGCTGGGTAGCAAGGTAGCAAATGGCTGGACAGGTGATGGCAGGCATCTGTGGAAGTTATGCAGTTCATACTTATCTTGAAAATGCAACATCAGTCTGGATGGAGTGGGCAGGGAGGAGAGTAGCCACAAAGAGCTTGGGCTTGAGGTATGAATGTCGAAGTGTCTCAGATCATGGAGCATTCTGGAGAACCACACAGGTGGAGCTGGGGAGGTGATAGGGATTTGGGGCATGGCCTAAGGAGGTGACTGGTCTCAGGGCTTATAAATTCATCACTTGCATTTGACTAAACCCCAGAATGGGGCCGGTTCTAAAAGATATTTCTTTCTGCCTATGTATTTTGCTGTTTCCAAGCCCCCTGAGCAATCTGCAGTGATGCCATTCATGATTTGTTGCTTCATCATTGAGCTTTGCAACTATTTTTGACACATCCATTACCAGAGTTCTCACCTACAAGCTCACAGGCTGAGCATATGGGAGTTTTTTTTATTCTATCCTCTTTATTCTTGTGTTTGCTTAAACATTTCTCCAATGCAAAGCTTATGTAGATAAAGATATAGACCAATGTAAATAAACTCTGCACGTGTTTCAAATTCCCTTTACTACTTTATACATTATCTAGACAGGCTAAAATTAAAGAGGGACCTGTCTAAAAGGAGAGAAAGAGCAATAAAAATGAGGAGTATATCACATATGTCCTCCATGACAGTGCATGCTTGTGGCAATTTACAGCTCTAGAATTGGCATCTCCTTTGCTCTCTGTCTGGGAGTCATATAACTCTCAGAGTGCCAAAAAATGCTGAAGCTAAGCAAGGAGGCAAGAAAAGAGACACTGCCAGGAGCAGCTACCACGAGGGTTGTGAAGCACTGGGTCCTGTCCTGCCGTGCTGGTGTTTATGGCTGAAGTTCAGATGGGAATGCAATAAACATACAGCAACTTAAAAAGCCCATTCAGAGTTGGACTGATGGGTGGGGTAGCTGTATTAGTCAGCCAAAGGGGTGCTGATGCAAAATACCAGAAATCAGTTGGTTTTTATAAAGGGTATTTATTTGGGGTAGAATCTTACAGTTCCCAGGCCATAAAGCAAAAGTTACTTCCCTCATCAAAGTCTATTGCCATGTGTTGGAGCAAGATGGCTGCTGATGTCTGTAAGTATTCAGGCTTCCTGGGCTCCTCTCTTTCCAGGGCTTGCCTCTCTCTGGGCCCAGTTCTCTGTTATCTCCATAAGGCCAGCTATAGACCATTAGGCAAATAGCTTGCTTCTCTTCCTGGGGCCTTCTCTCTTTCCTCATGACCAAGTTCCTCTGTATGCTTACTTCCTGGGGCTCCAGCTCAAGACTTCATATCAGAACTCCAACATCAAAACTCCAACTCAAAAACTCCAACTAACTCCTCTGCTCTTCCATGTAGTTTTATCTCTGAGTCCCTACCCACAAAGGGGAGTGGACTCAACATCCTACTGACGTGGTCCAATCAAAGCCCTAATCACACCCAGAGGAACAGATCAGCTTACAAGCATAATCCAATATCTATTTTTGGAATTTGTAACTATATCAGACTGCTACAGTAACCCAGTGAGAAGGCCTCTGACAGTGATGACAAGACATTTTGTAGAAGGAAATAATTGCCTCCCATTGATGTCAAAATAAAAATATCAGAGAAGTACCTAAAATGGCCCTAGAGGAATCAATAATGTGCTGATTGACCAATGACTTACCACCACCTTCTTTAATTTGTATGTTTGGCTTGCACCTGCACACCTTTGGGTAGAGACATGTGAAATTACCATCCACCCTACAAAGCAGTACTTTATGCTATTTTCTTGACCATTATCTACTCATAGATTTAGTTTAAGGATTCAGGGATTGGTGGAGAGAATGGGGTTTACATTCTCAATATCATTCATACTACAGTCCAACTACATCACTTCTCAGCCCTGTCTTTATAGTTATCTGTGAGTCTAAGAGGTAGTGATTGCCTTAGGCACAGCTTAAAGCCTTTCCTTACTACATGGAAAGTGGGTTCTGCTGCCTTCTTCTTCTTCTTTTTTTTTTATTAAACAATCACTTCTGCTTTATCTGTCCTTCCATCCCCTCTAATCTACTTTCTAACCCTATGATCTTGCTATTTCTAGACTTCTCTTATAAGAGATATTATACAATATTTGTCCTTATGTGCCTTGCTTATTTCATGGAACATAATATTTTCAAGTTTTGTCTATGTTGCTGCATGTCTCAAAACGTCATCCTTTCTTATGGCTGAATAATATTCTTTTGTAAGCATATACCCCATTTTGTTTATCCAGTCATCTGTGGATGGACACTTGGGTCGTTTCTACCTTTTTTACTATTTGTGAATAATGCTGCTATGAACATTGGTGTATAAGTATTGTTTGAGACCCTATTTTCATTTGCTTTAATATATACCCAGAAGTGGATTTGCTGGGTCATATGGTAATTCCATAACTTTCAGGGAAGCTGCCATATTGCTATCCACAGTGGCTGCATCAATTTACATTCCCACCAACAATGCACAGGAGTTCCAATTTCTGCACATCCCCTCCCACCCTTGTTTTCCATTTTTAAAATAATAGCCATCCTTGTGGGTGTGAAATGGTATCTTATTGTGGATCTACTGTCTTTTAATTATTGTCGCATCCAGGAGGTCAACACACGTCATTTCCTGTGTTTTTCTCCCAAATGTCTTTTCACCTGTGTGTACCTCATTTTTTTGAGTACATATTTTCAGCACCTAGTGAAGTGTTTTCACTTGAAGCGAATCATCTTCGTCTTAGAGGACATTATTGCCAACATTTTTAGATAGTTTCTGCATTATTTGAGAAAGATACTGGTAGATCATATCTTTATAATTAAAATATCTTCCATTATTTATTCACTTGGAAGAAAGGATTCAAATTCTACAACTTCTTTGAGATAAGACTGTTTAGATACCCAAGATGTTTTGAAAATGCTCTGATACCTTGGCTTATAAAATGAGATCCTAGAAAAATGTCTAAAATAGACTTGTATAAACTTACATTTTAAATATATTTAAAGTAAGTTTGCAGGGCATTATGTTAAGGCACTAACATTATGTTAAGGCCTTTGGGATGTAAATAACTTCTTTGATTTGCCCATTATAAATCTTTGGATTTTTTTATTCATTGGATTTTCTTAAAATGGGATATACCTGCAATTCATTAATAAAGAATTTTCCAATTTTGGTTATTTCCAGAGTTCTGATGTGCCAACTATAGAGCTGTTTGGCTTCCAAGTCCCTGTAGTTTCCTGTGCATCCTAGTATTTGAAGCTGGATGAAGCATGGAGCCTGAGTGTCATCTCCATAGTCGTGAATGTGGCCCACTGCAACCTGCCTTTCTCTTGAGGAGGGAAATTCACAGGTAATCAACAGGAGGAATGGGCATGTGCCACTAGCATGGTTCCCCCCAGCCTCAGCATCCACCCTCCCAGGCCAGCTGAATGATGCGTTGTGGCTGGGTGACAGCAAGATGGCAACATTCTTGGCTCAACTTTGACTCTCCAGCTGAGACAAATTAGGGATTTTCAAAAGGAATGCCCATAAGACAATCAAGGGCAAATAAAACAAGTCCAAATGAAAGGAGAGACGTGCATAGAGCATGTAAGTCTTGCAAACTCTCTATTTCACATTCCCTATTGACATCATTGCCTCGATCACCCAGAGGAATCTCCAAATGAAAAACTACAGAATCACCTTCACAAACATGCTTCTTCTACAGCTTGCCTTTGTCAACTTTCTGAGTCAGAATCCATGGGTAATCATTACTTCAGGTCACTTTGCCTCTCTGACAAACCCATACGCATACACCTTGCAACTGAACCAAATCTTCTTACTCCCCAGTTCCACCTCTGTAGGCAATCTTCCATATGTCTACAGGATTGGGCTTCCTAAAAATAACTCTGTCTCTCTTTAGCATAAAGTCTAAACTCTTTGTTTCTATTTTCATAAAATCCTGACAGTAAAGATTAAATAGCCAATAGTGAGTTTTCCAACATGTATTTGAATATACATTTTCTATGTTCAAAATATATTTTATAATATATATTAGAAAGTGTATTATGAATGATAAATGTATTTATCATTCAGATACAACACATTTCTAACTCTTTTAGATTGGTTCTTTTTATTTCTAAGCTATTTATTAATTTATAATTTCAATGTTCAATAAACTAACTAGTTTTACCTTAATATGGTATGCACAGTTTTGATAGTAAAAAGTAGCATGAGGTCATCAGAAGCTAACATGAGAATTTTGAAGAATATTGGGATAAAATGCCTTCTGTGCTAATGATTTTCTACATATCTGTTAGAATTCATTGAAATGGAAGTTTCCATTTCTGTTAGTTATCCATCATTGTAAGATGCATCAGGAACCTTGGCCTATTCTTCAGTTTCAGAGGCAGGGAATGCCACTGGTCTTGCAACCAGAGTTACACCCCTCCCCAATATAGTGTAGCCAGGAGGAAAGAGGCTTGCTGAGGCCATCTGAGACCAGCACTATTTGACCATGTGGCTGAGCTCAGAGATAGCTGCGGTGGCTCTTTGGTGCCTCTGACATCAACCAGGACATTTTGTGCTGAGTATATGTCCCGGGGCCCGGCCAAGCTGGTCCCAGCATTCACAGAAATGGCTCCATATGGCGACTAGACACTGAGGGTCACAGTACAAAGCCAAGAGCTCCTGGCTCTGCACTTGCTGTTTGATTCTCAGGGTGTTGGAGAATATGTGCAGAAGGTCTCCAACTTAAGAGAGATGCTAAAGAAACCTGGGAACAAGCCTGCTTTTGAAGACATGCTACCTCCTAAAAGCTTTAATTACATCATTTAAAAAAATGATCTCACATTGGGCAATGTAATTAGAGGGGTTCCATAAGGCCAGATGTAAGAACATAAAATCTATTATGCTGTGATTTCAACCCTACATTCCAAACATGCAGGCACTGCCTGGCTCTGCCTTTGGACTATCAGGATGTGCAATTTCTCACAAAATCAAGTTGCTAATTACTGAGACAACATGTCACCTATAACTGCAAAAATCAATCCAATATACCGCAGGGACCAAAAGAGACATGATGCATTTGTTCACTTATACACCAAGAAAAGTTGCAATCAGTAACTTGACTCATGCTTAGATTCCAGAGGGAAAAATACAACTGATATCTGATTTGTCTTCACTGAACCAGATCATTAATATTTATATAGATTGTTTAAATCTGGAAGTTGCAAAACAGATCTTATAAGTTACATAGATATAGATGGATAGAGTTTGAGCTAGAGATTAGATAGAACGAAAGAGACAGGGGACTTGATGACTGTTGAGCTGCCATTCCATGTTTTTCTGATACAGGTTAAAATATATCCATCAGGAATATTGGGCCCATCCTTCTATAAATGGTTCTTTTATTCATTTTTGTACAATGCCAACGCTATTCATGTGTGTGGCCAGGCCCTTGCAGCCCCATCCACTCCCTCATTGTAACCCTGCATGTCACTGACGTTGGGGGGCTGCAGTGGTTCTGCTCCTAGTCCTTCCCACCCACTTTGTTCCTTGAATGCACTTCCCTTCCTATGTAGTCCCACTGCTCCCATCTCTCCAAGCCCTGTGACTAAGACACCCCTTGCCAGGGTTTTCTCCCCTGCTCTAGACATCATCTTATTGATTTGGGAGTTACCTTTGTTCAGGCAGATGACCTCCAACTACTGCCTATAACCTTGGATGAGCTGTGACGCTCAAGTGAAAAGTTGGATCTTGTGTTAATTCTGAATCTGCTAGTGCTCACCAGATGAAGTCTTTGGATGCTATTCAATTTACTATAAATCTGGGCACATACAAGTATCATGAGTTTGAGGATGCAAGAGAGACACGATCAAGTACATAAAATGTTTTCCCAAGACTGGTTGATATTTATGAAAAACATAATCCAGGGTGTAAAATATATTGGGCTCCATTTTTATGTAATGCATATGTTCTAAGTGCACAACTTTGGGGAAAAAAAGAATAATGATTACTCTCTCAGTTCTGCAGAGTCACACCTGATCTAACATGTGTGGCTTTCATAATGGGGAGAGAGAGAAAGGATCTCCTCGGGACCCTGGGTAGGCCTTGCTGTGGCCTCTCTTTGTCCGAGGGGCGTGACATGCCCTTGGGAAAAAAAAATGTACTTATAAGAAAAACAATAAAATTAATTTTACTCTAAAAAAAAAAAAAAAAAAGAATAATGAAAATGTCAAAAGTCTGTCTTTCGTTGTGGCAAGATTTAGAGAGGAGAAAATGCAAATGCTGGTTTGTTTGGGTGAGATAAATGGTTAGAATGATGGACAGGTGACAGCTCCTGAAAACATCCAAAGCATTTTGCTTCAAACACTCATGTTTGAACAAGTCCCAATTCAATTATCTTGTCAGTCATAAGTTTACTGTAGCTATGCTCCAGGATGAGGTGGGACAATTAACTTTGCCATGTCCTTCCCCTGGTGACCTTCTCTACAGTGACCCTACATTGCCTGGAGGTGCACACCTGCCCGTTTCCTCATGAACAAGATTTTCTGGTCTAAGGATGAGTCTATTTTAGTACCTATTGTTTCAATATACTGTTGACTGATTTCATTTCTTACTGCTCTAGTTCTAACATGTTATTCCTTGGCTTAACTTGATCCATTAATGAGCAAACTCTAATTTACACTCAAGGTTCTCTGGCTCTAACTGCCTTCCTAGACCTGTCAGTCTAATCCCCTCCCCAGCACAAGGTTCAAATTGGGGTGCTTGCTTCCTCCCTGAGGCCCTCCACAACTCTACTCTGTCATTATTGCTTCCACCCTTGATGCAGGAACAAGCCTGAAAGGCCAGGGGATTAGCAACACCATGAGCAGCCCTTAACCTGTGACTGAAGGTAATACCTTCATTCCTTGGGTAGGACCTTCTCTGTACAAAGGATTAAGGAAAGAGAGAAAGTACATTTCTACTTCTGGTAATGCCAGACTAGTAATCCTTCTGCTGAAGTCAGTAAATATTAATTTAAAAATACTAAAGTAATTTTTAAAATGTTAAAGAGATAACAAAAGATAAGGGGTTATCAGGCCAAGACCAGTGAGAAGATGGGAATCTGGAGAGGTGAGCCAGGCACATGGCTACACTTTTGCCCTAGTGATGTTTGCTGAATCCATAAGAGGTGCCTGAGACACTGAATTTTGGTCACTTTATAGGGAAGTGGGGATCCAAGTTAGGGTTCAGAGGCTGCCAACAAGAGATATCCTGGTAAAACAACCTCTGCCATAAGATGGAGCACCAAAGAGCTAAACTGTAAGAGAAAAAGTGAGGCAGAAGTATACTAGACCTTGCATGGATTACTGCAAGGTGGTGCATCAATACAAAACTTGAACTTGGATTAAAGTGACCTGGATACGTTGTGTCCAGGTCCTGAACAAAGGAAATAAATAAACTATATGAAGGAAGATTGCACTGTGCTATTTGAAAAATAATGACCAGAATACAGTCAATGTATCTAAGAAAATATACCATGAGTGAGAACTAGGAGAAACAGCAAGAACTGGACTCAAGAGGTACCTGACAATAGAATTATTAGACATTGACTATAAAACAAAAACAACTTTGTTTACTATGTTCAAGGAAACAAGAAAAACTTGAACATCTTGGCAAGTAATTGAAGACTACAAAAGGGATTATAGCACATTTGTAAAAGAACTCAGAAATTCTAGAACTGATAAATAAAATGATCCTAGCTAAAGCATTTAACAGAAGTTTAGACACAACTAAAGAGGGAACTTCCAACCAGAATTACATACCTAGTGAAAAAACTTGCAAGGATAAAAATGATAACAGCACATTTCCAATGAAACAAAAACAGAGAATTTACCAAAGGTAGATATATGCTAAAGGAAATTCTAAAGGATATTCTTTAGGCAGAGGGAAATTATTCAAGCAGAAGTTCAGATTTTCAACATGAGATGAGGAGCAAAGAAACTAGAATATGTGGGCATATACAGAAGAATACTGACTGTATAAAATAATAACATTATTGTTTTTTAGATGTTTATATCTATGTCCAAGTCCATTTCTATATTGATGTTGCAATCCATCCATCCATGCATCCATCCATGCATCCATCCATCATGTATCTCTAAAATATAAAATAAGAAGGGTCCATATTGGTATTTTGAAAAGATAATAAAATTTATAATTTGGATGAAACTAACAAAATCCTAGAAAAATACAACTTGCTGAAACTGACAGAAGAAGTAGAAAATATAATTAGACTTATCAATATAAAAGAAATTGAATCAGTAACTTAAAATCTTCCCACAAAGAAAGTTCCAGATCCAGATACCATATACCTCTACCAGTGAGTGCTACCAAAGATTAAAAAAATAATTTCAGTTTTATGCAAACTTCAGAAGAACAGAAGAAAAGGAAATTCTTCACAACTAGCATAACACTAATACCAAAACCTGGCAAAGAAATGACCAAAAAGGATAACATAGACAAATCTCTCTAATGAACACAGATGCAAAAATTCCATGCAAATACAGAAGCACACAGATGAAGCAAAACATAAAAATGATAATAAAGTATGACCTGTTAGGATTTATTCTATGAATGCATTTTCATATTTGTCAATGCAATTTACCACATTTGTAGATTAAAATAATACACTCATATAATCACGTCATTTGCAGAAAAATTTTTCAAAAAATTCAACATCCATTTTGATTAATTTTTTTGTGTGTGAAATAGAAGGAAACCACCTTAATCTAATAAAAGATATTTAAAGATCTAATTTATGTGGTAAAATAACAAAGATATGCAACAAAGTGAATGCTTTGAAAGTATTACAGTGGATAATTTGTGGGTAGGCAGGCAGCTATCTTCAGGAAGGAGCACAGAAACTGTCACAGGAAGGAGTACTTTTGGGACCTGGGGACATTCTCTTTCTTGTCCTAATGATGATTACCTGGCTGTTTGCTTTAAAATAGTTTGTTAAGCTATAAATCATGTTTGTGTACTATGCCAAATGTTATTTTCAAACTAAGAAAAGTTTGAAAATGACCCTGAAATTAATGATGTTAAAAAAAGACAAAAAACAATCAAAACAAGAACAAAACAAAACAAACAAACAAAACAAACAAACAAACAAACAAAAAACAAAGAAGGGAAAAAAAAATTTCTTTGCCCACATTTTGGATGATCTTCCCATCTCATTTCCTTTTCTCTAACTTACAGAAATGCGCTTTAACATACCTCATACTCTGAGAGTTCAACAGTTTTTAAATAGAGAAACATAAAAGAAATCATTCCTTATAAATTTGACTCATTCTTCCAATAATGGATTGGATACCATGGCATAATTTTTGAAGTCACAGAACTGACCCATTTGTTGGAAGAATACATGGGGAATACTAATAAAGAAAAACTAATGAAAATATTTTTTCCATGGGAAAACTAGTAAACCCAAACCAAACAGTATTAAGCTGAAAAAAATTGGACTTGTGTCCCTCAATGGGACTGCCCTAGAAGACAAAGGAGAGCATTCATGGAGGGAACCTTTGGGCACCCCTGTGTGTCCTTACAGTGTCACTGTCTGTGGGACGGTTCAGCTTCGACAGGGAGCCTGCAGCATGACCCCAAAGGAGTTAGTCAGCCTTGCTGAGCATCAGTTTCCTCATCTGTCAGGCCCACTAGAACCTGCCTCATTTTAATTGGTCCTTGTGAGGAGGAAATAAAATCCATTATGTAAACTTGATCTGAAAGTGGCTCAGGGTGAATTTTTTTTTTTTTTTTTAAGGTACTGAGGGCTGGCAATTGAACCAGGGACCTCACATGTGGGAAGCTGGTGCTCAACTACTGAGCCACATCAGCTCCTCTGAGTTTGTTTTTTTCTGCTTGTTGTTTGTTTTTGTTGTTGTTGAGGAGGCACTGGGAACCGAACCCGGGACCTCCCATGTGGGAACCAGGTGCTTAACTGCTTGAGCCACATCTGCTCTCCACAGGGCAGATTTTAAAGAATAAAAAAAGAGCAGAAACCCTGATCTGTACAGTCCTGGGTTCAAATCCTGGTTCTGGCATTCACTATATCCCAGGAATCTCTCCAAGTTTTAGTTGTTTTTTTTTTTTTTTTTTTTTTTCATCTGTAAAATGGTGATATGGGACTATTGGGAGAATTAGGTGCAATTGTGCCAATAAAGCACTTTGCAAACCGTCTAGTTCAGTTCATGTTCAGAACTTCATAACCCCAGGCCATGCTAACATTGTAATCCTTGTTTCCTGAGAGTGTGACAGTGAGACCTTTTCCCACGTGGCATGTGTGGGGACTGTGCCACGTCTGCAGCAGGACAGTTCTTGGCTTGATTGCTTGGCCAGCCCTTTGGTTGGAGCCAGGGCCTGGGAGCAGAAGCCTGAGGACAAGTTCCTGCTCAGCCCATGCAGGTTTCTGCTGCACTCAACTGCACTTCTGTGCTCCACACAAGGCTGTGCTGGGGAGAATTATCCTCTTCAAAATGTGTTCATATTTGGTTACCACAGGTTGCATTCTCTGAAAGATGGCTGGATACCAGCTGATTGCATCACCTATGCTGGTGTTTGGTGTAAGGTCTGGCTTGGAGCAGACTGTAACTGTTCCATGTCCTGTGGAGAAGGGGAGGGTGGTCAACTGTGCTTTGCAGATGAGGGCACCTGAGGCTCACAAGGGGTTAAGGGCCTGCCCAGCTTATTGGTTGCAGAGTTGAATCTAGGCCACTGTATTTGCTTCTAGAAGGAGAAATGTGAGACATGTCTCATGCACCCTCAGTGTCTTGACCTCACCTGTCTCTCAAGCTCTTGACTGTTTCCTCAATGACCACCTCCATGCAGCCCCTGCCAGTCCACTGCATGGAAGCTCTGGATTTTCCCACAGTTTCTCCACTCAGACCAGCACCAAGCACAGGGGACCTCACATATTTCCCCAAGAGCAAATCACTTTGTTCTTTTCATATTAAAATAATGGAAAGATGGAGCAAGTCATCCAAGCCATGATGGCCCCATGGTTGTTTCTTTTCTAAAAAGATTCACAGGGCAGCCCAAAGCCATAGCTATGAAAAGGAAACTCAGCAAATGGCCTTATTTGAATACTTATAGTCTGGAAGGAAACTATGTCCTTGTTCTCTTTGACAGGCACAATGGCTTGATGGAGGTTCTTAAAAAGTGTTGGTTCTTTCTGGGAAATGGACTGAAAACACTTGACAAAAATCCTGCAAATCAGCCATAAACAATTAGTAGTAATATCCAGGATTTGGATGGAGAAGGGAAGAAATTAATACACTTGGAACAACCAGGGTGCCCCTCATGTATTCTATGGGGTTTATCTGAGTGACAGGTTCTGACACCCCAAATGCCGTAATTATGCTTTCCCTACCTTTGCAGAATTTTCAGGGCAACTTATTTAGAGGGAAGAAGGAACAGTCTGCCATGCACTTCATTTATATTTCTACTTTGCTGAAGAAAGCCAAATTCAGGAGAAATAATAAGTGCCTCTAGTACATGCCATTACTCTGGATTGCCTGGTTCTCTCCTGGTCATTTAATATGACTCAGCCTTAATGGGTTCTGATGGGGGAGGGGCAGGTAGATCCCTGCAAACTACAATTAGGCTGGTTATTTCACTGAGAAAACAAGAGAAAAGGACTTTATACTTACAGAGCTTGTCCCTATTCATAAGGTCTATAAGAAAGCAATGATTTCTTCTGACAAGTGGGCACTACTTAGGGGGCATCCGTCAACAAGTACCACGATTTCTGCACATTGACTCTGAGGTGGATGATGCTCCTGGGGAACAAACCCTGGATTTGACACCCATAAATAAGGCCTGGGACAGGTCCTTACCTGTCCCAGCCTCATCTGGAAGTAACCACAGATCCTCATCCTCCAGGGCTGCTATGGCAGGTGTGGGGAGAGGTGGGCAGCCACAACCAGGGCAGTATGTGAGCAGAGCAAGTGTTTCCTTGCTCTTTACTCCCCTCCCATCCTCTCTTCCTTTATTCTCCACTCAGATTCCATGGCCCAACATTACACCATCAAGTCCATGCAACTCATGCTCAGTGGTCTTCTTCAAGTCTTCCATGGCCAATGCCCACCTCTGCCTAGAAGAAGATGATGGAGAAAAACCTGGAGCTCTGAGGACTGGCTGCACATCCAAAGACACTTGTCAAAATGAAGTGGCCCTCAGCCCCAGGAAGCTGTTCCATGCCTCATTCTTTCTCCTCAATCTTCAGCACCTGCTCCTTCCCCTGGCTCTCTGTGAAGCTCTTGTTTCCAGTGCCACTCAGGAACTTGAAGCAGTAAGAAGGGACTACCAGCCCACATGCACACCTCCTCTCACCCACATCTCCACCTTCTCTCCTGCCCTGGTGGATGAACCCTGAGCACCTGAGGAAGGCTGGTTCTTCCCCTTATCACATCCTTCCACCTCCTCAAGATCTTTTGAGAAATTCTTCTCCATCACCTCCTCTACCATGCAACATCAATTTCCCCCTCTCTGTTAGATCATTTCATCAGCATACAAATGTGCTAAAATTTCTCTCACTTAAAACAATCACCTCCCCAACTAGATACTACCCCATTTCTCTTTCAGTTGACAGCCAAACTCTTCAAAAGAGAAAACTAGAGTCCCCATATCCAATTGCTCTCTTCCCATTTTTAAAAAAAATTAAATTGAAGGGAAGCAGACATGGCTCAAGTGATTGAGGTCCCACCTACCACATGGGATGTCCGGGTTCAGTTCCTGGTGCCTCCTAAAGAAGACAAGCAAGACAGCAAACTGACGTGACGAGCTGACGTGATAGGCTGATGCAAAAAGATGACACAACAGGAGAACACAGAGGAAAACATAATGAGAGACACAACAAATTAGGGAGTGGAG
The DNA here is from genome assembly GCA_026826555.1 of Tolypeutes matacus. Lineage (NCBI taxonomy): Eukaryota > Metazoa > Chordata > Mammalia > Cingulata > Chlamyphoridae > Tolypeutes > Tolypeutes matacus. The sequence continues at coordinate 1,024,094 of JAKSZT010004976.1, forward strand.
GTGGCTCCTTCCCACAAGGGAGGTACCAGGTTTTGTTCTGGTGCCTCCTAAAAAAAAGGAAGACCAGCACACAACAAACAGGCACAGCAAATGCAAACCGTGAGGGGGTAGGGAGAAATGGATAAGTAAAATAAATCTTAAAAAGAAATTAAAGTATAGCATACTTAGAGAAAAGTACACAAACCATTAGTGTAAAGTTTAATAAATTATGACAACGGTAAAGCTAGCACCTAGATCAAAGAGAGTATTTCCAGCATTCCAGAAGTCCCTTACATGCCCTCCTTCTAGCCACTACCTTCGTCCACATAACCACCTCTCCTATTTCCAACAGCACAGCTTCATGTCACCTGTGCTGTTCCCTCTCATTCTCTCTTGGACACACTCCCATAGGCCTTCACATCCAACACTCCTCTGGAATGGCTCTTTCAATGCTACCACTGTCCTCCTCATTGCTAGATCTAAGGGTTAGTGCTCCAATCTCATCTTACACTCATAGCCTCAGCTCAGACTTCTCCCCCAAGCCCTAAATGCATATATCTAACCACCTGCACAATGCCTCCACTTGGATGCCCAATGGGCATTGCAAACTTGGCATGGCCAAAGCCAAGCTTCCATGCTGCTCCTTCCACACAGTTGCCTTTCCAGCTAGTGGAACCTCTGTCTTCCCTTCCCTCTTTTTCTCACACCCCTCAACCAGAATCGGTTGGCCATCCTTCCAAAAGACATCCAGCAACTCTCCATTTCTTCTTAGATCTCCAGATATGATTCTAGCCCAGACCTGTATTATTACAACGGCCTCCAAAATGGTGTTCCTGCTTCTACTCTAATATCCTAATAGAGTTTAAACAGATGGTATCTCTCTTGTGGGTCAAACATCCTGTGGCTCTTCAACCCAAAGTGAAAGCCCAAATCATTCTTTCAGCCCAAAGGGCCCTGTTCATTGCCTTGGTCCTTTTCTCACCTCATTTCCTATTTCTATACCCAGCATTCACTCTGTTTCATCCGCACTGGGCTCCAGATTGTTCCTTATAAACACCAAGGCATGCTCCCACCACAGGAACTTTGCACTGCCTGTCCCCTCTGCCTGGAAAGCTCTTCTTCAAGATATCCCTCTGGTTGGCTACTGTAGTTGTATCATGAAATATTATCCTCTCAGGAAACCCTTCCATAACTACCCTACTTAAAATTTTATTCCTAGCCCCATCCATGTCCATTTCCAACTTTAGTTTTCCATTTTCTACTTACCACTTTTGGACATTCTATAATTTTACTTAGGGTTATTATCCGTCTTTCTTCACTAGACATAAGCTCTGTGAAGGTGGGGATTTTCTCTGTTTCATTCATTCCTGTCTCCCTCATACCCAGAACAGGGCCTAGCACATAAGTACTGGGCGAATGAATGGACTCTAAGGAGCATTGCTATTAACTAGGTTAGATTCTTATTCATCTTGATTTTCAGTACCGTAAAAAATTCTCTTCCCTCCCCCCCTAATTTGTCTAATTCCCTTTGCTGGTGCAATTGATAAAATTCATAATCAGGTTCTCAATATCATTTTCTCATTTAATTATTATGATAATGTTGTAGTTAATAAAGGAAAGGAACATTTTATGAAATTAAATCAAGTTGTAGTAAATGTCTGAAAACAGAAGATATCTGATGGCAGATGCCAGGCAGGAACCCCGCAGGCCCACCATGGCTCCCAGCTCCTGACACAGGGCCTCCTCTGGGGGTGGCTTTCAAGCCTTAGCCTCAAGATTTCCACCTGTGAAATAAGACTGAGTGAAGGACGATAAGGGCAGGCACCATGGCCATGTCTGCAATGGGCTTCAGGTCCTTCAACCATGACACCCTCCAAGCCAGGAGTGGTGGCAGTGGGTCTAGAAGCAAATATTGTGCTTACTTTTTTGTTTGTTATTTTTTCCTTGCAAACAGAAAAAAGCCAAAGTTATACAGCAGAAGATTTGCTTTTAAGAGTTAGAAATATTGGTATTTATATCATGTGCTAATACTTGCTACCTTTGTGGTTTTTGTGAATGATTTAATCCCTTGGAACTTCAGGCTTTTCATCTGTAAAATGGGGATAATAACTTTTCACCTTTCAGACCCACTGCAAAGATTAAATAAGATAAACTATGCACATTAAGTAGCTCATAGCAGTCACTCAGCAAATTATGGGATTTATTCCTATCCTCATCATCATTCAAAAGTTTCCATTTCTGGATGGATCCAAACTACCAAAATTGCACACACTGACACTTTTCTCAATATAAATTGGTTGATAAAACTTGCCTGCATTGGGAGCTAGATAAAACAATTAACATTGTTGGAGCAAAATGAAGTTGTGGAGAAAATGCTGCACTACCATCCCCCTCCTGGTCACCAACTTGAGTGCAGGGCCAAACCAGCTGCCTGCTCAGCAGTGGTGTCCTGGCCTTGTCCCAACCCAAGTCTTGCCAGCTGGGACCTTAGGCATGTCACCTGACCCCACAAAGTAGGGATGATTGCAGTACCTGTGTCGTAGAGTCCCTACAAGATCATGCATGTAGATGAACACTTTGTAAACTTGAGTGGGCATTGACACATCAGGGTGTGCATGTTAAAATGCAGATTCCTAGGCCCCATCCCAGAACTTATGATTCAGCAGGTCTGTGGTGGGGCCCAGAATGTGCATTTCTAACAAGTTCTCAGGAGATACTGATGCTGACAGTATAGGGCCCCAAGCTGAGAAGCAAGGGTGTGAAGCATCTAACATGGTGCCTGGCATGCGGTGAAATGACTCAGACATTCATTTCTACTGTCACTGCTACTTAATTAACAACTTTTTAACATTAGTGAAATCTGTGGGAGAAAAGACAGAGAGCTTCCCTCTAGGTGTCACTGCTTCAGGATTTCACACCATGCACTGGGAATTCAGATTTCCAGGATTATATGTTCAGCACTTGCCACTTTCCGGGAGCCTTAATGGTATTTCCTTCATGCTCCCTTCTCAAACACTCAGCCGATTCCAAGCAGTGAGAATTATTTTAACGCCCTAAATCACATTCAGCAGGCAACTTCTCCATGCCTCAGTTTTCTAATCTGTAAAATGGCATTAAAATAATAATAATAAATGTAAGTCTAGGGGTCACCACTGCCAGAGTTACTCAAATCACCATGGTTTGTTTCATGGTTTGTTCCCTGGGCTTCACTGACTATGGACTTGCACAGCCTTAATGCCAATAACTACAATGAGATATGAGCCAAGATAGAAGACCAAAAAATGCAAACTTCACATTTAGGTGTCACAAATGTCCTTGTGTTTTAGCTTCCCAGCTGCTAAACCATGCAATGGGTTGGCTTAAACAGTGGGGATTTATGGGTACATGGTTTTGAGGCAAGAAGAAGTCCAAAATCAGGCATCAGCCAGGAGACACTTTCTCCCCGAAGACTGTGGCATTCTGGGGCTAGCTGCCAGTGGTCCTCGATCCTTGGCTTTTCTGTCACATGGCAATGCACAGACAGTATCATCTCCTTTTTCTTCTGGGTTCCATTAACTTCCAGCGTCTGACTCCTCCCCATGGCTTTCTCTCACTATGACTGCATTTCTTCTGCTTTTAAAGGACTCCAGGAATTCAGATTAAAGCCCAACCTGATTCCGTGGGGTCATGCTTTAACTGAGGTCACATGTTGAAAAGATCTTATTTACAATGGATCCCCATCTACCAACATGAAGACCAAGCCCAAGAACATGCCCAAATTGGAGTATAGAATTCAATTCACCACACCTTGTGAACAGCATTTAGACCTTGGGGGTGCCTTGGTTAAATGTATCTGTTTGCTGTCATCTGACATCATCCTTGCCAACAATTCAAGATGGCAGGCATGATGGTGGCAGCCTACCAAGGTCCTCCAGAGAAGGGCTCTCTGCTTATCTTCCCAGTCCCGGGTGCCAGGGCTCTTTCTGGACTTGCCTGAGAAGGTCTTGATTTGATTTGGTGCAGGGTCATTCACAGTGTGGTGGCTGCCCCTTCGCAACTGCCACCCCCGACTATGGCCGGCTGTATTTCGATGTCTGCAATTTGGGCTATAAGAGCACACACAGAGGCAAGGCAGCCTCCTGACTGGGCAGGAACACAGTAGGGTCTGCAGCAGCCCAGATGGCCCAGGTGTTATCGGTAAAGAGGTTGCTGCAGGGTGATGGGTATGCACCAGGGTGCTTCTATTTGGAAAATTCCAGAACATCTGCTCTGTCACGGTTTTGCTGAAGGACACCCTTGCAAACAGCGTGACATAAAAGCAGGCAGGCTATAGGAAGATGGTGTACCCCCAAGAGCTTCAGTAACCCCACACACACTCCATGGACAGGTTGTAGGTTCACCTCTGAGAAGTGTGATCAGGGGCCTCTGCAAAAATGGCATTTTGTACTTGCTGCTAAACAAATGATCAGAGGCTCTCACCATCTAAAGTGTTAATTGTCCTGAGTCCGTAGACGGCAATGTAAAAGGCTTTTACTTCCTGTGCTAGGAGCAAAAAATACTGTTGGAGAAAGAGAATCTAGGCAGCCAGTTTCTGGGCAATCATAGACTTGATTTTTATTATAATAACCACTTTTTGGACAAAGATGCTGTCAACAGTTTGCTTGGCTGGCTCCACAGTTGGGGCTGTCAGACAAGGGCAGAAAACCCCTCTCAGGCTAGGTGGCAAGGGGCCTTTTGCCTTTCGTTTCCTGTATCACCATTCCCCAGGGCTCCCTTCCTATCAGATGTGGTCATATGGAGATTTATTCTTATCTCTTTGAGCAGGCAACACTTCACCCAATGGAGTGCAAAATAAAAGTGTCAGTTCCATTCTGAAACTTGGCCTTCAGGACATATTCAATATGCCCCCTGCCCGGGTGGGGGGAGGTCTCTGCAGCAGCCTGAGCCTCAGAAAGGAAATATGACTCACACCTTTCACCTGCGAGGGGATGCTGGTGGGACTGGGGGCAGGAGAGAAAGGGCTCTTTCAGTATGTTGAGGGTCAACTTTTCCGCTCACATGAAAACCCCCAACTGCACTCTCCTTTTCTTAGTGGGTCACATCTGTTTTAGTTTGCTAAAAGCTGCTGGGAGCAATATACCAGAAATGGGTTGACATTTACAATGGGGATTTATTAACTTATGAGCTTACAGTCCTAAGGCTGTGAAAGTGTCCAAATCAAGGCATTATCAGAAATGCTTTCTCCCCGAGCTGCACCTGTGGGCAATCAGGCACCTTGCAGTGTCTGCTTGTCTCTCCCCTCTCCTCTGGGCCTCGCTGCTTTCAGCTTCTGGCTAAAGTGGTTTCCACTCAGCATCTGTGCTCCATTCATGTCAGCTTCTGGCTCCTGGGACTCTCTCTCTCAGCTTCTGGATTCCTCTCTACTATTTTTTTCTGTGTCTGCAGCTTTTCTTTTTTTTTTCCCCAAAACAAAATAAAATATAATTAGCAGATTGGAACATCCAAAAAATGGGCAAAAAAGCAAAGGAAATGCCTTTAAATATATATATATATATTCATTTTTTTTTTCCTTTCTCTTTTCTTTTCTCTCCTTCCTTTTATCACTGTGTTATTGGATGTCTGGTGTGCGGTGACGCCTTCCCCCTCTCAATCCCCATTGTCTCCCAATTTTTCATTTAATTTTCAAAGAAGTTTTAGGTCACAGCAAAGTCACACACGGAGTGCCGGAGACTCCCAGATACCAAACCACCCCCCCTTCCCCACCCCATATTAACTCCCCCCTTTTTTTTGATGTTAGCATTGTTATAACTGTTGTACAGATAGCAAAATATAGCAACTAAACATTGTCAATGATTTACAGTATAGTTTACAATTTAGATGATACCGTTTAATACTTTTGATGATATTTACCATGACCTGTGTCCATTACTGTAAGGTAATGAAAAACCTTCCCCATGACCACCAAACACCCCATTAGATCTTGACTGTTCCCTTCCTCCCAGCCCCCCAGGGCCCATGATACCACCCTCTCCTGACCCATGGAATGTCAAGATTCACAGTTACATGCCCTGGGGATTTGAACCTTGTCTGCAGCTTTTTATTCCTCCATTTATAAAGGATGCCAGTAAGAAGATTAAGATTCACCCTGGGGCACACAATCTATTCAAAGGCCCTCATGTGGAGTAATTTGATCAAAAGATTTACAAGCACAGGAATGGATTAGCCCTAAGGACATGATTTTCTGGGATCCAGAAAAGCTTCAAACTGCCACAAAATCCTACCCAGAATCCCTAGCACAGTTTACCCAGGAAAGGGGGAGGCTCTGCAGTTGGGTGGGCATCTTCCTTAGAGCACTGATAGCATCCATCTGTATAGCTTTCTCCAGCACACTGCCTGCTTCTAAACCTTCAGTGCAGGCTCTGCCTGCTCCTCACTCTTGGGATTCAGGCTCTTCTGGGCCTCTCTGCACCCCACAGCCACTCAAGCCCTTGACAGATCATGAATCTCGCGTTCCATTCCATGGCTGTGATCCCGGAAAAGGTTAGGGGAGGGGGTCTTTGGCATGCATGAAACAAATTCACTAAAAAGAAGCTCAGACAGACCCACGAAGCCAAAGCTGGAAGTGAAAGACCAGCTCATACTCACCAGCAGTGCATAAGTTTCCTGCCAGCTAATCCATTATCCTTTGGGACCAGGACCATGGAAAAGCCCTGAGCAGGGGCTCACCTAGCTCCCCTTTGCTCCCACCCCTGCTCCTCTGGGTGTCCCTTCTAAGGAGCATCTGTCCTCAGAAGAGCCACAGCTGGTGACCGACTCTCCCTACTCCTCCGTGGACTATGCACATTGCACATTTTCAGAAAGGGAGGGACCAGCCACCACACAAGAAGTCCATGTGCAGATGGAAAGAAGGGAAAGGGCAGAAAGGCAGGGTGGGGGTCCCTGCTCACCAGCCACATAAAACTGAACCAACACAGAAACCAGCAAGAAGCAGAGAGAAGATTGGTAAGGGAAGGTCTTTTCAAGCAAAGAGATACAAAAAGTATTTCCAGCAGAGGACCTGCCAGGGTTTTTGGAAGCTGGGACAGGAGCTCTGAGCCCTCTGGGGCATTTCCAACCCTCCCTTAGAGACCTGAATACAGGACACACACCTATGCACATCCTCTTAGCTCTTTGAGATGTCACTGTCTCTATTTGAGTTGGAATAACCATACCAGCGTGCAGCAATAGCACTAATCTCATGCTTTAATTGGCAATTACAAATGTCTTTCTTTGATTAATGAAAATAGGAAAGTGGATAATTCCTGAGAGAATGCTCTTCATGTACTAAAGAAAATCTTTCAAAACCTGGATTCCAGGAAGAGACAACAAACAGCATGCTTGTAGTGAGAAATGGCTGGGAATCAACACCTGTAGAGGCCTTCATGTTGCAGGGGAAGGGCACAGTTGTCCACAAAGACGGACCATTCCCATCAGCAGGAAATCAGTTTGGGATGGGTGCACCGGAGCTGCTATTTAAAGAGAATTTATTCTGTACAGATGAGCCTTTAACCTTTAAAACAAAACTAGCCTCAGCCCCTTTGTCATTGAGATTCACCCTCTCCATTGGCTCTTTGTCCTGGTGGCTATGGCCCCTTAGCATGGGGGGTCAGTCCCACTGAAGCAAACTGAGTGCCGAGAGAGGTGGGGGGTCAGGCTTCCAGGGCTATTGGCGCATCACCAAGTGGGTGCCTGGTTCCATTAGGTAGAACCAGAGGCATCCATGAGGTCATCACCCCCAGGAAGGATGGCTCTAAGACAGCCAATCCCTGAGTTGAGGAGGGGCCTGAGCCAGCCCCGGGTCTCACCCCCAGTTCCCCAACCTCCTCTTTTCCACTTGTACCAAATGTGATAACCCTCCTGAGCAGCATGGCCTCCCTGGCGCCCTTCATCACTAGCCCAGGTGTGCCATGTGGGTGGCATGAACCTTACCTCGTGCGACAGGTAGAAGGCAGCGATGCCCAGAGGCCAGAAACAGCAGAGCATGGAGAAGACGCTGAGGCCCAGGTGGTCCCTTGGGGGCATCATGAGGAAGTTGTCTTCACTCTCTGTGTCACTAGAGTAGTCACTCTGCAACAGACAGAATAGAGAGAAGAGGCCATTAATAAAGGTATAGCTATGGGAGGTGAAAATGGAGCCTAGCCTGGAGCACGCACGCCCGGAGAGGGAGCTGTTGTCGGTATTATTGCTACTCTTACTGTAACTGCCTGCAAGGATACATCCTCAAGGAAAGGTTGCCGTGTGACACCCTGGCTGCAGCCAAGAAAACTTACCCAGAGCTGTAAGAAAAAAAATCCCGTGTGCAAGGCTCTTGGGGAGTTCAACAGCAGATAAAATCTAGACAGAAGCCAATCCTTTCCATGGGAGTGCCCAGATAGTGTTGATGGAGGGTTAAGTTATCAGAGGATGGGATCGGACCCCTTTAGAAGGCATCCTCAGATTTTGCTTACGTTCTCACTATTTTACAGGACAAGGCATGGCAAGTGTGGTAGGAAGGAGGATGCTGCCACTTGAATCTCTTCTTTGACTCTGCTGAGTCAAGACATGGGCGGGGCCTCATTTGTACATGGGCTGTGCAGGCTACTTCTTAAAGGACCTTTCTGAAAAAAAGCTGCCTTTGAAGACTGCCCTGCTTCCACGGTGATGCAGTTCCAAGTCCGTTCTCAGGAGACGTCTCGTTCACTGAGGGAAGCTGGGGTATGGGTGGGGCCGGGCACAGGTATTTTTAAAAAGCTGATAGAAGGATTCCAACACTCGCTGAGCAACAGGAATCCCTAGCTAAACCCTGCTACGGAGAACATGAGTGCTAAATGTCGGTCTTGTATAAACGCTCACACAACTTCTAGACACCCCTATGCAAGAAGACACTTTTTTTTCCTAATTGGTTATTCCACTTGCCTGGCCCAGCCACTGTGACTTTTTTTTTTCCTCACTGGAATATGGCACATTCACTCTGACACACTGTGCATAGTGGTTTTTAAATTTTATTTGATTCAAAATGGAGTTGTATTTTACCCCAGGTTTTGTTTCCTGATAAGGAAATGGAGTATTTCTTATTGGGAGAAGTTCCTTAGCTTCCTAACTCCCTTCGCCAGCTGTCTGAGGTTGTTAAACATGTGGCCCCCCGGGTGAGAGCCGTGCAGGAGGCTGTCAGCAGAGCACAGGGAGGCGGCCGTCCCATCAGGTGGCTCCGACAGCGGCTGTCTTCTGAGGCACCAGGTAAACGGGTGCGTGGATGAGCTGTGTCAGGGGCAGAACCTCTGCAGCCGCATGCCTGCCCTCCCTGGGGAGTCTCCTCCATCATTATCATTTGGGGGTGGGGGAGGTGGGCCTAGAGTGGGGAAAGGAGCCTTAGACCACAGAATTTGGAAGACTCTGAGAGATCATCTAGTCTAGCCCCTGATGTTACAAAGCAGAAGACTGGCCAAAAGAGGGGAAGGACTCGCCCAAGGTCATACATCAGGTTCGGGCAAAGCTGGGACTGCAGCCCTGCCCTCAGCACACCTCACAGCCTTTCCCAGGGACCAGGAGCCCCATAGCACATAGGTGATGTCTTAAGTGTGCCTCTGGCTCCTTGACCAGCAATCACCCTGGGGGTGCTGCTGGGTGGGAAGAGCACTTTTGCCTGAGTCCATGCCTTAGAATGACACACACCCTGCCCATACACCTCGGCCCCAATTTAGGGGTGTAGGGCCTTGGCTGGCCTCAGACCCCCTCCCTAACCTGGGAGCCTGGGGAAGGGGCTGGCCTTGGGAGGAGCTGCAGGGGCATAACCTCTTTCTGCTGCTTCTCCCTAGATGGCCTGGGGGCTGCCCAGCCACCTTTGTGCCCTGCTGGGGGTTTCAGCCCATTGCTGACACTTCTGCAATCCAGAGAAACTCTAAATAAAGCAATACGTGTTTGCCAAAAAAAGAACAACAACAAAAATGAGGTTGCCTCATTCCGTGGGCAGCCCCCTCCCCCCAGTGCCTCTCCTCTTAGACATGCACGCTCACAAACACATACAGGGGTGCCCACAGGGAGCACCAGCGTCCTCTCCTATGTTTGTCAATTACATGCAATGAAACTGCCAATCAGGGCCTCCCATCTCTGTGCAAAATGGTGGAAACTTCCAGTTAAGACTGGTTTTGTCTAGTCACCGGAGAGAAAATACGCACATTGTGCTGACCCCACTCGGACAAGGAAAGAGGCGCTTCCTGGAGGCCCCGGGATGGGGGGCCGTGAACCCCACACCACCACCCTCACCCAACCAGAGCGCATGAACACCATCCAGCCGCGGGCCTCGTTCCATAGGCGAGGACCCTGAGACCAGAGAGGGGAATGACCTGCTTTCGTGGCCACGGTCGACTCAGACAGGTCTTCTTCCTGCCAGCGCGCCATTTGCTCCGCAACCACGAGTGACTACCATCTGCTGTGGCGTCGTTTTCATGGCGGCTGGTGCTGCACAGTGAATGTCAGAACCACAGCACTGTGTCTGTGAAACTTCTATTCTTTCTACTCTGCTGCCTCCTTTCCCTGATGGACTCCCAAGCAGGAGAGAGAAATGAAAATTACCCTCATTGTGTCTATCAGAGAAGGAAAACTAAATCTCCAAGGATGTGTTATTCATAGGTAAGATTTACAGACCTCCTGCCACCTAGGTGGAGGTGCACATTCTGCAGCCTGATGGAAAATCAAAGTCCCGGATTGGAAGGAAGGATGTGCAAGTTGCCAGCTGCCAGATGGAGTCTGAATGTCCTCACAGCTGTACCTCTTCACACTCAAACAACCATGTCAACTCGGTGGTCTCCAGACCCACACTCTGGAAACAAGGTGCCTCAGAAGGTCTGGAGGTGAGAAGTGGCTGGAGAATGGAAGAGATCTATCTTGTGTTCACCAGAGCAGGCCACATCCAAAGACCCCTCTTAGATAGGAAGAGGACTGTGGGTGGCAAGGACAGCCAATAGGCTTTACTCCCTCTGGTCCTCAAATCAGACCATGATGTCACCTGAATTTAATGGGCTTCTCATTGATGGTTGATTGGTTTTCAATGAAGACATTGCAGAAGGTGCTTGGATGACATGCTAATGCCCCAGCTGGCAAGTGCTGGGTTGGGACCAGGCCAGCACCCCATCTCTGGCAGGCAGCTGGTCTGGCTGTGAACCGTGAGCAACAGAGCTCTGCATATATTAGTTTAGCTTTTCTTTTTTCCTTCTCTCTATTGTTTTGTATACCTGAGCTCACTTGATTCTCACAGCAACTCTGCAGATAAATGTAAATTCTCACAGCAACTTTGCAGATAAATTTACTTTTCTTTCTATTTTACAATGGATGACGCTGACTAGTTCACGGCCAAGGAAGAATCTCTGTCTGACTTCTAATTCCAGGGCTGGGTGTTGTTCTTTGGGTTTTGATGTGAATGCTTTGGTTATAAACAAAACTTGCTTTGCCTCCATTGCTTCTCGTTCAAAGGTGAGGTGCTTCCCCTGCACCCAGGTATTCCAAGGTGAACCACTGAGGATCACACAAGCATGCAGGATGCCTCTGTGTCTATCTGATGCTGCTTTAGAATTGTAGCTCTAATCTCAGGAAGCAAAGAATTTGATTTCATAGCACTCACCAACTTTTATTTAGAAACATAAAGAAACCATACTCCAGAAATTGCAAAGTTGTGGTTACATGGCACCAAAACATCAGTCAAATGTGATTAAAGCTGATTTTAAAAACTCAGGCAAATTTCAGGGTAAACAGACCCATCTCAGCTCTTTTATTACATTCTCTATTCAATCAGCAGAGCTGGTGCTTGGTAGGTATAAATGGCCTTGGGCTTTGGTCCATTTGACAGGGATGAGAGGAATTGAGGTTTGATGAGGTGCAATGAGGCTTGGCCCAGGAAATCCTATGCAGACATCAATAAACCAAGTAGAGAAAATCAACACAACCACGGACAGCAAGAGAGATCCGTCACACGCAGCAATAGTCTTTAAAAATCCTCTTCATGGATCACTGGATTGGAATGTCTGCTAGGCAGACTGAAAGCACTCCAACGTCATTTACAATTCATGTGGAGCATCCCTACTCCCCACCTTTTGAGCTGAACCTTTGGAAGATGCAAATGTTTAGAGAAGGCAGAGCAAGGCAGCTGCTTCTGAGTCCCTTAGCTGGCTGGCATACTGATAGCCCACTTCCCCTGCGTGACCTGCCCACGTTCCATCCCATTTCATCAGCTTCACTTAGAAAGAAGGCTTCAGTCCTCCTGGAATTATCCTCCTTGGGATATTTTAATAAGATAACCATATCACCAGCCTTGACGCCAAGTGAGTCACACGATTGCAGCTGTGTGAGCAAGGCCTTCACAGTTTGTGCTTTATGGGTGAAGAATGGGGGCTCAGGCCATGTGGCTTGGCTCCACTCCCGGACTTATCTGCCCACTTACCAGTTCCCCCAGGCCCTGCACCTGCCATCTATGCTCTTCCTTCTTCTCTGCCTACATTAATATCTGTTAAGCATCTCGCCACAGGCAGGGGGAGGCAGAGAAGAAGCAGAGACCTGGATGGTGCAGGAGTGGGCATCTAGCAGCTCAGAATCTAGTATATGGTACAGAATTTAATTTATACAAGGACAGACTAAGAAAAAAATGTCCAACTCAAAAGTGGTGTTTATTAAAACGTTCCTGATAGCACACATAAAATAAGATTACAAAAGGTCTGAAATATCCACAATAGAAATTCTACATAGCCACTAAACTGCCACTGCCTAGCAAAATAGTAAATCAAAAGCAATACTGGATTCTTGGAAGGATTACAGAGATTGGTGCAATCATCAAGGACTTGAAGGATGCAGGAGTGGTGATTCCCACCACATCCCCGTCAAGTCTCTTATTTGGCCTGTACAGAAAATAGATTAATCTTAGAGGATGACAGTGAATTATCATAAACTTCATCAGGTGGTGACTCCAATTTCAGCTGCTGTTCCAGATGTGGTATCATTGTTGAACAAATCAACACATCCTCTGGTACCTGGTATGCAGGTATTGATCTAGAAAATGTTTTTTTCTTGATACTTGTCAATAAAGACCACCAGAAGCAGTTTGCTTTCAGCTGGCAAGGCCAGCAATACGTCTTCACTTTCCTGCTTCAGAGTTATGTTATAATCTAGTGTGCAGGGACCTTGATCATCTTTCCCTTTCACAAGACATCACACTGGTCCATTATATTAATGATGTTGTGCTGATTGGACCTAGTGAGCAAGAAGTAGCAACTATTCTAGAATTATTGGCAAGACATTTGGATATCAGAGATTGGGAGATAAATTCAACAAAAATTCAGGGGCCTTCAACCTCAGTGAAATTTCTAGGTGTCCAGTGGTATGGAGCATGTCAAGATATCCCTTCTAAAGTGAAGGATGAGTTGATACATCTGGTGCATCCTGCAACTAAAAATGAGGCACTATGCCTAACTGACTTCTTTGGATTTTGGAAGCTCTGAATTCTTCATTTGGGTGTACTACTCTCACCCATTTTCCAAGTGACTCAAAAAGCTGTTGGCTTTGATTGGGAACCAGAACAAGAGAAGGTTCTGCAACAGGTCCAGGCTGTTATGCAAGCTGCTCTGCCACTTGGGCCATAAGATCCAGCAGACCCAATGGTGCTGAATGAGTCATGGTGAATAAAGATGCCATCTGGAGCCTTTGGCAGGCTCCTATAGGAGAATCACAATGCAGACCCTTAGGATTTTGGAACAAAGCCCTGTCATCCTCAGCAGATAACTACTCTTCTTTTGAGAAACAGCTTTTGGCTTGCCACTGGGCCTTAGTAGAGACTGAATGCTTAACCATGGGCCACCAAATTACCAAGACACCTGAATTGCTTATCATGAGCTGGGTGTTGTCTGACCCTTCAAGCTATAATTTTGGGCATGCATAGCTGCATTTAATCATCAAATGGAAGTGGCATATGGGATATCAGGTTCGAGAAGTACCTGAAGGCACATGTAACTTACATGGGGAAGTGACCCAAATGTCCATGGCCCCCACTCTTGCCACATTAACTTCTCTTTCCCAGCCCACAGCTATGGCCTCTTGGGGAGTCCCCTATGATCAACTGACTGAGGAAGAGAAAATTCAGGCCTGATTTACAAACAGTTCTGCATGATATGCAGGTACCACCTGAACGCAGACAGCTATAGCACTGCAGCCCCTTTCTGGGACATCCCTGAAGGGCAAACAAAATGTTAGATCCCTTTCTAACCTCTTGGGCTACAACATTGAATCCAGAATCTCTGCTTAGTGGATCCATATCAATAAATTCAACCTGATCCAACTTTATGTTCCTTCCACCATTATCCTACACCCTTACTATCCATTCCCACACATACTCCTCTGATTTCTGTCTATATGAACTGGAAACAATCATGCTGTTCTTTTGAAGTATAGCACATGTCCTCATGGATCACGCTTTGTCTCTCATCTTTCAGGGCCTACTGGGACTTCAGTCTAGTTATAGGTCTGGAAGAAAGAGGAGTCGTGGGGGTGAGTCCTATAGAGAATCAGCTACCTCAGGAATTTCATTAAAGGTCTGTCTGGCAAAGCAGGGTTATCCTCCTCAGGCTGGGATGGGATGGCTGCCTCTACTGAGAGAACACACAGCAGAATTTATCGATGGTGATGTCATCATTTTCCAAAAATTGGTATAATTTACTGTTCTGGAAAGATGTTCATAATAACTAAATGAAAAAGCAGAGTAGAAAGTGGAATATATCACATGACACTCTTGCCAAACACATTCCAAAATATCAGAAATTAGATGCTTTGGGAGGGTGAGTATATCGGTGATTTTTCTTTCTTTTTGCTTTGCTGTGTTTCAATTTATTTTTCTATAATAAGCAAGGATTATTTGGCAATGAATGTTACAAAGTTGTGGATATGCTTGTGGGAATGGAGGCTTCCATGCTTAGAGGAGGAGACAGACAAGGAACAAACCAACACTGGCTGGTTGTGTTTCTGTGGTAAAGTTTTGGTAATGGATGGTGCTGATGGCAGCACAGCATGGTGAATGTAACAAGCCTCACTGAATAGTATGTTTGAAAGTGTTAAAAGGGCAAATTTTAGGTTGTATATCTGTTAACTGAATAAAAATTAAAAAAAAAACAACTTTAGAATGGTACAACACAAAGAATTAACCCTAATGTAAACTATGGACTACAGTTAATAGTATAAATATAATATTGTTTCATTAATTGTAACAAAGGTACCACAGTAATGCAAAGTGTTAATAATAAGGAAAACTCTGTGTGTGTGTGTGGTGGTGGTGGGGTATATGAGAACTCTATACTTTCTGCATGATTTTTCTGTATCCTTCCTTTCATAGCACCCATGGAATAAGATGTCCTTGCCATCATCTCAAAGACAAGGAGACTTTGCCAACATGCGCCCATTGCTCAACAACAGCCAGCGGAGCCGGGACTTGGATCCCAGTCCTGGGTTTTCACCACTCTCCCCACGGCCTCCTTTTCTCAGGGCTCAACATGGTGCCAGAGTGAGCTTGTCAAAACAGAAGTCAGACTTTGGCTCTCATCCCAGTCAGAACCAGAGGCCATGGAATGGTCCCTCACATCCACATCTTCCTTAAGGAGCACAGCAAGCACTTGCCACATGGACTATTAAAATTACTTAAATTAACTGAGACTAAACATAAGCTCCTGCGTCACACATCCACATTCCAAGTGGTCAGTAGCCCCAGATGGGCTAGTGCCTGTCATATTGGACAGAGCAGAAAGTTCTGCTGTACTGCATTGTCTCATGTGATATGACCCCATTCACTCTGATCACACTCTCTTCTACCCACAGAGGCTCTTTGCTCTTCCTTGCACACAACAGGCATGCGCCTGCCTCAGGGCTTTGCACCTGCCATTATGTCTCCTGAACTCTCAGGATTCAAATGCCATCTCTCATCATAGCATTCCCTGACCTGCCTGTAAAGCTGTAATTCTCTGCCACCACTACCACCACTGTCTTCCTACACCATCTATCATCTTCCCTACTTGATGCTTCTTCTTCACACTCCAGACAGTGCTGGTTTGTTCCTTATCTGCCTCTCTTCCTCTAAGCATGCCAGAGGCAGGAGTCTTTGCACATTTCATTTACAGGTGTATCCTAAGAGCCCAGAACAGTGCCTGGCACCTAGTAGATACTCAATGACATTTGTTGAATGAACGAAAAATTCACTTCATGGCCTTAGCCAACAGGGTAAAAAATTTACAATGTGGACAACTCCAATGGAAGCAGCGAGGATCCCAGTATGTGCCTAGAGTGCACTGGAGTGACCAGTTGGATTAGCTTCATTTGGACTGTGGATATTCTGTATTCAGCCCTGCTGTTCCATCTCCGCTCTTATGGTTCCACCTGGAATACCTTCCATCCATATGCTCTGCAGTGATGTTAGGGTGAGTTTGAAAATGGGTGAGAATGAGGATTTGATCAGGTTCAAGACTTCCCTCTTATGGTTACTCCCAAAGCATCTGATGAGCAGAACAAGGATAGGAACCAGGCAGGAATGTGGGCAAGCAGGCATGGTTCCTCCATCTCCTGGTGCCTACTGGAGGCATGGCCAGCCTTCTGCGGTCTTGGCAGCCAGTGTGGGGCCAACCATCCTTTTCTATATCAGGGGCCATAAAAGTGTGGATTAACTGTCTTTATACCTCCAGATATGTCAACAAGAGGAGGTGCTTCTACAAACATAGAAGGAAGTACCTTTAATGAGCCATGTCACCAGGTCCACTGTCTGGGTTTTAAGCCACGAAGTGCTTGCAAGGCCAGCCCTGGGACAATCTCTCCTTACCTGCACCACTGGTGCAAGGGCCAGGGCTCCATGTGTGGCCAGTGCAGCCTGGCTAAAGAAGACTCACTGCAATTCATCTTCTCTGCATGAGACCTCCCCAACATCTTGAAGCCCACTGGTCTCTCCATTACTTGGAATCACATTACATCAAAACCACATATGTTTACTGCAGACCTACTATGTGAAATACAAACACTGGATGGCTTATGAGAGGTGAAGATGTATGGAGATCTGCTAGTTCAATAGCACTGAGAAACCATATTTTAGTATTTAAACATTCATTGCCCTCCATTTTCAACTAATTCTTTTGAATATATCCATTTAGTTTCTTCTACTAGGTAGTAATTTTCTTGCAGGTAGGGGCTATTTAATACACTGGTGCAATTTGGAAGCAAAAAATAAATTGATAAAATCTTATTTAAACCTGAACTTGCAAATAATGCTACTATGAATAGCAGTGTGCAAATATCTGAGTCCCAGCTTTCAGTTCACAATTGCCAAAAGATGCAACATATGTACGTATGATAGAATATTATTCAGCCATAGAAAGAAATGAACTTCTGATACAGACTACAACATAGATGAACCTTGAAGACATCATGTTAAGTGAAATAAGCCAAACACAAAAGGACAGATATTGTATGATCTCACTTACATGAAACAATTGGAATGTATGAATTTATAGAGTCAGAAATTAGAACACAGGTTCCCAGGGGCTAGGGTAGGGGTAGAGAATGGGGAGTTAAAGCTAAATGTGTACAGAGTTTCTATGGTAAAGTTTTGGTTATGGATCTTGGTAGCACAACATGGTGAATGTAATAAACCTCACTAAATAGTTGTTTAAAAGTGGTTAAAAGGGGAAATTTCAGGTTGTATATCTGTTACCTGGATAAAAAATTAAAATAAAAAAAAACTTTAGAATTGTACAGCACAAAGAATGAGCTCTAATGTAAACTATGGACTATAGTTAATAGTACAATTATAATATTGTTTCATCAATTGTAACAAAGGTACCACAGTAATGCAAAGTGTTAATAATAAGGGAAACAGTGTATTGGGGATGGGGGGAGGTATATAGGAACTCTATACTTTCTGCATGATTTTTTCTGTAAACCTACAACTCCTCTAATAAGAAATGTAAAAAACAAAACTGGGCCTTGCTTTCTTCGGACTTTTTAGAGATACTGTCTGCTGAGCACATTGCTGTATTTGGATGGCCAAGGGTGGGTTGGGTGGAGAATAGGGGTGGTTTTCCCAAAAGTAGTGAGAATTGGAGCTCTCAGGAGAAATTGTGATGGAGAGTAGGAGGAGATGGAAAGGGGAGGAGGAGAAAGGGTGAATAAGGGGTCATGGGCTTGGGGCACTAAGAAGGGGCAGCAGCCAGGGACCAATCCCAGGGGGTAGGATGGGGTGTTTTGAGGCCAGGGGCTATGGTTATTCTCTTTGAACACCACCTGGATGGACACTATGCTAGAAAGAATTCCAAGTTCATGTCTGGCATCATGTTCCCATCTGCATCCTGTGCTCAGTGAAGGCCAAGGAATATGTGAGTTCAGAATTCATGACTCAGGGCCAGCTGTGACAGGAGCAAAGCAATGATGTTTTTGCCCCCAGACCCATTCAAGCATATGGCCCCTGGAGAACACACTTGGCAGATCATCTCTCTTCTATCACACACCAAGATAGCCGCGAAGCAGCTAAAACCAGACTTTCCACAGAAATGCTCAATAATGATCACTCCAAACTAACGTTCTGAATCATCATAGGAAGACAAAATATGTGCAGTCTCAGTAAAATCTCAAATGTGTTATTCTTTGTTCATCAACTCTCTATTAACCAGGCAATTCAGCTAACAGAAACAACCCAATTCCAGAATAACTATGTATTTTCAACAGCAATGAATTTGATTTTGCTCCAGTAAAAACCACCTATGCATCCTGGGTCCCTGAAATCCTGGCATAAGATGTGCCTCAGTCTAAGTGATGGGCCTGGTCTAACCAATGGCTTAGGGGGTAGGGAACATTGCAAGGCCATTGAGGACAGCAGAGGAAACAGCACTGGACTTCCATGGCCAACGCATTTTTGAAGAGTACAAAACAGGAATTTCATAGGACATCCCTCATTTTGGGGTTGTCTGCTGTTTCCTAATGACTGTATTTAGGAACATCACCCCCACGGCTCTTAGGCCTACCCCCCTGATGTTGGACCACAGCCCCCAAATCCCCTAGGCCCACCCCACTGGTCTTGGACCACAGCCCCACATCTCCTAGCCCTCCCCACTGACCCACAATTCTGGAGGTATCTACAGTTCAGGTGGGCTCCCCCATGTGTACAAATAAGAGTATTTTCAAACCAAAGTTTGCCTCTGTGTAAAATCCAATTATAGCAAACCTTAGTTATACAGAAGTGACAGGCTGGGACATCTTGGTTAATCAGATGTTTTGGAACCCTGTCAGCCATTTTTTAAAATCATTAATTTTCTATTTTTCTTCACTGTTCTAAAATTTTCTGTTCTATTCAAAGAGAAACATATACTTAAGTTACATTTTTGGGTATTACAGTTTGAATTCTCCAGGAAGAATATTAAAGTTCACTAAAAATGACCACATAATACATAACTTTATACCCCATATATATATAACTTTAGACTCCTGAAAATCTCAAAATAGAACAAAATTCCTGTAGAAATTGCAAAGAAAGAACACAAGATTCCCATGTACCCTCAGCTTACCTTTTATATAACCACAGTACAATGATCAAAACTAGGAAATTGGATTTGTTACAATACTACTGACAAAATTAGAGCCCTTAATTGAATTTCACCAGTTCATCTATGGCCTTGCTTTTCTCTTTCACTTATGTTGAATAGTTCTGTGGATTGTATTTCATGCATATACTCACATAACCAACTCAAAATCAGATGCAGAAATGCTCCATCACCTCCGAAACCTCCCTCAGGCTTTGTCCCCAGTCCTCAGCCCTGGCAACCACTCATCTGTTCTCTGTTGGCATCTTTTTGAGAATGTCATAAAATATTTGAGACTGACCTTTTCTACTCGGCATAATATCGTTGAGATTCACCCAAGCTGTTGGGCATAACAATAGTTCATTCCTTTTTATTCCTGAGTTGAATTCCATGATAAGCAAGTGCCATAGTTTGTTTACCCATTTATCTGCTGAAAGACATTTGGTTTGTTTCCAGTTTCTATCATAGTTAATGATGTTGAACATCTTTCTGTGTGCTGATTTGCCATTTTATATCCTCATTGGTGAGGTCCAAAACTTTTGCCCACTTTTAATTTGGATTGTTTGATTTCTTACTTTAGAGTTTAGAAAGTTCTTTTTATATTCTGGATACAATTCTTTGTTAGACATGTGATTTGAAAATATTTTTCTCCAAGTCTGCAGCTTGTCTTTTCATTATCTGAACAGTGTCTTTTGCAAGAGAAATGTTTTTAATTTTGATGAAAGTCAAATTTACCTATTTTTCACTTTATGGATTCTCCTTCTGATGTCTTGTGTAAGAATTCTTCACCTAACTCTAGGTTACAGAGATTTTCTTCTAAAAGTTTTATACTTTTACATATTATAATTAAATGTAACAACCCATTTCTTTTTCAGAAGAATGTCACTACACATTTGCTCATGTAAATGAACTCAAGGTAGAATATTACCTTTGCCTACCAATATAAACTCTAAAATATGAAATAAGTCATTGAAACTAGTATATGATAATTTTAAAACATTAGGTTAAAAATGGATTGATGAACAAAAGGTACGAAGACAATACCTATTTTATTCCTTGTACCCACATGAATGCTCATATATCCATCTCTTCAATGCTACTATTAGCATTTTTGCTGTACTGATTTTATCATACATACATTCACCCATCTGTTCATCTTTCTGTCCATCCCTCAGTCTGTCTTTTTTTTTTTTTTGCTGTATTTCAAAGACATTGGTACACTCCCCCTAAACACTTCAGCATGCACGTCATTTACTGGCGTTCAATATTTGTTTAGAATTTTCTGAAGTAACATTTACCAAAAAAGTATTTTTAATAGAAACTGGGGGTTCTGCTTCTTTTTTTAGTAAACTTTATTTCAAGCTAAAGAAATAAAATAACAAACAAAAGGCAGCATAACAAGTTATGGAAGAATTACTTTGAAAAATTCTATCCAGGCACTTTTATGCCATCTAATCCTAAAAACAAACTCCATTGTTCCTCCAGTGTTCAGAAAGATGCACAGATGTGCATAGATTGGTTAAATGACATGATCAAATTCTCATTGTTGATGAAGAAAATGAAGAAAAAAATGCTTAATCATATTCATATCTCATAAAACTAAACCCCATATTCTTTGGCCTTTGCTTTTGATAAAAAAATATTACAATATTATTGTTAACTATAGTCTATAAATTACATTAGTTATATTTTCCCATGTATCTCCATATTTTTAACACCTTGTCGTAGAAAAAGATTTCTGTATTTATATTATTAACTGCAATCTTCATCTACCACCAAAATCACTCTTATGCAGTCCCCAAATTTCCAGCTGTCCTCCAACTAACATTAACTTCCCTAGACTACCCGTTCCAGCCACAATCACATCCATAAATCAGCGGTGTTTCTTACACTCATTATAGTGTGCTACCATCCACTCCATCCATTACCACATATTTACAATTGACCTTATTTAATAATCTACATATATCCAGCATCAGCTCTCTGCTTATGATTTAGATAATTTGCATCAACATGACCTTAAGATGCAGGCTGGTCATTATGGTTGAATACCAAAAGCAGGGGTTTGGAGTTAACATTTGCTATTCTCTTCCCAGCCATGTGACCTTGGGCAAGTTACCAATAGCTGCAATCTTGGCTGTCCCCAGGGATTCATTTAGGGGCTGCAGGACTCGGGATGCCTGGGCCACTGATGATCTGGGCATCAGGGTTTTTATAAGTTACCTTATATGTTATCATTTTATATATGATTTTAATATGCAGCCAAGATGGAAAACCACTGGCTAGAACCCCAATCCCTCTCTGTAAAGCAGGGATAAGAATACCTTGCTGATAAGACTGGTTAAAGCATTACATGTGAAAGCAAATAGGACATATCAGTCACTCTTCCTGGCACATACTGCCTGATATCAGAATATTTTCTTCTTGCTTTTTTGCCCTATATACTTATTCTCCCTATGTGGACCAATCATAGCTAATAGTAAAGTGGGGGGATAATTTGCAGTGTGCAGAAATTCCAGCACTCCTAAATAATAATTTATTTAGTTTATATTTCTGATAGTAATAAGTGCTCGTTTTAGTTTTAGTACTTTGGCTTGTGCAGCATGTGTACACTTTCTGTATCCTGGAACAGGGTGAGACAGTTTCCATAGTAGGATTTGTGTTGAGCTAGTAGATATGATTGTTTTTTACTTGAGGAGATAAACCTGCCATGTCCCTAAGTTTTTCTGACTTTTAAAATTATGTTATGGAGTTAAACCATTTCAGAGAACCCCAATTTATCAAATAGCAGACTAGGTGGCTAGCAAAATGTCATAAGGAAGAATTGGAAAGTGGTTGGAGCCTGACTGCACCACTCCAGCCAGCAGGTTTATGGTGGAGTGAACCTTAGAAAGGAGGAGTGCAGGGAAAAGTAACTGCTATCTTTTCTGTCCCCAGGCTGGAGAATTTCACCCTAAGAATTACACCAACTGCTATAGGTACCTTTGCCTTTTGACTTCTGATAGCTCAGATTGAGTGTTTATGGAAACACAGAAATCCCTTATTTATCATGTTTTGAAAATCCCATATGCTCCTTATGGATCCATAGCAATTTTCACAATACCTGTCTTGCCTTTGTTTGGCAGCTGGGTCTTACAAACTTATTTCAAAGCCCATAGATAGCATCTTTATGTTAGGTGCTGATCTTCCCAAGATTGAAGACTTGGTGTGGTGGTTTGGAGTTGTATGTATCCCAGAAAGAACAGCTTCTTACATTTTATCCATTGCTGTGGGTGTGACCCCATTGTAGATGGGACTTTTTGATGGGGCTGCTTCAGTTAGGGTGTGGCCCACATCAATCAGATGGAGCTTAATCTTATTACTGGGGTCCTTTATAAATGGAATGATATTCAGACAGATGGAGAGAAAGTCATAGGAAGCAAGCAGCTGAAGGTCAAATGAACTTAGAAGAGAAAGGAGAGGCCAGTAGAGGCCACCATGTACATAGCCATATGACAGAGGAGCCAAGGAACAAGGATTGCCAGGAACCAGCCCCAGAATGCCAGTTTTTGAAGAGTAGGCATCACCTCGATGACACCTTGATTTGGACTTTCTATTAGCCTCAAAACCCTGAGCTAATAAATTCCCATTGTTTAAGCCAACCCATTGAATGGTCTTTGCTTGGGCATCCAAGCAAACTAAAATATCTGGCATGGCTGATTGGGAGTCCAGGAGTTAAGAAGGGATTCTAAAGAGGCAGCCTGGAAGCAGCCCCATTAAAGAGACAGCCTCCCAAGGTCCCAGCATCCTAGGAGCTGATAGTCTCACAGTTCTCCGCATGCCCTTGAAGACTATGGACAGAGGGGACGAGGGAGACAGTTCTGACTGAAATAAACCTCCCCAATATGCTGAATGAAGAAGAGAGAATTATGTGAGCACATTTAATCCCCTCTGGTCAAGTCTGTAGGAAAGATCCTGCAACTGCCAGGCAAATATCTCTACTATGTCTTCCATAACTGGACCATGTGCTGCCTTTCTAGAAGCCCACAGACACAGTACAAAGGATTTCATCCTATGTTACACCCTAACACTTCAACCCTTCCAAACCATTAGATGCCATCCCTAAGGCTGTGTGTGAAACAGTACAGGGCACCCCTTCCCCACATCTCCCTTGTAGAAAGAGCCAAGTGATATTGGGAAACAAAGCAAGTGAGGTAGATCCCACCCAGATAGGGCCACACACAACAGACCTCAGAAGAAGGGAGGCATATCCAGGTTGACAACCTCAAGAGCAAAGGATCTGGAAAGAAGGAGGAGGCAGGAGACTGTATTCTGCTTGACATGGGTTGGATCACTTCTGGATGATCCATTTCTTGGCTCATTTCAAGAGGAACCCAGAATATCTAAAATGGTGAAGGGATGAGAATAATGTCCTACCAGGAAGATTGGTGCCATTGGGAGTGTTTCTTCCAGAGAACAGCAGCCTTGAGCATGGAACATGAGGGAGTATGTAAGTCATATCAACTGCTGCAGGGCCACCCTGGGCCAAAAGCTTTTGAGAGGGACATGTTTTCAGGAGAGGTGTGTGTTGTACCATTTCAGTCCCTGGAATGGATCAAGAAGAAGCTATCTGTATCACTCACCATGTATGCTCTAAGGGTGGTCCTGGACCAGCAGCATCAGCAAATCAGAAGCGGAACTCCCAGCCCCTGCCCCAGACCTCCTGGATCTCCATTTCAACAAGGTCCCAGGTGATTCATGTGCACATTAAATTTGACAAGTTTTAGGAAAGTCGTTTGTTGACGGATGGTTCTCTCACTCAACCACATTCTATTAGGCCAATCCCCTCCCAGGCATTTGACATGTTACCTTACATTTTGGTCAAATCTCCATTCAGCAGACAATGACAATGATGG
The DNA here is from genome assembly GCA_026826555.1 of Tolypeutes matacus. Lineage (NCBI taxonomy): Eukaryota > Metazoa > Chordata > Mammalia > Cingulata > Chlamyphoridae > Tolypeutes > Tolypeutes matacus. The sequence continues at coordinate 1,048,545 of JAKSZT010004976.1, forward strand.
CAAACTGTTTGTCAGTCTCTTTGCTCTCTGTTCTTAGCTCAGACTGCCATGGTGCACTTGCTCTTGGCCTCTACCATGTTCTCCTTCATCTTGTTTAAAGAAAATGACAGCGGCCTTCCTGAGCCTGTGCAAACTGTCAGGACTCTGGTTTAGCTCCTGTGACTTCACGAGATGTGTTCTTCAGAGGAACTTGTTCATTGTCACCATGGGCTTTGTTTCCACTCAGTTCTACCCCGTATGGTACCAATTCGCATAGGGTCGACTAGGAAAGTAATGTTTCCCAAAGTCAGCATCATAGTTTCCAGCTGTTAAAACAAATACCACACAATGGGTTGGCTTAACAACAGGAATTTATTGGCTCATGTTTACAGAGACTAGAAAGCTTGCTTTCTCCCCAGGTCAGTATCTTCTGGCTAGCAGGCAATCTGTAGGGTTCCTTGGCCTTTCCATCTCATGGCGGTATCTTTTCCTTTTTCTTCTGGGTTCCAGTGACTTCCAGCTTCGGGTTGCTACCTGTGGCTTCTCAATCTCTGTCTGACTTTCACTCTACTTATAACAGACTCTAGTAATTCGGATGAAAGCTAAACCTGATTCAATTGGATGATACCTTAACTGAAGTAACATCTTCAAAGGTCCTATATACAAATGGGTTCATATCCACAGGACTAGAAGCTGGGACCTGAACATACCTTTTGGGGGGGACATGATTCAATCCCCAATCAGTACTGTGACATGCTGGTTTGAGAAGTCGAAATGAATAATATTTTGAAAAGAAAAAGATTCAGGGTCAAATAAATCTATGAATCATTACATTAAACAAAGTCAGGTGAATTTTGTCTCACTTTAATCTATAGGACTTATGCTTCCTTAGGAGCACTGAGAATTTCCAAGAGGTGTGTGTGTGGGGGGCGTGTGTGCAGGGTAAGTGTGCCGTGGGACATACTGCAAGAACCCTGTGTGACGGTTGGGGATTACTCCCACATATATTCAGACCATGCCCAGCAGTTCATACAATAGCAAGGAATAATGAATACAAGTTGGTCTTAAGATCATGGCATTGACTAACTTCTGAGACCAGTGGTTCTTAAATTAGAATCACCTGCAGAATTAAAAAAATATATATTGATAACCTGTCCCACCCCAGATAATTTGTAATTGGTTTGGGGTCTAGCTTCTTCATTAACATATTTAAAATCCTCAGAAGCTGTGGCTCAGGACGTGGGGTCTGAACTGAGGGCTGGGGGGATGCAGGCACCAGGGTGAAGATGTGGGGTCGGAGTGGAGAGCAGGGCCCTGTGGGAGAACGAATGTTGAGCCCTGTTTCCCACTGTCTTTATGTTTCACCAGTTTTTCTTCTGCTGCTTCTTGCTTTATAGCATACAAAGTAAGGTCTATCCTGCTAAAATGACTGTATAATTTCTTTTTTAATAAATTACCAGTGGCATGCCATTCATAATAGTCTTCATGTACATGTTCTTTCTGTTTCCTATTTTGGGTCTGTCTTTGTTTTGTGGTTTGTTAAAAGCACAGTCTGCTGTTGAGTTTCAACCTGGCATTGAATGTTTCTTAAGAGCAATTGAAAATGTGTCACTAATCAAGTCACCCCCAAAACAAAATATGCAGATATTACTGCAAGGCTACTAAGAAGCTGACCATGTGTAGGGAGGCCTGAGTTCCATTTCTGCTTCTGCATTTGACCTAAGGTGACTTTCCTTTAAGTGTTCTACTAACCAACCTCAAGGTCACATAAGATTCTCCGTGAGAAAGCTCTAAAGGTGCCTGGATGCTAAACAGATTTTGGTTTTACTCCTATTAAAACAAACAGACAAAAAGCATAAAATCTATCTTAGGTTTCTCCTCTGATAAAGTCATCTAGTCATCAATCAGTTGCATACAGTAATTAAGTGTTTACTCAGTGCTGAGCTCTGAGATCAGAACTGGAGATCTAGCTGGGAGTTTATGTCTCTGTTCCTCACTCCGGAGGCTGCTACTCACTCACTGTACAGTGAGTACAGTGTACTCACTGTTGAGGCGGCAACGAAGCCTGGACAGTCACCACCATAAACGTACACTCCAGAGTTCCCTGTGGGATCAGGAGGAGTCTACCATCTGTGGAACTTCGCTTGAAGTCGTTCCCTTGCTTGACCTTCTGCCCTTCTTCGTCTTGCTGACCCCGTCCTCTTGCTGGTCTTCCCATGGAGAACTTTCTTAGTAAATCACTTAGAATATCATTCATATCAGAGTCTGCTTCTGAGAAACTCAACATAAGATGATTGTGCCAAACAAGACAGAAAATAAACAAGTGGACAAACAAATAATGGAATTAAAACTGAGACCCAGTTGCTGACAAGGAGCCAGCCAAGCGAAGGGTGAGACCATTCCTGGCATAAGGAAAGGAATGTGCAAAGGCCCAGAGGTAGGAAAGCCCATTTGGTGCTTGAGAAATTGAAAGAGGCTGCTGAGGCTTGTGGGTGGTGAGGAGGGAGCAAAGAGGCTTGAATGCAAAGGGAGAGTGTCCTGCACATGACAGTCCTTGAAGGTCACCTGTAGGGAGTTTATATTTTACTTTACTCTTCGGGTGGCCTGTTATCAAATGATATTTTAAAGGGAGGCAAAACAAAAGTACTAGAAGAAGAGGCTCAACAATTGACTAATCTATTTCAATGACTTGAATTTTCTTCTATTTCTCTAGAAGAAACATAAGAGTCAAGTACCATAAAATCTACCATATTAGAACACCTAACCTGGGTAAATAGAGCAACAGAGGTTTTGCTGGAAAGATGGCTAACTTCTGTGGTTTTACTTACCTCAAGTTAGAGGTGGCTCACCCCGACCTCGTCCCTACCCCATCCTCTACTAAGCCTCACTGAAATGCCTCTTTATGTCTTCTACATCATTCTTAAATCTATATTTTAACATCCAGTCCTCTATGGGTGATGTCTTATGTAAGGCTATAAGATCTCAAGCAATGTGTATTCTGTTTCTAAATATATTTCTTTTAGCTCTCAGGGATTTTCCCTTAGCTAGCTCACATATTCTGATTTTTGATTATACAAGCTTCCTTTTGATTACATGAACTTCCAGCACATCCCCTGGTAGTTCTAACCTTCCCAAACATGCAATTTCTAATTATTTGTCCCCTAACCTATGGCAGCCACTGTAGGTTGGTTTATACTTTACTTACAAATTCATTTGTGGTACAACATGAAATCTTACTGAAGACTCAGATTAACCACACAAATGGGACATTTTTCAATTAACACCACTGTACAACACCATGTACCTCTTGGTTTGTAGATTAATTGGACAGAGGCTATTTTTCTAATACATTCTAACATTCCTCTGATGACAAGTACACGCTCCACAATAAGATTTTCATACCTAGGAGGAAAGCACCTTTCCTTCTGGGAACTTTAGCAGGTTCCAACTTCCAGAGAAAGCCAAGATAATAGTTAATCCTGTTTCTCCACACGTGAATGAGAACACAACACTCATTAAATATGAGTCCAGACAAGATCGTTCAGCAACTTTTCACAGTGAGGCCTTTGTCTTACTTCCTCTTCTGCCTGCTTCCTCTAACCAAATAAAAGCAACAGCTACGTACAGCGTTGTATCAGCTTCCACTAAACTCTGATGTTTTTGTTCTTTATTCATAAGGACAGAGTGTCTCTCGCCCTGCTAATGATTTTAACAGGTACAGCTTCTTGAACAAACACAATGCCTTTTGTTATTGTTTTGGAAATATAACTTAAAAATTCAGCAAACTGAAAGTCAGTAGACCCCATGATATATCATGTATTCTTTGTAAGCCTCCATTTATTGTTATAAGAGGTACAGTTTCTTTCTACATGAGTTCATGATATATCCTAGACTACCTAAGTTTCAGTTATGTTTTCTCTGTTTTTAGGAAAAGCTGTGAAATGATCGCTAGAAAAAATATTTAAAATATAGGTTAAAATAAAAGTTGGACTCATCTTTGGATTTTAGTGATACATTTTGTCTTTGTTCCCCAGCAGGATGTGCAATAGATAGCTGAACTGTATCCTGATATGAATACTCTATTTCTCATTTCCCCTTAAAAATGCATTTACATCACTGACATTTTGAATTCAAAGGATGTGTTTCTTCTAAAGAACTTCACATTTAATGCTTATCATTTTTTCTTACAATATTATAGTAAGGTAAGTAAAGATGATGTTTTTATCATCACTGGGTCAATAAATGGTGGTTTTAAGGCTTTAAGGCAAATCACTGAAGTATGTTTTAAACATATGTTGGAGAGTTACAATGTGTTGAAGTTAGTGGAGGGCCTATGAAAAGAAATGTGTTTTTTTTGGTTTGTTTTTATAAATTTTTCAAACAAACACTTCCCCCTTCCCCCTCTGCCATACCAGAGCAACATCTAATCTATTTTCTATCTTGTGAATATGCTATTTCTAGACATCTCTATAAGTGATGTTATGCAATATTTGTTCTTGTACACCGTGTTTATTTCATGAAGTATAATATATTCAAGGTTCTTCCATGTTGCATGTCTCACAACTTCATTCTTTTTTATGGATCAATGATATTCCACTGTGTGTGTATACCCCATTGTGTTTATCCATTCATTTGTTGTTGGACACCTTTTGCTATTGTGAATAATGCTGCTATAAGCATTGTTGTTCAAGTGTCTGTTTGAGACCCTGCTTTTATTTTCTTTGGGTATATACCTAGAAGTGGAATTGCTGGGCTATATGGTAATTCTATATTTAAATTTTTGAGGAACTGCCATATTGCTATTCACAGTAGCTGCACCATTTTACATTCAAGATAGATGTTTTAATAACCATTAAGTAAATCTATGTCACAAGGATCTCCAAAAGATCTTTCCTGTTTGTACTGGATTTTTAAAAAATGAGTATTACTTAAGTCAAATTGACCTTTAGCCAAGTTTGAGAAAACTTTATTAAACTACAATTCCTTTTGGAATCTATAATTTACTGCTATTTTTTCAAAACTGAGTAAGGAAGAGATTCATCAAAGTTTTGGGCCTTCTCTTCATTGTTATTCAAACTACATTTGTCACAATTATCTATGTTAGAAAGCATTTCTCTCATAGCTACATGTAAATATATCTCATTACAATAATTATAGTCTTACTATGACAAAGGATTCCAATTTTCTGGCCATAATTCCCTTTAATAAGATAGTCCTAGATATAACAGGTCTCTAATCACCCACAATTTTAACTAGCAGCTTAGAGGTCACATTCAAGAGATCCAACTTTGAAAAATTAAGAAGGCTTTTTTTACACACAAATTTGGTTTGATATCTCTACCTCTTTGCTTATCAAAAAGTGTTTCAAAGAACACAAAGAATGATTCTCTTGTATTATTATGACAGATGGATTTATTATCTCAGGGATTCTCTCCTTCTCCTCAAAAGGCTAATAACACAGTCCAGTGCCTTTTACTGGCATTTATGATGAGAATATGTCAGATGAAAATATAAAGTGATGATATTGACTTTTATGTTTTAGGAAACATGCCTTGAGTAACACATTAAAATGAAAGTTATCCTCGATGCAGAAATTAACACATTAGATGTCATGCTACTATTCCAGTTGTGTGTATATGATTATATGTGTGTGTGTGTGTGTATATTATTTGCAACACATTTTTGAATTTTCCTTTGGAAATTGTTTTCATTAAAGTAAGTAGAATGCCCTCAATGGTGGTAAATATTTACTTCATAGAAGTAAATTTAATTTCTAGAAGAGCCAAGGTTATTCATTCATTTCCTCATCAAAGAATAAGGAGGTTGCTGCAGTTTGGAGAACAAAATGAGATGAGACTAAAAGGAGATATACTTGATTCCCTTGTGTGACTGGGCCACTCATAGGTCCAAAACTAATGGAGATTTCTAAATATATTTCTCTACTAACAGCCTGTCCCCAGGGAGGGAAATGATTAATTTAATTTTCTAATGACCTAAGCAAATAAGTGTCTTGTTATTTGAAAACAATTACTTAGGTTAAAATTTTTTAACCTAACTGAAGGCATCTGTGGGCATTTGAAAACATTCTTTGTCCACATCTAATGCATGCTGGGAAATGCATGTCTATGCACCTCAGATAATATCCTAGAGACTTCTTTTTAGTATGGCAGAATGAAGAGTCAGGTAAATCCCTTCCCCAAGAAACAGCTGGGCAAATTTTTCAAAAAACAACCATATCAGCACACTGGAAATTGATTAAAGGCAAACAAAATATTGAGAAGAGTTTTTTTTTTTTTTTTTTTTTTTTTTAAGTGCTAAAATTCAAGTGAGAATAGAGGCAATGTGTGGTGTTGTTGCTATAGGTTGCTCCACTCTTGCCACCAGCTTGGTTCCTGAAGCAGTTCTAGGGTAAGGCTAACCATGAAAACCAGTAGCTTCACTGCAGAAAAAGACTGCATTGATTGGGAGCAGAGGGTGGAAAACCCATGCTCAGCTATGAATGGGAAACTCTTACAGGTCTTCTAGTCCCTAGATGGGCCAAGCAGCAAAATAGAATATAACCCAGATATTTGAAAGAGAGATTCTGGAAATGAGAGAACTATAGTGAGGGTTAATAAGCTCACCACACATCCCTGGCTGACTGGGCAGCTATGCAAATTCACAGAGGAGATGCAAGAGAGACAGATGGAAAGAAAATAAGTGGAAGAGACTTGTAAACTGCCCGAAATTTAATGTATTACCCAAACAGCACTCAGATCCATTGGTAGAGGTGGAAGCCTTACCTTTGAAGTATTTGTGTTTAACCTGTAACCAATGAGTGGCTAACTAAGCTATTGAGACTCAGGTTTGAACCTCAAGAGGTCAGGCTTAACAATAAAAATAAGAGTTAGACAAGGACAACAGTAAAAATGAGGAAAGAAATCAGTGGCTGAATAACAGAGAAAAAAATTACCAGAAATAGTCCAAGCAACTCACCAAAAGACAAAAACAAAGCAAAAGCAAAAAAAAAAAAACAAAAAACAAAAAACAAAAATAAAATCCAGTGACAATCATAATGACAGAGAAATAAAACAAAATCCAAAAGTTGCTAAGATATATCAATTAAATTATTAAGTCTGGTTTTCAGCAACAAAAAAGGTAAGACATAAGACAAGAAAAGAAACCGGAAAGTGTGACCCATACTTAGGAAAAAAGTCAGCAAAAACTGTCTCTGAGTGGGTGCAGATGTTGGGGTTAGCAGATAAAGACTGCAAAGCAGCTCTTACAGATATGTTCATATTACTAAAGGAAACCATGTATAAAGAGTAAAAGGAAAATATGATAAGACTCAAAGAGAGTTTCAATGAAGATAAATCATAAAAAGCAACTGAGTGGAAATTATGAAACTGAAATGTGAAATTTGAAAGGAAGATTCACAAGAGGTATACAGCAGCTGATTTGCCACGACAGAAAAAAGAATCAAGACACTTGAAAGAAATCACAAGTATCCAATCTGCAGAACAGAGAGAAAAAATGTCAAAGAAAGGTTAACAGAATCTCAAATATCTGTGGGACAATACCAATCATACATGTAATAGGAGCTGAAGAAGGAGAGGAGAGAGAAAGGCAGGAATAAGTGAATAAAGAATGACCAAAAAATTTCCCAAAGGAGATGAAGAAAATAATGTCCATATCCAAGAAGCTCAATGAACCCCAAGTAGGAAAAATACAAAAAAGTCCACACCAAGATATATTAATCAATTTGTTGAAATGCAAAGAGAAAATCTCGAAAACAGCAAGAGAAAAAAAGGCAAAAGACAGGGGAGTATTAATAAATAGATGTATAACTTCTCATATGAAACAATGGAGACCAGAAGGCAACACAGTGACTTATTCAAGTGAGAAAGAACAACTGTCAAACAAGAATTCTATATCTAACAAAGCTTTCTTTAAAAAATGAGGGTATATTTCATTTTTAAGAGGCCCGCCTTATAAGGAACAAATATGAAAGGAAGTCTTCAGACTGAAAGTAAATGACACCAGATGGTAACTTGAATGCACAAGGAGAAATAAAGAACATTTTACAAGTAAATATATGCTTAAATATAAAACACTAGATCAAATAATTTTTCTCTTTTCCTCTCACAACTCTATAAAAAGATTTAGCTGTAACTAATGAATAACTAATAATTAATAATTACAATTACAATAATTACAATTAATAATTGTAACTATTGTTGGGCTTAGAGAAAATATATGAAATATATATGACAATAAAAGCAAAAAAAGTAGAGAGGAACTGGAGTTATATTTGAGTGTAGTTTCTATATTTCACTAAATTAATGTTAGTATTAATTTGAAGTCAATTGGAAAAATCTAGATGCATATTGTATTCACAAAACAACTATTAAGAAAGTAACTAGAATACGTAATTAAAATTCAACAGAGGATTTCAAAAGGTACCCTAAACTTACTTATTTAACACAAAAGAAATCTGTAAGAAGGAACAGAAAACAACTACAACAAAACCAAAAGACATGTAGAAAACCCAAAGCAAAATGGTAGATATAATTCCAACCATATCAACAATTACATCTAATGTGAATGGACTAAATACTCTAATCAAAAAGTAGAGATTGTCAAACAGGATTTTTAAAGAAAGACCTAACTATATGCTTTCTAACAGAGACAGACTTTAACTTCAGAGGTAAAAATGAATTCTAGGTTGGGGGCCAGATGGTGGCTGAGTAAGGTGTTCCAACAATCAGCTTGGATAATTATGTACCTAAAGAGTGCTATCTAAAGCACCTGTTTGGGGGGCCCGGGAGACCAGAAGAACATCCTGCAACACCCTGAAAGAATTGCAGGAGACTACCCATCTGCAGAGAAGTTGTGTGAGTAGAGCATTCCACACTGTGGAGGCTGGTGCTCATCATCCACTGGTGGTGCAAGCTGCCTTGGGAGCTATTCTGAGGCTGGAATTGGAAGTTCCATTTCTCAAAAAGGAGAGAGGAAGAGACAATTGGTAACTGACTTCAGCTACTGATTAGTAAATTCAGCTGGCTAAAGTATAATCTGAAGAACAGTTAAAGTTTGAACCTGTCTAAGTTGGAAAGAAGCTAGTAGCTGCCATTTTAACTCTGCCCTCAGCATGAGGGGAAGTGGAGCTGATTGAAAATCATAGTGACAGTAGGGACTGGCTTCTTTCCACCCAGATCAGATTGCAAGCCCTAATCTAGGCTCCAGGCACACCTCCAGCAGGGAAGAAGCTGGGGGGACCTGCACCAGCCTCTCCAAGCACTGCAGGCTCTTTTGGCTGGCACAGACTGAATAGTCAGACAACTGGGACTCCATCCCTGCACCCTGATAGGATAGGGGAGGAACTGTGTTATCTTTGGCCTCTCTGGGCAACTGCAGCCAGTTTTGGCCCACACAAACTGGTTTGCTGAGCACCTTCTATTCCAACTCCATCCCTCCACACCCATAAGACAGGAGGGGGCTGCTGTTTCTTCAACCTCTTGGTAATTACAGGTGTTTTCATCCCACACAGACTAAATACTCAGACTCCTGTAGCTCTATTCCCAACCTCCCAGTAGGATAGGAGGGGAGCTGTATTTCCTCAGCCTCTCTGGGGAACTGCAGGTGCTTTCAGCCCACACAAACTGGTTTGTTGAGCAACTTCAACTCCATTTCCATCTCCACTTCCCTCCCATAGGATAGGAGGGGGCTGTTGTTCTTCAGCCTCTCAGGGCCACTGCAAGTACTTTTGGCTTACATGAACTCGACTGTTGGGTGCCTGTGGTTCCATCCCCATCCTGTAAAGGGCAGAAGGGACAGTATTCCTTCAGTCTCTCTAGGCAACTGAGGCACATTTGGCCCAGATAGATTAGATTATTGGGCACTCTAATAACCAATTAGATTATTGGTTTATCTCCACCCCTGGTAGGTGAGGAGGGGGGCAGGTACTACATTAGTCTACCTGGGCAATTGTGGTCATTTTGTACCTGCAGGGCATAGATTGCTGCCCACAGCTGTAGGTGCATCCCCACCCCACGTAGGGAAGTAAGGGTTATGAAGCTTCATCAGTCTCTCTGGACAACTACAGATGGTCTTGGCCTGCAGAACTTGGATTATTACACATGGCTGTGGCTCTGTCCTTACCCCTGGCAGAGGGGATAGGTGGAAGAAGCTTCATTGGTTCCTGGGGGGAAAAATGGAAAAAATTGAACAGGATATCAAGGAACTAAAAGACAACAAGAGATGCAATCATACATGTCATGGGTGTCATGGGTGTCTCAGAAGGAGAAGAGAAGGGAAATGGGTAGAAGAAATATTTGAAGAAAATTTCCAAACCTACTGAAGAACATAGAGATACATGCTTGAGAAGCACAATGTACTTCCATTCAAATAAATCCAAATACACCAACTCCGAGACACATACCAATTAGAATGTCAAATGCCAAAAACAAAGAGAATTCTGAGAGCAAAAAAAGAAAAGCGATGCATAACATATAAGGGATAGCCAATAAGATTAAGTGCTGATTTCTCATCAGAAACCATGGAGGCAAGAAGTCAATGGTATGATATATTTAAGATATTGCAAGAGAAAAATTGTCAGCCAAGAATCTTAAATCAGGCAAGATTGTCTTTCAAAAATGATGGTGAGTTTAGAATATTTACAGATAAACAGAAACTGAGACAGTTTGTAGCCAAGAAATCAGCTTTGCAGGAAATACTAAAGGGAGTGCTACAGCTTGAAAAGAAAAGACAGGAGAGAGGGGCTTGGAAGAGAGTCTAGAAATGAAGATTATATCAGTAAATGTGACTAAAAGTATAAAAAGAGTGGTGAAAATAAAATGTGACAGATAAAACTCAAAGGTCAAAATGGGTGAAATAAGAACTGCCTTTACAGTAATAACATTGAATATTAATGGATTAAACTCCCAATCAAAAGACACAGACTGGCAGAATGAATAAGAAAATATGAGCCATCTATACGCTGTCTACAAGAGACTCACCTTAAACCCAAGGATACCAATAGACTTAAAGGGAAAGCCTTTCCATACATGCAGTAACCAAAAATAGCTGGAGTAGCTATACTCATATAAGATGAAATAGACTTTAAAAACAAAACTGTTATTAGAGACAAAGAAGGAAATTACATATTAATAAAAGTAATAATTCACCAGGGAGAAATAACAATCATAAATGTATATGCACTTAACCAGGATGCCCCAAATTACATGAGGCAAACACTGGCAAACCAAAAGGGAGAAATATATACTCCTACAATACTAGTTGGAGACTTCAAGACACCACAATCAGCATCGGATAGAACCTCTGCGTAGAGGATCAATAAAGAAACAGAGAGATTGAATAATAGGATAAATGGACTAAACCCAAGAGACACATACAGAACATTGTACCTCCAAATAGCAGAATATACATTCTTCTCAAGTGCTCATGGATCTTTCTCCAGGATAGACCATATATATTGTTTCACAACACAGATTTCAATAAATTCATCAAGACCAACATTATACAAAGCATTTTCTCTGATTACAATGGATAAAATTGGAAATCAAAGAAAGGTGGAAAAAGGGACAATTCACAAATATATGGAGATTAAACAACATTCTTAAATAAACAGAGGGTCAAGGAAGAAATTTCAAGAGAAATCAATAAATATCTCAAGACGAATGAAAGCAAGATTGCAACATATCAGAACCTATGGGGTGCAGCAAAGGCAGTGCTGAGAGGGAAATTTATAGCTCTCAATGCTTACATTAAAAAAGAAGAAAGAACTAAAATAAAGACCTAATTACACAGCAGGAGGAGCTAGAAAAAGAGCAGCAAATTATTCCCAAAGCCTGTCCATGTGCCAGCTGGGCCCAGAATCTCGGTGGAGCTGCAACTCCTACTCTACAGCTCAATGGACTTCTCCTGGACACCTGGTGGGGAGATGATGATGGACAACAGAAATCCCAGGGAATGGAGAGAGTCTGTAGCTGCAGGCAGGATAATCCCATCCATCTTATCCATGGGATATAAGCCTCCTCTCACTTGGAGGTGGAGTGGACATCACCACCTCAGACTCCTCGGGATTGGGGGAAGAGCTATGGACTAGAGTGGATTTACTGGTATTCTGTTATAGGCGTATTGTTATTCACACAGTAGAAGTAATTACAACATTAATGTGGAGCCAGTGACCACCGAATGCTTTGGGGGCAGGGAGAGGGAAAAGTAGTTGTAATACAGGGGCTTTCTCAGGACTTGGGAATTATCCTGAGTGACATTGCAATGACAGATATAGGCCATTTTATATTATCATATAACACATATAACATGCAGAACTGTGTGGGAGAGAGTGTGATCTACAATGTGAACTATGGTCCATGCTTAGTGACAAAGTCCCAAGATGTGTATATCTATTGCAGGTGATGTGCCACTCTAATGAAGGATGTTTATGAGGGAGGTTGTGAGAGGAGTGGGAGGTGGGGAATATGGGAATCCCTACAAATTTGTGTAACATTTATGTAATCTAAGTAATTTTTAAAAAATAAAAAAAATATTAAAATAAAAAAAAACTATTCCCAAAGCAAGTAGAAGGAATCAAATAACAAAGATAGAGAACAAATATATGAAATTGTGAACCAGAACAACAAAAAAACCATAGAAAGAATTAACAAAACCAAAAGTTGGTTCTTCAAGAAGAATAACAAAATCAACAAACCCTTAGCTAGACCAACAAATAAAAAAATAGAGAAGATGCAAATAAATAAAATAAAAAAGGAAAACAGGGACATTAATACTGATGCCACAGAAATAAAAGAGAACATAGGAGAATACTATCAACAACTGTACTCCAACAAACTAGACAATGTAGATGAAATGAAAAAATTCCTAGGAACATATGAATGACCTAAACTGACCCTAGAAGAAATAGAAGACCTCAACAAACCAATCACAAATAAACAGATTGAGAAAGTCATCAAACTCCCCAAAATGAAAAGCCCAGGAACAGATAGTTTTGCAGGTGAGTTCTACCAAGCATTCAAAGAAGATTTAATGCTAATCTTACTCAAGCTCTTCCAAAACATTGAACAAGAAGGAATGCTACCAAATTCATTCTATGAAGCCAATATCACCCATATACCAAAGCCAGATATGGATATTACAAAAAAGGAAAATTACTGACTGATTTCCCTAATGAATACAGATGCAGAAATCCTCGACAAAGTACTTGCTATTCGAATTCAACAACACATTAAATGAATTGCTCATCATGGTTAAGTGGGTTTTGTATCAGACATGTAGGGGTAGCTCAACACAAGATGATCAATCAGAATAATAAACCACATTAATAAATCAAAGAGGAAAAATCACATGATCTTGTCAATGGATGTGGAAAAGGCATTTGACAAAATACAGTATCTTTTCTTGATAAAAATACTACAAAAGACAGGAATTGAGGGAGAATTTCTCAACATGACGAAGGCCATGTATAAAGGACCCTCAGCTGGTTTTGTATTCGGTGAAAGATTGAAAGCTTTCCCATTGATGTCTGGAGCAAGGCAAGGATGCTACGGTGACCACTGTTGTTCAATATAGTGCTGGAGGTTCTAGCTTGGGCAGTCAGGCAAAAGGAAGAAATAGAAGGCATCCAAACCAGAAGGAAGAAGTAAAACTTCCACTATTTGCAGTTGATATGATCTTATACCTAGAAAGTCCCTAAAAATCTACAAAACAGCTGCTAGATCTAATAAACAATTTCAGTAGAGTGTGAGGATATAAGATCAATACCCAAAAATCAGTAGTGTTTCTATACAATTGTAATGTGCAGTCTGAGGAGGAAGTCAGGGAAAAAATTCCATTTACAATAGTGACTAAAATAATAAAATGTTTAGGGATAAATCCAATCAAGGATGTAAAGCACTTATATTCAGAAAACTACAATTCATTGCTAAAAGAAATAAAAAAATACCTACATAATTGAAGAATTCCATGTTCATGGATTTGAAGACTAAATATCATTAAGATGTCAATTCTACCCAATTGATATAGAAATTCAATGCAATCCTAATAAAAATTCCACCAACATTTTTTAAACAAAGGAAAACACAATCATCAAATTTATTTAGAAGGGTAAGGGGCCCCTAATAGCCAGAAACATCTTAAAAAGGTAAAGCAAAGTTGGACTTTGCTTTTCCAGACTTTAAATCATATTACATAGCCACATTGGTAAAAACAGCATGGTACTGGCATAAAGGCAGACAAATGGACCAATTGAACAGAATTGATGGTTCAGAAACAGACCCCTACAACTATGGTCAAGTGATTTTTGACAAGCCTGTCAAACCCACCCAGCTGGGGAGAACAGTCTATTTAGCAAATGGTGCTGACAGAACTGGATATCCATATCCAAAAGAAAGAAAGAGGACCCCTATCTCACACCTTATACAAAATTAATGCAAAATGGATCAAAGACCTAAATATAAAAGCTAGAACCATAAAGCTCTTAGAAGAAAATGTAAGGAAACATCTTCAAGACCTGGTGGTATGTGGTGGATTCTTAACCCTTAAACCAAAAGGACAAGCAATGAAAGAAAATATGGATAAATGGGACCTCCTCAAACCTAAACACTGTTATGATTCACAGGACTTTGTCAAGAAGGTGAAAAGGCAGCCTACTCAATGGAAGAAAATATTTGGAGACCACGTATCCAATAAGGGTTTGATTTCCATTCTATAGAAAGAGATCATACAACTTAACAACAAAAGAGCAAGCAATCCAATTTAAAAAATGGGCAAAAGACTTAATTAGACATTTCTCCAAAGAGGAAATACAAATGACCAAAAAGCACAAGACAAACTGTTCAATATCGCTAGCTATTAGGGAAATGCAAAACAAAATGACAATGAGATAGCCTCTCATGCTGCATAGAATGGCCATTAATTTTAAAAAATGAAAACTGTAAATGCTGGAGAGGATGTGGAGAAATAGGAACACTTCTTCACTGTTGGGATTGTAAAATGGTGCAGCCTCTGTGGAAAACTGTTTGGCAGGTCCTCAGGAAGCTAAATATAGAATTGCCATATGATCCAACAATTTCTGTACTAGGAATATATCCAGAAGAATGGAAAACTGGGGTATGGAAAAATATGCCAAATGTACACTATGGACCATGGTTAGTGGTAATAGTCTGATGTATTATCTCATAATCTGTAACAAATGGTGTGTTGGTGAAGGGGTATTGTATGGGAATTCGACACATGTGCATGATTGTTTTGTAAGTTCACAACCTCTGTAACAAAAATATATTATAAAATGAATTCTAAACAAAAGGATGAAAAAAGATATGCCATGTCAAAAATAATAGTAATAAACTGGAGTAGATATATTAGTACCACACAAAATGGACCTGAAGATGAGAAATGTTATTACTAAACAAAGAGGACATTTCATAATGATAAAACAGTCAATACTTCAGAAAGATGTAACAATTATAAATGTTTATGTGCCTGATAATTGGATCCCCAAAAGCATGACAAAATTGAAAGGAGAATTAGTTCAACAAAAATAATTTGATATTTCCAATACTCAACCCTCCATAATTATGGGACAACTAGAGAGAAAACCAATAAGTATAGAAGACATAAACAACACTATTAACCAAACTTGACCCGACAAACATTTATAATACACTCCATACAATGACAGAAGAATACACATTATTTTCAAGTACACATGGCACATTCCCCCCAAAATACCATATGTTAGGCCATACATCAAGTCTCAGTAAATTTAAAAGAGAAATTACATGATGTAGGTTCTTCACTCACATTGAAATTAGATTATTAGGAATAAACAATAGAAAAAACATGAAAAATCTCTAAATAGTTGGAAATTAGACACCATATTTATAAATAACCTATGGGTAAAATAAGAAATCACAATGGAAATTAGAAAACATTTTGAACTATAAAAATGAAAACACAATATATAAAAATTCATAGGATGCAGTGAAATCAATGCTTAGAGTAAAATGTGTAGCTTTACACATCTTTTCTGTAAGAATAAACATCTCAAATCAATAGTCTAAAAACTTAGATAAAGAAGAACAAATTAAACACAAAGGAAGCAGAGGGAAGAATATCTTAAATCTCCAACTGAAAAATTGATGAAATGGAAAATTGAAAATCAATATAGAAAAATCAGTGAAACCAGATGCCAGTTATTTGAAAGGATCAAAATTGGTAAACCTTTAGCTCAGGGGTCCATGAGCTTGAATTATTGGTACAGGTGTGATATATTTATTAAATAATACACAGTATAGTGTGGACTTAGTATGATTTTTATTTTGATGTAATGTGTTCTGAGTGCAGTGTATAACTGCCTGAGAAAGCATTGGTAAGGATGGTGGAGATGGTTTTTTGACGCCATGAGAAGACTTGAATTTCTAAATGTTTTCCCGAAAATGACCATTTGAACACATGTTGAACTGTGTTAGGTTATCAGGTATTAAAATTATGGTAATGTTGTAAAATGTAATTTTGAATAATCCTAAACTATCTGCTGCTACATTCTAAGAAGGGGTCTGTGGTTTCCACCTGACCAGCAAAAGGGTCTGTGGAACAAATAAGGTTAAGAACCCCTGCTTTAGCTGGACTTACCAGGGAAAAAATAGAGAAGACTCAAAATGCCAAACTCAGGGAAGAAAAAAGGAACTTTATTACCAACCACACAAAAAGTAAAAGGATTTAAATAGAATACTACGAACAACTTTATGCCAAGAAATTAGGTAACTTAGAAGAAATAGAAAAATTTCTGGAATGACACAAATTACTAAAACTGAGTCAAAAAGAAAGGAAAATCTGAATGGATTTAAAACAATAAAGAAATGGATTAGTAATTGAAAATCATTCTACAGAGAAAAGCCCAAGCCCAGATGGTTTCACTGATGACTTCTAACAAATACTCAAGAAGAAATATCACCAATATTATGCAGAAATCTTTCCATAAACAGAGGAGTGAACACTTTACAACTCATTCTGTGAGGCTTTGATACCAAAGCCAGAAAAAGACACACCAAGGAACAACAACTGCAGACCAATTTCCTTCATGGACAAAGACGTAAAAAAATCCTTTAAATATTCAAAAACCAAATCCAGCAACATTTAAAGAAGATTGTACATCACCACCAAGTGAGATGTATACTGAAATGTAAGGATAGCTTAATTATCTTTAACTCAATCTAATACTCTGTATCAGCACAGTAAAGGACAAAAATCTCCACATGATCATCTAGACACAGATGAGATGATTGACAAAATTTTACCATTTTTAATTTTTAAATGTTCAACATAGTAGTGATAAAAGGGAGCTTCCTCGATCTGATTAAGAGCATCTACATAAAACCTACAGCTAACATCATCCTCAATCATGAAAGACAAAATGCTACCAGCACCAGCTATGATGAACAGTGAGGCAAGGAGGTTAATTCTCACCACTTCGGTTTGACATCATACTCAAAGGTCTTGGATAGCCCTAACTGAGAGTTTGTAGAAGTAAAAAGTGGCCTGAGACTTTTCCAGTTCTAGTTTCCCTGTTCTTTACTTGTGGACCCTGGCATAATACTTAAACAGTTTACTGTAATACACAGGTTTTTTTTTCTATTATAGGAAGAACAGTATCATAATTAGGAGACAGGAGTTTGAGGTGAGCAAGTCTGTCTCAAATCCAAGGGTTGTCAGCAAAGTTGTGTCTCCTCACATGTAGGATAGTGACAATATTACTTGACCCCAAGTGTTGTTGTGGGATTCGATGACACAATTACTAAGTGCCAGGTACAGAGCAGACAGCAAATTCTCTATCAACACGCATTTGCCTTCTGTTTCCTTCCTCGGTGAAGAAAAGGCTCAAGCCCCAGAGGCACTGTTTTTCATAGATGACATTCCATGTGCTCTGGGATCCAAAAGGTTTGGTCTTGGCACAAATAAATGGGAAATATTTTGCCTTTCAGCATTTGATAAGCATCTCTAACGGCAGGAGAGCTGTTTCACCTCACCAGCCCTGAACTTCAACCACTCTGGTTCATGGCTGTAAATTAACTTTTTATATTTTGTAGAACTGTTCTACTATTGTTCCCAAAGTCTTTCTGTTTGAGTTTATTTGTGTAAAAAGGAGACGTTGTTTCCTGCTGCTGGTGTTCCTATAAGCTGCGTTTTTTTAGCTATGGGCTGGGAATTGGATGAAACAATGGTCAGAAAACAGAGAGGAGGCTCTGGGGCTATGGGACACTGGGCCCAATTATCAGATATGCAGAGTGTCCTGAGGACACCCCAGGCGGGATGCCTGCCTGGCCATACTGAAACCGTGACACTAAATCACCACATAACACCTCTGCATCCTTGCAATTCCCTCAGAGGTTCCCTTCCATCTCCCCAGTCTGATATCAAGCCACACATCACATACTAGATGTGACTGGTGGCACATGGTTCTTAAGGTAGGTAGAGCAGGACACATCCTAAACACCTGCCTAATAGCTGAAGGTGTTCCATCAATATGTGCTACAGAACGCATTCGTGTTAATACTACAACCTCAAATGTACATAAAAAACTCCACATGCTCCCACAAAAATGTGTCACAGTTGGGCAAACCCCTCCAGATCTGGGAAGCCTCCTTTATAAATGCCAGGGATAATCTTCTTCAGGTAGAGTAAGAAGGGAACAGATAATCGGGACAGGCCATCCAGTAAATGAGTGCTTCAGAGATATTTGTAGATAATGGCCCCAGGGCAATGGCTTTCTGAAAACTGCCACTTTCAGGAAACAGTATTGCCTTGCCATAGAATAAGTGAAGCTAGAGAATGCCCAAAGAAGTTAAAAATCACTTTTTTTTTCATTTATTCTGAAATTGAACTATACTCTCTATATACAGCTCCAGATCAATATTCTTGAATTTTGTTTTAGTTGTAATATAACCACGACTATGTTCAATTAGATGAGATTTTAAAAATTATGCCAGACAGAGTCCAAACGTTTTCACTCTATTGCACCCAATATTGGCACCCAATTTGTTGGCCCTTTACTATATCATGACCTAACTAGCCCTCTACCATACTGACTGGGGTTGGCCATGTGATGCAGAATCTTGAGCAGCCCTGGTGCATTGGAACACACACTCTCTTGTGTTATTGATATCCCTGCAATGATGGCCAAGTAATGAAGCTGCATGATGACAGTCATGAAGTCCATGCACAGCCAGCCAGCATTCTCAAACACGGGCACCTAGTTGATGGCCAGCTAACCATAGACAAATGAGGGAACCCAACTGAGCCCAACTCAAACTGTTGAACCTCAGAATCATGAGCTGAAGAAAATGTTGTATTTAAAGCCAAGAAGTGATTTGTTATGTATCAAATTCTAAATTATACATGTTCCTTCCATTATTTCATGGAATGGAAAAAAAGAGTGCACCATAAAGAATAACTGAATGTGTGATGATACATCTAATCAGTTATTATGTTTTCTTTACTTGAGAAAAGTCGAATAACAGGCATCATGGTTATATTGCAAGAATGTTTATCTAGGACCATCTTTGCTTTTACAGAATTCCTAAAGGACCAAATTAACCTCTCTAGGTGACCCCCTGAAATTCTGCATCAGCATACTCTACAGCATTGGAGAAACAATGGAAGTCACAATTGTGTCCAGATTTCTTCTCTTGGGGGCATGTGTGAGGAGACATTTCTTGGTCTAGGTGTCCACCAGAAAGTCTCACCAAGTGCCTAAGAAGTAGCACAGGTTTTTGACAACTTGCTGTTCCACTGGTGTCATTGGGCAGTACCTTTTCTGGCCAAACATGCCAACATGCTCCATCTTACTGCAGGCAATCAAAGGTCACCATAAAAAAATCAATACAGAGTTGGTACTATTATTATTATTAACAATGGTTTCAGTTGCTGCATCATTGAAAAAGCTACTGCTGTTAGGGCAAGGGAACATTATAGGTAGTGGAGCGAGCTTCCCCAGACACCTGTGCTACCTGGTCAAAATCTTGTACCAACCAGGATAGATGAGCAGGCTTCCCCCTCCCCCACCTCCTAATTTAAGGGATTGTCTATGAGTGGGTTTCATACCTTTGTAGAGTTCCAAAAATCATATCTCCTGGCTGAGGTTATACTAGGAAAATTGTTGTGATAAACTAGATTCAGTAATTCATTGGCAAACATATGGATTAAGCCATGCTATGAATTTTAAAAATTGCCTTTACATATTGATTGTGTGTGCTTGAAAGCTCAATCAGAAGCCCGTGAAAGTCTTAAAGAAAGAGGTATATAATTCTTTTGAGTTTAGTTCATTGTGAAGCCACAGGATGGAAGTCAGTTGAGGACTATGAAGATATTCTAGCCACCTGTTCATCTCTCACTGACCTTTGTATACTATAGTGATTCAAGGAAAGTGTATGAAAATAAAGGAAGGTAGGGGAGGAAAAAAGCCCAAACAAGTGTGAAAATATTGAAGATATTCAGAAACTTCTTTGATGTTTTTAATCTAGTAAATATCCCAATATTATATATTGGAGCTGATTTTCCAAAAATTCACAGTAAAGCTTAAAATCCTCTGTTGGCCAGTTTGTCCCCCTGGGGATCTGGGACCATCTCTGCACAGCAGATTCCTGACTCCTTACTTCTCCCCATCTTCCTCCATCTCCAAATTTCACATTTAAGTATTTATTTGTCACTTCTATTGCTGTCCTCATTCTCTCAATGTCCTTTGACAGGACTCCATGGGGGCTCTTTGCATCCGGTTTGGTTCTAATCCCATCACCCTGCCTACCTTTCACCTCCAATCCCTACATCCTTGCCCCACTCAGCAGCCAGAGTCACCTCTTGAAGTGCAAAAGGACCACAGCCCTCCTGCCTGATACTTCTGTGGTTGGCCATGGCCAGTGGTGGGTATCAAGGCCTGTAACTGTAGTTTCCAAGTTTCCAGACCTTCCAAGTAATGTTTTGTGAATTAAATTTTGGCACATTCTTACTCTCAGTTGCTCTGAAAAATCCAGGATATCTAGCAGCATGGCTTGCATGGTATGGCAGAGCAGGGACTGAGTAGAGCTCACAGACAAGATAGGGCCTGTTCCCTCTAGTCTCCAGGCCCTAACCTTCCCTGTGGCTCCCTATTGACTTTTTTGTGTGTCCTTCCTGTCTTGCAGACATCTGACTCCTGTCTAAAACTCAATCGCCCTTAGATAGCCTGTTAGTTCCTTGATGGCGGGATCCCCCTTCCCTCCTGATCACTTTGCCCACAATTCCTCACCATGATCCACAGTTTTGGGCAATTCTAAACCACTTATTCTGCCCTGCAGATGTCTTAGGTTTTATGCCTCGTTGCTTTCATCAGCTCATGATATCCCCTTGGATTGATATTCTCTTGCCACTAGTCTCTCAAGCCTTCTTTGCCTGACTGTCTCATACTCAACATCTTCAAAGTAGTGCAAGTGGCACTTCCTCTTGAAAGGCTTTTGACTTCCCAGTCCGTTAAATAAATGATTCATGCAATAATTCATCTTGTCTTTCCTTTATGCTACCTCCTTCTTTGGATGCTTCCTGGTAAAACTGGGTATTCTATCCTGAGCTAAAATGAAATTGTAATTTTTGTATCTGCTTCCTAAACTTCACCAGGCCAGGTAACATTTATACTTTTGCTTCCAGCAAAAACCTCAAATCCTGGAAAACAACAGGCATTTAAACAATGATTTTGACCTAAAGCCAAAGCACTCTCCCAACTGTCTCAAAACTTTAGCGTGAGTTCAAAGCCCTTCTTTTACCCTAAACATATCTCATACAAGGTCCAGAAACAGAGAGATTTCATCCCAGATAGATTTCATCCAAGGTCATTCAAGGCAACCAGAAATTTAAGGTCCTTTCTGACTGTTGTCTCACAGTCCATGGACATTTTCCACTCCAACAATGTCTCTTAACTCCCCGTCCTTCAGTTTTTATGTGCTCCATTCATTGGGATTGTTCCAACATTCCATTTTATTTTTCCATTTCTGAATTTCCTTCCTGGCTGAAAGCACCTCTCTCCAGCTGCTTTTGGTTCATATTGGCCCTTTCTGGTTTCTTTGTGCATCACTTACTTTTCTACCCAGACTAGTACCCCATGGCCAGTCCTTTTGGGTGTGGGTCGAATTCTACTTCAAATTTCCTCCATTTAGTTTTCTCCTGCCTCCCCCACCTTGCAGTGCATGTACTGTTGAGAGCCTTACCTGCAAAAGGATGTTGCTGGAGAAAGTTACAGAACTGAAGAACAGACCAAATCTTCAAAGACTCTTTCCTGCTTGACAGTTTCTTCAACACTCTCTTGTAGAATGATCATTTCCTCCAAATAACTGCTTCAGATTGTCTCCCATTTCTTCATTTCACCAAACCTCTTCTGGCTGTGTTTACTCTCAGTCTTCATGAACTCCCTCATTTCCTTCCTCATCAACTTGGAGTACTTCAATACATTTATCTTTTCTTCTTTCTCAGACAAGCAGTGTCCCAACCTCATGAAAGTCCAGAGCTTCAGCACACCTGTTTAGACCCCATCATCTTCCTCTGTAGGGCCACTACCCATCAGCCATCCCTGATCCTGATTCCTTGGGCCTGGCCATTTATTTCCCCTCCACTGATGAAAAATATTCTGTTCTACCTTAACCAAAATGATCCCACATCCTTTCCCCTTGATCACACTTCTTCTCTAACTTCCACTTGCTCCATAGTTTCCTTCCCCACCAAACTTCCCAAGACTCTGGACCTTCTCTCTTTCCCACTCAAGTCATTGAAGAACATGCTTTACCCTCAGTATGGTGAAATTACTTTCTGAAATGTCAAACAATCCCCAACCCCCACCCCCAGGTGACTGATACCACAGCCTTTGTTCAGACCCATCCACCTTATACTTGTGCAGCATTGTCATTTCAACCTCCCACCAATGCCATTTTGAAAGGGAAGGAATGTGCTACACCAATTGGTGATGATATGGCCCATCTTATGCCATGTTCAGTGGGCACATGTCTAAGGATATAGTTCAAACACCCTTACCTGCCCTAAAGTTCACTAAAAAGATGATCCATGCAGTAATTCAACTTATCCTCCTTTTATGCTATCAATTTCTACTATTTCTTCCAGCAGATTTTGCTCTACCAATAATTCCTTAATAGAAACTTTGGAATGCCAAATTAAGTAAGCCACATGTGACAGCAGAAGCACTTCACAAATTGTCCTCACACATACATGTGCAGCCATGTGACACTCTAGAACCAAAGGACCATCTCAATGTGCTTAGTTTTGTCAGTAATTCCTCTTTCCCGTGGATAATGGGAATCCTCCAGCTAGCCCACCAGTGATGGAAGCCCTTAAGCCATAATGGCCCTTGGGTCTTTTATGACCAGAATCACTGCAGAAGTCTCCCTAGGTCTTTTTCTACTCCTTCCATCTTCCACAAATATTTAAGAGTGAGGAGGAATCATGAAAACTTTGTTTTCTCTGCATTTTTGCACAACCAGTTTCATTCCCTAAATTTTGCCTAGGACTTACAGACCCTCATCAAGTCCCCACCACCCTGTGCCCAAAAGGCCTATAGGAGCTGATAAACACATCCTCTGACCTCCAGTTCCTGGAACTCCTCTTCTTCCTCCACATCATAGGAGAGGGTGTGGATTTTGATATCGTCAGCTGAGAGGTCGATGAACTTCCCATCGGGGTACTCGAGGCTATCTTTGGTGGGCGACCGGTCCTCGATGAAGGTGGTCTCGCAGCAGTCGGCAGCCATGCCTTCCCCCCATGAGCGCAGCACACCCTCTGAGTAGAGAATGATGTTGGGGCGGTAGTGGGACTCCACTGACTGCTGAAGGGCATTGGGGTCCAGCAGCTGCTGGACTGGCTCGCTCCTGCTGTTGTCCAGGCTGGCTGGAGCAGTGGTGGCCACCACCCGGCGGCTCTGGTACTGGGGCACTGGGTAAACAGACACCAGGCCATCTCTGCCCTCGGCCATTAAGTTTCTGGTGTTGATTAAGCCGTTCCTCTTCCCAGCATCACTGATTTTACCATGCACCAACACACTCTTCTGTTCAATGATGCCCTCCATGATTCTTTCTGTCCCTGACCGATGTCAGGCTGGCAGGCTGGGCTTGCAGGTCACATTTGCCTCAGGGGACCCATTTCTCCTGGAAGAGGAGGAAAGAGAGATGACACAAGAGAATCACACCTGGGAAAAGAGCTAATCAACCAGACTCCTATTGTTACAGATAGTTTTTGTCAATCAACATCCACAATATCTGTGAGAATCAGATAATATCCAATCTTTCCTCTTCCATGAATTTTAATAAAGGTTGTATTAGGGCAAGAAGCCAGAAGGAAGCCAGATATTGATTATCCACATCGCCATAAAATCTCTGATTCCAAATTAAAGAGTATCTGCAGGAATTGGAAACCCTGAAGCTCTAGAGAAACCTGATTGCCATCAGACAACCTGAAGCTGACAGGGTAAACACAATCCCTTTAGAGTCCACCAGTCCCAGGGAAAGTAAGCCTGTAAATTGGTCATCAGGATTGGCTCTTTTCAAGTCTCGGGTACTCATTCAAACTGGAAAACACACACCAAATGAATGATTTGAAATATCATCCCACACAGGCTTAGAAATGTCAAGAAGACCACATCATTAGCACTTTATACAGACAAAATCCCTCATCACAGGAAATGCTTATATGTACATCTCTGCAGTAGATTCTAATGTACTTATTAGAATTGGCTCAAAACTTTCAAATGCTTCCTGGGTTTCTAGCATTACCCCACGTATCTTACTAGAAATTTCCTGCCTCCATGCTGTTTAATTTAGTAAAATCTCTACAAATTTTGGGTACAATTAAGAAGTATTCCAAAGTGTCCTCTCCCTAGGTCATGTTTCTTTCTAGAATTGCAAATATTGGAGAGGAAAGAAGGGGAGGGGAGGGGAGGGGAGGAGAGGGGAAGAGAGGGAAAAAGGAAATAATTTTGGAAAGATAAAGATGAATTTTCACAGCCTTGCCCCTCTTGTGAATTAATAACTTACGTATGAAAATATCCAGTCCTGAGAACTTCCAAAGCTATGGATTTCTATCAGATTTCAAAATTTGTTTACATTATAACTGTTTTCTTTGTGATAGCTACAGTAACCTAAAATTTTAGACTGACAAAAGGAGGAAAGAGAGAGAGGACACCATTGTGACTAGTTGAAATGTCTGAAAGAACATTTTAATAGAATCAAGGAATGACTAGTTCAAACTATAGTATCTGAACTAAGATATGATGATCTTATTAATGTACACCATATGAAAACTCAAGAGAGGTTTAAAAAAACACCACCTCCCCTTATAGGGTTCTGAAGAAGTACTGTTTTTATCTCTGGAGACACTTTTACAATTTGAGCACTAAAATCATTAGTTAAACTATTAGAAAAATGATCTTTTGAGCACCTGCAACAGGCGTAAGTTGTGTTTGAAGCTAATACCAAAACCAAATAAAGATACCACAAGAAAGGAAAATTACAGACCAATTTCTCTAATGAACCTAGATGCTAAAATCCTCAACAAAATACTTGCTAATTGCATTCAAGAACATATCAAAAGGATTATACACCATGACCAAGTGGGTTTCATCCCAGGTATGCAAGGATGGTTCAATATAAGAAAATCAATCAATGTAATATACCACATAAACAGATTGAAAGAAAAAAATCACATGATCATCTCTATAGATGCAGAAAAAGCATTCGACAAAATACAGCACTCTTTCCACATAAAAACACTACAAAAGATAGGTATAGATGGAAACTTTCTGAATATGATAAAGGGTATATATGAAAAACGAAAGCTAACATCATTTTCAACGGTGAAATCCTAAAAGCCTTCCCTGTGAGTTTGGGAACTAGACAAGGATGCCCACTATCACCACTCCTGTTTAACATTGTCTTAGAAGTACTTGGCAAGCACTGAGACAAGAAAAGGATATAAAAGGCATCCAGATTGGAAAAGAAGAAGTAGAAATTTCATTATTTGCAGATGACATGATCCTATACATAGAAAGCCCTGAGAAATCCACAACAAGGCTTCTAGAACTTATAAAGGAGTTCAGTAATGTTGCAGGCTATAAGATCAATGCTCAAAAATCAGAAGCATTTCTGTACACCAATAATGAGCAAACTGAGGAGGAAATCAGGAAAAAAATACCAATTACAATAGTAACTAAAAGAATCAAATACCTAGGAATAAATTTAACTAAAGATGTAAAGGACATATATACAGAAAATTATACAACAATATTAAAGGAAATCAAAGAAGACTTAAATAAATCGAAAAATATTCCCTGGTCATGGATAGGAAGAATAAACATCATCAAGATGTCTATCTTACCCAAACGAATCTACAGATTTAATGGAATCCCAATAAAAGTCAACACTGTATTTTTTAAGGAACTGGAAAAACTAACCACAAAATATATTTGGAGAGGCAAGAGGCTCCGAATTGCCAAAGACATATTGAAAAAGAAAAATGAAGATGGAGGTATCATACTACCTGACTTTAAAACATACTACAAAGCTACAGTGATCAAAACTGTGTGGTATTGGCACAAGGATAGACCTACTGACCAATGGAACCAAATTGAGAGTTCTGATATAGATCCTGGCATATACACTTATCAGATATTTGACAAGGCCACGAAGCCCACTCAGTTGGGAGAGAATGGCCTCTTTAACAAGTGGTGCTTGGAGAACTGGATATCCATATCCAAAAGAATGAGAGAAGAATACCATCTCACACCTTATACAAAAATCAACTCAAGATGGATCAAAGATCCAAAAATAAGAGCCAAAACCATAAAGGCCTTGGAAGATAATGTAGGGAAGCATCTACAGGACCTTGTAATAGGAAATGGTTTCATGAACTTCACAGCCAAAGCATGAGCAGCAAGAGAAAAAAATAGATAAATGGTATCTCATCAAAATTAAAAACTTCTGCTCCTCAAAGGATGTTATTAAGAAAATAAAAAGGCAGCCTACCCAATGGGAGAAAATATTTGGCAACCATATATCTGACAGGAGCCTAATATCCTGCATATAAAGAAATCCTGCACCTCGAAAATAAAAGGACAAAGAACCCATTTTAAAAATGGGCAAGTGACCTGAAAAGACACTTCTCCAAGGAAGAAATACAAATGGCTAAAAAGCACATGAAAAAATGCTCAACATCCCTTGCTATCAGGGAAATGCAAATCAAAACTACAATGAGACACCATCTTACACCCATCAGAATGGCAGCTATTAAAAAAACAGCAGACACCAAATGTTGGAGAAGATGTGGAGGAATAGGAACCCTCATCCACTGCTGGTGGGACTGCGGTATGGTCCAGCCACTGTGGACGACAGTTTGGCGGTGCCTCAGAAAACTAACAATAGATCTTCTGTATGATCCAGCAATTCCACTGCTGGATATATACCCAGAAGAACTGAAAGCAAAGACACAAACAGATATATGCACACCAATGTTCATAGCGGCATTGTTCACCATTGCCAAAAGTTGGAATCAGCCCCGGTGCCCATCAACAGACGAATGGATAAACAAAATGTGGTACATACATACAATGGAATATTACTCAGCTGTAAGAAGGAACAAAGTGCTAACACATGGAATAACGTGGATGAATCTTGAAGACCTTATGTTGAGTGAAGCAAGCCAGGCACTGAGGATGAACACTATATGACCTCACTGATCTGAACTGAGGAAAGTGAGCAGTCTCTGAGAACCATTGTCTGAAAGATAGGTTAACAAGGGAGAGTAAGAGAAGAGCAGGCTTTGAGCCATCACCCATATGGACATAATCTATGGTAAAGGGATAGAGTGTGGTTGCACGTTGGGGGATGGGGCAGATGCGTGGTGGTGTTCCTGGGTTTGGTGGTGCAGTGCTGGTGGGTGGGTGGATTAGGAAGGGCAGGTTCAAATTTCCAGGGCATGTAACTGTGAATCTTGACTTTCCATGGGTCGGGATAGGGTGGTGTCATGTGCCCTGGGGGGCTGGGGGGAAGGGAACAGTCAAGATCTAATGGGTGTGTCGTGGTCATGGGAAAGGTTTTTCATTACATTACAGTAATGGACACAGGACATGGTAAATAACAAAATTACTAAACTGTACCATCTAAATTGTAAACTATACTGTAAATCATTGGCAATGTTTAGTTGCTATATTTTGCTATCTGTATAACAGTTATAACAATACTAACATCCAAAAAAAAAAGGGGGGATGGGTTTAATATTGGGTGGGGAAGGGGGCGGTGGCTTGGTATCTGGGAGTCTCTGGTACTCTGGTGTGACTTTGCTGTGACCTAAAACTTCTTTGAAAATTAAATGAAAATTTGGGAGACAATGGGGATTGAGAAGGGTAAGGTGTCATGGCACACCGGACATCTGATAACACAGTGATAAAAGGAAAAAAAGAATATATATATATGTATATATATATATATATATATTTTTTTTTTAAGGCATTTCTTTTGCTTTTTTCCCCATTTTTTGAATGTCCCAATCTGCTAATTATATTTTGTTTTGTTTTATTTTTTTGTTTGATTATTTGTTTTTGTTTTTTTTCCCTGAGTTTCCTTATGTTTGTCTCTTGCATGTAAGCTTATCATTGTTGTTTCTTTTTCCTATTAAATGTATTTGAATATTTTATGGACTACATGTTCATGGAGGATTTGGATCACAGAAGGGTTACAATGGGTACTGCAGGGGATTATTGGTGGGGGGTGTCTGGGATGGGGGATTCATGGGAGATAGTTCATCGAATATACATGAAAGATATACAAAATTGTTCAAAAGATCAAAAGATGGGGCATGGTCACGATGGGTGGACAATCACACAATAAATGAGGGAATCTGAATTCCTAGCCTGGAGAGCTCTGCCACAGTCTCCAAGAGAGCAGCAATAGTCCTCTGAGTGCAGGGACAGTATCTGTCAAAAGAGGATGACCCACTGATGAGTTCTTTCTATTGATGACTACCCTTGTGAGTCTTTGCTCTTGTAACTGAGACTTAGCTTGCTGTTGTGGGGTGCTTAAGGGTTGCCACCTGAGAGCCTCCTTGTTGCTCAAATGTGGACTCTCTCTAAGCCAAACTCAGCATATGAATGCATTACCTTCCCCCCAATGTGGGACATGACTCCCGGGGATGAGTCTCCCTGGCAACAAGGGATTAATAACAAGTGCCAACTGGCAACACGACTGGAAAAAGACCATGAATTAAAGGGGGAAAAGGTAAAGACAAATGAGTTCAAGTGGCTAAGAGACTTCAAAGAGAGTCGGAGGACATCCCAGAGGCAACTCTTACCCACACCTCATTAGGAGCTCATAGAATGTCAAAGTGCCTATCACCCCACACAGAGAGCCTCCTGAGAGCTCTGGAGACACCCAGGTCCTATATAAGGGGGGATAGCCCCAGAGACTGATGCCTCATCAGTGGGCTCTATTTTGGAATCTGTGCTCCTGAGAGTGACAGAATTGGACTCAAATAAGTCCTCCCTGCACATGGTTCATCAGTCCCTTCTATTCAAACCTATATGTGATGCTGGAGTTTGTAGGTATACTTTCAGAGACTGGAGCCTCTGGCCTACCTATGTGCCAGGTGTGCGTGGAATCTCAGTGGAGCTGCAACTCCTACCCTACAGCTCAATGGACTCATCCAAGTCACCTGGCGAGGAGACAATGATGGGCAATGGCCATTCCAGGGAATGGAGAGGGCCTGCATCTGCAGGCCGGTTCATCCCACCCACCATATCCATGGGATATAAGCCCTCTCTCACTTGGAGGTGGAGTGGACATCACCATCCCAGTCCCCTCAGGATTGGGGGAAGAACTATGGATTAGAGTGGACTTGATGGTATTCTGTTGTACCCATATGGTGATTCTAGCAATGGAAGAAATTATAACAATGAGGTGGAGCCAGTGGCCACTTGACACTTTCTGGGCAGGGAGGGGATGTGCAGTTGAAATACAGGGGCTTCTTTAGGATTTGGAGTTTGTCCTGAGTACCGCTGTGGCAACAGATGTAGTCCATTTTATTTATTTATTTATTTTTTAATTAATTTATTTTTTATTGTGGGTAAAAATCAAAATTTTCACAATACATTCCAATATTTGTAAAATGATATATAAATATATATGCATATATGTGCATTTGCTTACAAAAATGTATTTATATATATATAAATATATTTTAAGAGGTGCTTAGATTACCCAAAATATCAGCACACACCACTCAGAACTGTGTGGGAGAGAGTGTGGTCTATGATGTGAACTGTGGTCTATGGTTTGTCGTAAGGCCCCAGGATGTGTAAGTCCATTGAGGGTGGTGGGCCACACTTATGGGAGATGTTTGTGTGGGATGTGGTGGGAGGTGTGGGAGGTGGGCAACATGGGAATCCTGATGGGTTCCATGTAATATTTTAGGAAATCTAAGCACTTCTTAAAATATATTTATATATATATAAATAACATTTTTGTAAGCAAATACACATATATGCATATATATTTATATATCATTTTACAAAAAAAAAGAAAAAAATTGTAATGATGCAGAGAAGATTAGCATGGCCCCTGTGCAAGGATAACATTCAAATTTGTGAAGCGTTCCATATTTTTATATGCCTTGCCATTTTTATTTTTATTTTCTTTGGTCGATTGAATAAATTTGTGACACTCAAACATTTGAGGTGATAGTTGTTAAAAACAATACCAGATTTCATCCAGTTTCATCTTAACAATGTTATAGCTGGAAATTTTAGGTGCTCATCAAAGGTCTTTTATTGCGAGAAAGTAAATATATTAAATAAATGTGTGACATTTATGAGTAATGTTGACTCTGAACAAACTTTGGAAACATAGTTGACAAAATTTCGATCAACTGAAAAAAAAGCATGACTCTTGAAATCTCTGAATGCCTTGGTTCTCAGTGTTATCATTCTTTATTAAATTTATTTCTTATTAAAATAAAGTTTTTAAGACATTTTTTCTGAAAGTATTATGTAATTTTTTTAGAGTAGGAAGAAGGGAGTGCTGCTTGTATGTTACCATATAGCTGACATGTATTTTTGTCTATTGTTTATTATCTTAGTAGTAGTTTCATGCTATGTATGTACCATAACCAACCTATTGTCTATGAGAAACATGTAAGATAATGTATTTACAGCCATTGTTACAAGTTTATAATGTATTTTTCTATCTTGTTTTTTATGTATGCTATATAACCTTCAAAAGGAATTTTTTTCTTGATTGAGAAAAGGATACAAAATGCAAAATCTACCATTTTGATAATTGAAAATTGCCAGTTGTTTTGCAGTACTTTACTATATGGCGTGTCTTTTCTTTCTTGGTCTTTTAGTTAGCTAAAGAATGAATACATTAGACACGTTTGGGTTTTAGTTGGGAATTTACATAACCTGTATTTTAATTCTTTGGGTTTTTGCTGTTTTTATTAACCCACAGCATTATTTTAATAAATGTTATAATACCAACCTATTAAAAAAACCAAAATCTATTATATGGTGAAAAAATAAAAACTTGCTTCAGGGTAGATAGGGGTATTTACTGGGATAGGATATGAAGGAACTTTCTGGGGGAATGCAGAAGTCCTGTACCTTGGGAGAGGTGGCAGTTACATAGATGTATGAATTTGTCAAAACTAACCAACTGCAATAGTAATTACCTGTGCATTTCATTATGTGCATTTAAAGTTGTAAATATTTTGAAAGAAAGCTATGGATTTAGAATAATGCAAAGAAAGTCTACAGTATGTATAAAAAGATGCCTCGAAGAAGGAAACCAAAGCAATGGAAAAGAGCAAATACTATGATCTAAGAAAACTTTCCTGAAATTAATGTAAAAGGGGTGCAATAAATACCTAGAAAAACTGACCCAGAATGATAAAACTCAATATAAATTCTGGTAAAACTACAAATGCTGAAAAAAAGCAAACAATTTTTGGGCATCCAGGAAAACAGAATGAGATACTAAAAAGGATTGGAAAATCAGACTGTCATCAGACTTGTCAACAGCCATGCTTTAGGGCAGAAGCCAATAGAGAGAAGTACTAAAGATACTCAAGGAAATAAAATATGAGTCAAGGATTTTATATCTAGTCAAACTGACCTCCAAGTATAAACGCTAACATCAAAGAACTTGGGGAATATTGTTCCTATGAGCTCTTCCTATGGATTCTAAATGAATAAGAGTTAAAATCAAAATGCCTGGAGAGGTGTCGCATAAGGGCTAGTGGTCATCAATGGCTATTAACATTTCGAAAATAAAGACAACTGACATAATGTAAGCATACTTCATTTTATCAAGCTTTGCTTTATCGGACTTTTTTGCAAGTTGAAGTTTTGTGGCAACCCTACATTGAGCGAATCTATCGGTTGCCATTTTTCCAACAGCATGTCCTCTTTCTGTGTCTCTGTGTCACACTTTAATTAAGGTTTGAACATTGGTTTTTATTAGACCTAATGCTATTGCACACTTAATAGACCAGAGTATAAGGTAAGCATAGCTTTTATGTGCACTGGGAAACCAAAAAAAATGTGTGTGGCTTGCTTTATTATGATAATCACTTTATTGTGGTGGTCTAGAACCAAGTCCACAATATCTTTGAGATTAGCCTGAATATCTTCTGATTGAAATACATGCCACAACCCATGAAGTCTTTTTGTCAAAGAAAGCAAACCTTATTTTAATCAAATTTCTGTACCTAACTACCAATTATAGGAAATACAGAGAACAGAGGAACTTGTCAAATGATGCTGGTTTTAGGCAACCAATAAAAGGCAGGAAAAATAGTTCAGTTTCTTCAACAAAATTGGAAGGATTAAAAAATAGTGATGGAGAAGGATCTGTAGATTAAAGAGATTTAGAAGACATATCAATTAATTGCATATATGAATCTTATGTAGGTCTAAAACAAACAGATTATATATGTATATGTATATCTATTTATATGCATACATCTATATCTTTATGCATTTATTCATTTATCTTTATATATAAATACATATACATATATAAATAAAACATTGTAGAAATGAGAACACCACCTGGATAATTTCTTATACTAAGGAATTATTGTAATATTTTAAGGTGTGGTAAGGTTTTGCTAAATATTTTAAGATATGATAAGAATTTAAAAAGCTACTTATATTTTAGAGATTCATATTAAAATATTTGCAGATGAAATAAATGATCTAATGTCTGGGATTTGTTTTAAAAAATCTGGATAGGAGTGAGAAGTGGGTAGGTATAGATAAAGCAAGACCTGCCATGAGTTGAACATTATTTAAGTTGATTGATGGGTACATGAAGGTCTATTGTACAATTCTCTCTACTTTCATGTATGTTTGAAGTTTTCTATAATAATGAGTTTTTTTTAAACCAACAGGTGGTGATGTGTGTGAACGATGGCCCAGGCAGAAGAAACAGCATCAAATAAAGGCAAGGAGGCGAGGAGGTGTAGGAAGAGCATTTGGGATAATGCTAGCAGAGGAGGGTAGCTGGGGACTGTGACGTTGAAGAGGGGAGGGACCTAATTTGGAGGGTTTTGAAGGCCAAGGTAAAGATAAAGCACTTATTTTGATAAGCAATGGGCATCACTTAAGAAAGTCTTTTTTGTGGAATAAGATCATCATAGAGGCAGTTTAGACAGATGGATCTGTGAACAGTGTGGGGAATGAGTACAGGAAAAAGCAGAATAAATGCTATGTGGCATTCAACAGACTGCATACTCCTTCATGTTCAGCTGGCATTGGGGCAGTGAGAAGTACCCCCTGACGTTCTGTAGGAGACTTTAGAGTGACATGAACAGAGGGAGCCCTAAGTTATGGATCCTGTGTTTAGCACCTTTTATTTCTTTGAAACTGGCAATGAAGAGACAAGTTGTGCAGGGGCTTTGGGTGGCTGGAGGAGTCCACAACCAGCACCTCCTGCTCTGCCTTCACTCCAAAAAGTAGGGACCTACCTGAGTGACACAGGGTGGGCATAGACCCTGTTGGAAAGTCTTACCAGTCCAACTGATGGGTGGCCTGCCGTGTCACCCCCAACCCACTCGCGCATCTGTGGTACAAGCATGCTTCAGGCTGTTGGATCAGTTTCCACTTAAAGAAGACTGTGCTTGGCTCAACTTCCCTGGGAGAGCTGGCTCTGCCAAAAAGGGCATTTACGAATGGCCATCCCCCAAAGCCAGTGAGATCTCCTGGCCAGAGGTAGCATGCGTGATGCCTGGCCTCCATGGCACAGGGTCCCCTGAGAGCCAGGCAACACTAAGGGAGTCTCCAAGTCATGCAAGCTGAGTGCTTGCCATGGTTCATTTACAGAAAGCCTGAGGTTTATTGATTGGGAGGCTGAGCTCTGGGCTCATCAAGGAGGAGGTGAAAGCAACAGCTGGCCTCTGCCTCCTGTGGCTGTTCAGGTTAAAGAGAGAATTTAGGGGAAAGCATCTCTGAATAATTCGTGGAGAAACAGTTAAGCACAGCCTCAAAGGCCAAGGGGACCTCCAAGAATGAGAAGTCAGCCAACATTTTTAATAGATAATGGAGTGAGAGGAAGAGGAGAGTCAGGAGCAGATCAGAGGGTAGCATTCTCGGCCCCCATCCTTCCTTTATGAATTGAGGTTGTTTGGTTGGTTTGGCATTTGATACTTGATGCTTTGTGCCCTTTAAGCCTAGATTCAAAATCACGGTGCACATAGCTCATCCCTCCAGTCTCTCAACCTCAAAAGCCACTCTCAACTCCTCCTTCTTCCCTCTTGAAACCATTCGACCAGTCACCAAATTCTGTTGTTTTGTGTCAGAGATGCCCATCACATGCAGGCTTTCCAGAAAGCCCCAGGCAGCGGGGGACAGAGGGTCTCAACCTCAAAGTTCACAGGGCCAGTTAGGCCACATGCCCTTGCCCTGGGAGAGAAGTCACTGCTTTGGCTTCCTACAGCCTCCACCAATGTCAGAAAGTGAGTTTATGCTGCCACTTCTAATTTTTCAATAGACACTGAAAAATCTCCCAAATGTATCCATGGCCCTTTGTTTAAAAATATTATATGAAAAGCCCTGTTTGGGGCAACAAACACTCTTGTACCAAATCCCTCGCAAGGACTCTGGATTATGTCAAGACTTCTGATTCTGTTTCTCCTACAAGGCTCATGGGGGCCCATTGTCCACTGTCCCCAGGCCCCCCACCTGTTGACCATCTCAGCCTCACCTTTCATCCTGTCAACCCCGTACATGTACTCAGGATGTTTAACTTCTCACTTATCCTGGGACAACGTCTGTGTGGAGTTGGCCTTTCCACACACTGATACCCCTCCAGGTCTGTTGCACTCTCCTTCCCCTGCCCTCTCCTTATCTCTGCCCAGTCATTTTATAAATGACTTGGAGGTAGATCCAATTCAGACAGCCCTTCCTCAGAGAAGCCTCCCTGACCCAGAAGCAGAGTTCAGCTGGGTTCTCTGAGGTTGAAGTCTGTGCCTTTAAGACACCACCTGTCATGCCCACCTGCCATGCCCCTGTCATGCCCACCTGCCTGCATGGACATTTCCTCCACTGAGCCCCTCAGACTCAGAGAGACAGGACAGCCTGCATACAGCCTGCCACATTTTCCTGGGACCCACAATAAACCCTGTGCTTGGGGCCAGGTGCTTTAGCCTGGAGGTGAGGACACATCTGGTCTGAATGCCCTCTCTGGAATGCCTTTAGGTAAAACACATCTTTTAGCAGACAGTAGCCTGGCCTAGGAAAACATGCCTTCCTCTTTTGCCCTGAGCCTATGTAAACATTCACTGAAGTTAATTTGGCTAAAGTAAGTCCCATTTCATGGCACCTGGCTCACCTCTGCTGCTCTGTCTGCTCCTGGCGGGAAGGCAGAGTAGTCCTTCCACTCTGGCACAAGAGGGTTGTGCATCGACCATCTCTTTGCTTTGACCATGGGGGACTGACACCCGCTTCTGAAGCTAATCTTGCTCTCTATCTTCTCTGTGTGACTAAACATTCTTTCATCAGTGCCTGGGTGAGTCGTGTCTTTCTTGTCAACCACGACACCTGCAAACCATGGAGTGGGTTGAGTTCCTGGTGGCAGGCAGGCATTGTTGTGCTCTTGCTGCTCCCCCAGAGATAGTAGTGTGTGTCTCTCTCTCTTTTCTGACCTATAGTTTGGTGCAGTGAGCACAGTGCCTTTGGCAGAGACCATTTCAGTCATCTGTGCAATTCTGGTTCCACAATTGCTTGATGGATAAATAAGTGTTGTTTTGCCAATCCAGACCAAAACCAGACCCTGATATCCAGTTCTTCCCATCCAAGAACTTCACTGGTAAAAACAAAAAGCTACTCTTCATCAATGAAAAAAAAAAAAAGAACAATTTATTCACTAACCTGGAAATACTCATAATTTGAAAGCCCATATCTCAGAATAAATTATTGAATGCTAGTAACATTTCTTGATTTATAAATAAGCTTCTCACTTAGCAAGAAGCTATTTCAGCCAGAAATTCTGTACTATTTAGGGGGAAAGCATATTTCCATAATTTTATGGATGAGGATTGTATTTTCATCAAGCAATTTTCTGGAACTCTGCGTTGGCACCAAGAACAGCCATTCTGTTCTCATTAGGTGTTTGCACATAAGCTAACAGTACACATCAGCAAACTACAATGGTTCTGCTTAGAAAAAGGTAATTATTCCCAGCTCACCACTATTTTAATTACAGATAATATCCTGTTCTCTCTTTCCACACAGAAGCATCGTTTTCCTATGAGTTCTGGCTGTTGGAGGCTTTCTCAGCTTGAACCAGCAAACACCTCCCAAGTGACAAGCATCTCCCAGTGCAAGAGAGAAGCTCCCTGGAGGTGGAGAATCAGGCTCCTAGGGACAAAAGCTAACCCCCCAGAGTGGATTACTGCCTCTATCCCCAATGCAACTTCACCTATAAAAGCTTCACAATGAGGAATTTGTACCCTCTCCCCCAAACCAGGGAAGGAAATGAGTTGGCATTTTTCGAACACCTAGCTTAAGGCAAGCACATACCAGAAACTTTCACGCATCTATGTTACAGGCATTTAATGAGTAGAGACTGTGCACAAGGCCAGGTGCGAAGTGCCAAGGAGAAGGGTGGAACCCTGGCAAGCATCCGGTTGTGACAATGCTCATGTGCAGGAGAAGGGCAATATCTTAGGTTCAGCAGACTGCTATGACAAATCTCATGCAATAGGTTGGTTTAACAACAGGAATTTATTGGCTCACGATTTCAGAGGCTAGATGGCTTGCTTCCTCCCTGGGTAGATAGCATGCAGTAATCCTTGGGTTCCTTAGCTTTCCCATCACATGGTCATGTCCTCTCCTTTCTCTTCTAGTTTCATTGACTTCCAAATTCTGGATCCTTCCCCTGGCTTTCTCTTATAAGGCTTCCAGTAATAGGATAAAAATCTATCCTGATTCATTTTGCCACAACTTAATGAAAAATAGCATCTTCAAAAGGTCTTATTTTATGAGGTTTTCATACCCACAGGAATGGATTAAGATTAAGACCATATTTTTTTCTGGGATGCATAACAAAATCTGCTAAAGACAGTCTTTGAACAAGCAATGAGAGTGTGATCAGCACTTATGAACAAGGAAAACTGTGCATTGATGGAATCAACACAAAGCAGGAACCCAGTTTGGGATTTCAGAAAAAGCCTCCTTGTGGAGACATTTAAGGTAAGATGTGAAGAATGGGTAGGAGTTCGCTGAGTCAAGACTCGAGAAAAATTGTTCATGCCAAATGCTGTAAGGCTCTAATGCAGGAAATGATTGGGACAAAGGCTAGCAGAGCTGGAACAAGCAGGCTTGGGGAGAGATGTGAGGTCTGTGGAGACATGCTCAAGAACCTAGTGATGAGCTTGGTGGAGCAGAAAGGCCTGACCATGCCGCTCTGGCTGCAGTATGGAGTGTGGACAGGAGGGTGGAAGCAGGATCCTTGGTCCGACGGCCATTGCAGGGATCCTGTACAGGGGCACTGGTGGCTGGACTCCAGGAAAGAGCCTGAGGATTGAGAGACATGGGAGATAGAACCCACCAGGCTGGGTGCTTCTTCCTGGAATTTGCATCATGAGCTGGGATGGGGTAGAGAATGCAGCAGCCCTGCTTTGGGCTTAGGCCTCTGATGGGCTGAGGTACTAATTACCGGTAAGTAGGAAATAATGACTGGGGGAGTGGGACAGATTTGGGGAGGGGGAGATGATAGATGCATATATATCAGGTAAGCCAAAGCTGTCAGTGCCTCAGCTGAACTCTGCCTCTCAGCCCCGTCTAGGAACTGAGGACTTAATCTTGGCTCACACAGGCCAGGCCAGGAGGCTAGAGGTGAAGGCCTGTGATGAAGCTTCATTCAGAGACAGATGGGGAGTGAATAGATGTATTAGTCAGGGCTCCCTGAGAAATAGAACTAACCAGATATAAATATATATGCATATATGTAAATATTAAGGTATTTATTATAGAGATTGGCTCACATGATCCTGAGGATTGGCAAGTCCAAATTCTGTAGGGCAGGCCACAAGTTGGAAACTGATATGAAGGTGAGGTTAAATTCCCCAGGAAAAGCTCGCTGACTGGAGTAGAGGCAGAAATTCTTCCTTCTGACTACTGAAATCTGTAGCTTTTGTTTTAAGACCTCCAACTGATTGGACGAGGAGACTCCTCTCATTACCGTGGAAAATTTTGTTGATTGTAGATGCAGTTTGTTGTAGATGCAATAAACTAATGATAACTACAAATCCATCTACAATATACCCTCACAGTAACAAACAGGCCAGTGCTTGTTTGACTAAGCAACTGGTCACCATAACCCAGCCAAGGTGACACATGAACTTAACCATCACATTGGTTAAAAACCTCTCTTTCCCTTAGAGTGGGGCAACTCTGAGCTGTATGTTCCACATACTTTCCAAAAGGCCTTAGCAGGGTTGGTCCCCAGCTATCCAAAGAGCAACATGCTGGATAGAGCACTGCATTGGCTCCTTCCCTTCCCTGTCTCTTTCCCACCCTCCCCTACTGGTGTTTCTGAGGTACCTTCCAAATCCTGATCTGAGGGCCTGCTTCACAGGGAAGGGACCCAAGCCATCAGTCTATCTTCTAACAAGCCTGTGAGGTGTGACTACAACTGTATGGGTAAGAAAGCCAAGCCAACCCTCTCCAGAAGGCTCACAACTCTATAAACATTATTGAAGGACTGCAATTCATGGTCTTCCCATGTCCAGAGGGAAGTCACTTTACGGAGATGGAAGACCACTAGGCCTGCAGGTCAAAGGGTGACATGTCTGCATTGATTAACACATCTTAACACAAAAATTAAAGACAGGCCTGCAAGACAGCCCATTGTCTCTATAAGTGCATGGGTTGCCTGATTGTCGGGAGAAGGTGCAGGGCCTTTGTGTTCTCAATCCCCAAGAGAAATATTCCCCATTGCTAACTGATCACTTGGCATATTGGTTCTGTTAGCAGTCTCAGGAGGTAGGATATTTTAAGCCTGCCCCCTCAAAGATGGATTTGCTCACAATGTGTGGTAAACAGTTACATCTCCTGGCCTTTAAGGTAAGGAGTGAGAGCCTGAATCACCAACTCTTCACCAAGGAGGTGAAATCCCCACCTCCTCAGGAATTCAGCCTGGGGGTCAACATGTCCCTGGTGATATTTTTATATTCTACAAGGTCCTAAATTATAACAGTGGGTGATCAAATGCAGATGGAAAAGCTGCTACTGCCAAGAAGAGGAAGGTGGGATTTGAGCTCAGATATTTCTGACCCAAGGTTTATGGTCTGTTCACTGAGCCTAAGGACCATGCCAACAACATACTTGAGAAGTCTGAGGACATCTCATACTGTGGACCCTTGCCATCAGCTCTAACGACTGAAAGGTGTGTCTACATGAAATGTGATGGTAAATAAACAAACCCAACTTTCTCCCTTTTTTTGTGCTTACTTTCTTCCCTGGGAGCAAGCTAGGCTTGAGCAGGTTGCCTGTCCCTTTAGGGCAAAGTGGCATTTGACTCAATACATGCAACTGTGAACACCGCAGGAGGTAGGAGTGAGTGAGCTGGTGCAGACTCTGGTTAAAATAATGGTTTATATCTCAGGAATTAGAATACCAAGGGGCACAGGAACTTCTCAGATGCAGCAAGGGCAAAACTCACACCTAGGATGTTGACAAATAAAGCAGATTCTTGGTCTGGAAAAACACAAGGGAATGTGGCTCAGGGCACACTATTCAGAGCATCAAATTGTATAACATGGTAGTCCTGGGAAGAAAAACAAATTAAAATAGAGAAAAGACTTTAGAAAACCATTTACTTCTCCAGGACAGGCTACTGCATATCTACTGCTGTTTCTTGTTTAGACATTTAAAAAAAAAAAAAAAAAATCCCCCTTCTAAGACTGTCTATTACCTCGCACACAGGATATTGATTGGATCCAGAAGAATTCTGAATACATCTCTCTCAGGATGGCCAGAAACATTT
Source organism: Tolypeutes matacus (assembly GCA_026826555.1). Taxonomy (NCBI): domain Eukaryota; kingdom Metazoa; phylum Chordata; class Mammalia; order Cingulata; family Chlamyphoridae; genus Tolypeutes; species Tolypeutes matacus. Next base: position 1,089,101 of record JAKSZT010004976.1, read on the forward strand.
CAAAATGACAATTGTTAACATTCATTGAGGGGTTAATATGTGCCAGGCCCTGGGATAACTTGTTTTTCAAACAGTATCTCATGTAATCCAACTGCAGTAGTTTGTTATTCTTATTTTATGTCCAAAGAAATTGAAATTGGATATTTTTCCCAAAGACACACAGAGAATACTGAAGTCTGAACTTGAACCTAGAAATTCAGTGCTTGAGCTTATGATTCTATCAACTGAGTTTTGATACATGTTAGTAGTGCATATAGATCCCAATTCTGCTGCATTATTTATTTTTATTAGAACACTAATTCATTTTTTAATAACAACTTTATTGAGATATAATTCAATACCATAAAACTGACCCTTTAAAAGTATGCAATTCAGTGTTTTTTTAAAATTATACAGAATTGTACAGTCCTCATCACCCCAGAAAGGAATCCCATACCCATCATGCAGTCACCTTCATCCCACCAGCCCCTGGCTACTGCTAATCTACTTTCTGTCTCTATGATCTGCCTATTTGGGACATTTCATATAAATGTAATTATAAAATATGTGGTCTTTTGTGTTTGACTCCTTTCACTTAACCTAATGTTTTCAAGGTGCCTCCATGTTTTAACATGTATCACTACTTTATTCCTTTTTTTTTGCTGAACAATATTCCACAGTATTGCTATAGCACATTTTGTTTATTGCTTTCATTTGGTGTGGGGAGTGGCAGTTGTTATCTTTGAGCTCCTGTATAATACTGGATTAATTATGAATCAGTCTCTCTTATTGAATTGTTGAAAGCATAGTGCATTCTTTTTTGGCAGGTATATAGTGAGAATGAAATTGTTTTAAAACAAAACAAAGCAAAACAAAACCTTCAGTGTGCATCCCTGGAGCGAGGAAAAAGTATTTCACGCATGGCCCAGAATACAGAGTGACAGAGATTGTAGCTCCTCCAAAAGACAAGGGCCGGCTCTCTGGAACAGCGCAGGATCAGAGAAACCCCACTGGCGGGCGGATTATGCGACATTCATCTATTGATGAAAAAAACAAAGCAGGCTGAGCCTGCTTTCACATGGTGAAATAGAAAACTTCAGACACCAAAATGTAGCAGATGATTTGGCTTCTCCGAGGAGTTGCATTAGATTAAGCAGCCCATGTTGAAGCCAAAGCCTCCACGTTTCCCTGCAAACAACAATCCGAACAATTTTCTGCTCCATCTTCTTTTAATCTGCATGGCATAGAGACTTCCCAAAGACTTCCTGCACTCTGCCAGGAATTATGTATTATGAAAATGGTAAATTATACATAGGCTTATCTGGGTAGAAATTAGAACTATACATTACAGGTTTGAGTTTTTGCAAACTTATCTCTGATGTTTAATGGATGCTTTACTCTGAGGAACTAACTGGAACAAAAAATGAAATGAAAGTTTTGGGAAGCAGTGTTGCAAGTACAAGTATTTTCAAAGGCATGAAGAAAGAAAGAAAAATAATAGAAGTAGCAAAACTTTCTGATAATAGTTTTCTGAGCTTGTGAATAATTCTCGATTTTTAAAAAATCTCTCTTCGGCTCACCTCCCATACAGCATGCACACACACACATGCACAGCTTTAACAGACAAAGATCTGCACTGTTGGGTTTATGATTTGTTTGCGTGGTGGGTGGAAGGGAATTTACAATGTTGTATCTAATATGCGGACCTCTGTTTCTGATTGGGAACCTCATATGCACAAGATTTTGTGGAATAATAGTGAAAATATCCTCTGGAGCAGCCTGTCCAAGAAGAATCAGAATGGGGAGAAGCACACACAACTGACTAATTAAACTAATTTGTATATTAGTTTTGCTGACTTCTTGGGATTTGTGGCAAACAAGGATTGCTCCCAACACTTCTAATCCCTTCTCATACAGGCCAATTAAGCAAAATGTTTGGGGGACACCAAGTTCTGGGTCTTCCATAAACTTCAATACTGTTAGAGCCTTTTGTGTCAACAGTGATATTTCTCTCCTGGCTAAGCAAACAATAGCTGTGTTTCCACCAATGCCCAAGTGTGGAGAGAAAAGAGCTGCTTGCAAATCCTCAATAAACAATTAAAATTTGCCTTTAGCACAAACGCATAGAAAAGCCTGCCCATTTGGCAGTCGAGATAGTTAATGAAGCATTCTGAACGAGATCAGTTATTATTATTTAGCATTCAAATGACACACTACAAGCGCAAAATGCTACATCATTATATTTATCACTTTGGGTGGCCTGGGACTTCCTGCTCACAAAACCAATCCAAATTCCTGCAGATGGGTGAAGCTGTGTCACAGCACCTCAGGGAAAGTCCACAGGAATTCAAAATCTGATTCATTAATGGTCAGAGAAGTATAGCAGATTGATGTGATACTGGAAGTGAACAAAACCTGCATATTTGGTCCATTGATGCTTTTAAAAGGTTTGTCAATTCCCTTTAGTTTTCTGAGACCATTTCATTTTAAATTAAGATGCAAGGAGAGGAGACTTCTTGACCATTACCGTCGCCTTGTCCACTATCACAATCATCAAAACCACCAACAAACTCACCACCTATACCATCATTACTGCCATTACCACCACCATCATCACCACCACCACCACCGCCATCACCACCACCGCCATCACCATCGCCGCCATCACCATCGCCACCATC